>JAGDYQ010000017.1:7280425-7350466 GCA_021962125.1 Bulinus truncatus | reverse complement strand
TTCCGTCTGTCATCCAACATGGCGGCATAAACAATTCAAAAATGGCAGAAACATTTACCGTTTTCTTCTTAACATGCATGATCCGGCTACCAACTGGCCAGCCGAGTAAGAATTGTCTCCTACATGGCTGCCAGAAATGACATTGGACCAGCCATATGTTTAGTGCCGAGGTGACAAAACACCGTACACTAAAATACGGCTGGTAAGATCATGAATGCCAAACACAATGTAATACTAATTTCGACCGCCTCAATCATTACCAAAGGGCAATAAAGCGATCTTAGAAGAGGTAACACAAAATCATGCCAAAATATTTTTTTTTTTTTTTTTTTAAATAATTTATTCTTGATAAAAAACAGTTACAATGACAGATAACATGGTATTAAATACACAGTAACATTGATAAAAGAATCTCATTGTATTAAGTAATATACATATTTACATAGAAGTTATTTTAATATTAATATACATCTCAATTAGAAATTCTTAGAACTGTGAGGTAAAATTCCATATATATACATTTATATTATAATACAGTAAATAAATTGATACCACTTTATACATATTTCTACTACAGGAGCTTTTTGTAACCAGTTGAAATTAGAATGTTTACAAAGTAATATATAAACCAGTTGAAATTAGAATGTTTACAAAGTAATATATAATTAATAGCATTATTTAGAAATGTTTTGACATAGCATGTTTTGTATACATTTATATTTTAGACGAGTAAGTACATCAATGCCACTTATTAAACAAAATTTTAATGGGAAACTTCCTAACCATCTGAGACTGACTTTGGAATGGTTTGAGGTTCCCTTTTTATTATATATATACATAAATTAAAATAAAAATTGACAGGCAGCAATTAGTTTTATTTAATTTTAAATAAAAACAGTGGCATTCCTTTCCAGAAACACAACTTTCCTCCCTTTCCACCTCTCGAAACAGAGGCTGCTAATACCCGGGGTCGTCCAACTCTCATCAAGCGACACCTGGGCCCTCGCCGTCCCCATACCTCACAGCGGACAGAAAAGGGGTATTGGTATATTGTGTTCCATTGAAAACCTCTCACAGTTAAAATATTTGTCATGATAGATACAACATTGTAGTGTCAATAATTTTGTATTTTATAGTCCATTATGTATCGAAATTTTTCTTCGACTTGATCTTCTTTTAGGATTGTCTTATTGTGCCAGGCTTGAAGTCTGCATGACCAGACGAAGAGTCTGTACTCTGACAGTAGGATAATATTTAAATTATTAACTGTTTCGTTCTTTAGCTTCGGTATCTTGTTGAGAGTTATTGCCATGTCTAGGTTAAAATCTATTTTTAGGTTTGACCTTAGTAGACTTCTTAAGGTCTGCCTTGTGCTCTTGAATGTTGAGCATTTCAAGAATAGATGATCTTCATCCTCCGTCACGTCAGTGCGACACATCTTGCACATTGTGTTGCTTGACGTGGGCATACTTTTAATACACCGGGCTACAGGCGTCATGTTAAAAATTAGTCTGTAGCCCACTTCTCTTGCTCTGGCGGTGATCTTGGTGTGCCGACTGTGTAGACTTTGGAAGGTGTCTGTAAAGTCTGACACATTCCAGATTCGGCCCCACTTAATTCTGTTGGTGAGTGGTGTCTGTAATGTTTGTACTAAAGATGTGTATATCTGCTTAGTTGTTTGATGTATGAGGTGTGTGTGGCCTGTCAGACTTTTTGTAAGTGACGTTTGAAAGGGTGTGGTCTGTCTGCCAAAGTAGTGGGGTGTGTTGTTTTTTGTTTGTATGATGTTGGTAAGCCTGAGGCCGTAAAGGTAAATAGCTAGTGGGTATTTGTTGGGTGATTTGGCTATGTCACCAGCGTACTTTAAGCGTAGTGCTTGGAGCTTACAAGATAGATCTTGGAGTCCTATTCCGCCGTCGTTTTTGTTCTGTATGAGTGTTGTGTGTTTTATGTTGCTTATTGTTGATTTGAAAATGAAACTGCGTAGTAATTTGTTCATGTTTTGTATGAAAGTTGGTGGTGGTTGTGTTGCTGTAATGTAATATATTGTTTTAGGTAGAATTAGTGTGTTGATGAGGAGGGCACGACCAAAGATTGTAGTTGACATGTGGCTGTACATAGCTATCACGTTTTTGGTCTTTTTTATAATTCCCTCCCACGTGGCCGTGTGGAATAAGTGGGGCTCGTTTGTCCAGACAATCCCGCATATTTTGAGGGACTGTTGGTTTTTCATCTGGTAGGGGAAATTTTCTTTTTTTTCCATTTCCCGAGGCCCATGATGCCAGACTTGGCTACATTAACTTTGGCACCACTGCAGCTTTGAAAGTCTTGAAAGTGTTCCATAATGTGGTGTATGTCTTTATCACATGTTGGAAAAAAAGTTGTGTCATCTGCGTATGCCAGCAGTTTGCTGTTGTCCATTTCTCCCGGGATTTGGGCTCCTCTGATGGAAATGTCCTTTCTTATTCTCTCCAAGAGGGGCTCCAACGCCAGGACGTACAGCATAGGAGACAGTGGGCACTCCTGACGTACCGACCTCTCAATGTCGAAAGGTGCGGTTAGCGAGTGGTTTAAAAGAATTTTGCTTTGGGCTTTGCTGTAAAGCATTTGGACCCATTTGTTGCGTGTAGTCTCCTATGTTGCCTTTCTTTTAACACCCGGAAGAGGTATTCGTGGTCGACCGTATCGAAGGCTTTTTCCTGGTCGATAGAGAGTAGGGCCGCCTGTATGTCTTTTTTGATATGTGTGTATGTTACAAAAATCTCTGATGTTGTGACTCATGTGTTCTATTTTTATACACCACTTCTTTCGCTACAATGTTGGTTTTCGTGCACTAATGTGTGTGCATGTGTGGTTGTAACTTGTTAGCTATAGTTTTTGAGAGTATTTTTTGTAATCTGTGTTGAGGAGTGAGATTGGTCGGTAACTATTGATGACGTACTATCCTGCGTTTCTTTGTCGATAAGTGTGATGTACGCTCTATTAAAACCCTGTGGCAGCTTCCCTTTATTGTGTGTGTCTGTAAATATTTTTGAGTAGGATGGGACCTAATGATGGAAGAAAGGCTTTATAAAACTCGGCACTTAGTCCATCAGGTCCTGGTGTTTTGTTACTAGCTAAATTATTGATTGTATGTTCGATGTCTTGTAGAGTAAAGGGTGTATCTAACTGTTTGTTTTTGTTCTTCTGTTAATGTTTTGCAGTGTTGGATGAATTTTTTGTTGAGCTTTATGTGACAGTGTTTTGTTTTTTGTATAGCGTGGCGAAATGTTTATGGAATGCGGCGCCTATTTCTTCTGACCCTAGTAGCATGTTGCCGTTGTCGCCTTGGATTCCTTTAATGCATCGGCTTTTCTGTATATTTTGTTCGATGTTGAGGTACGCTCTGCTCGGCTCCTCCGGGACATTTTCTCAATCGGCATCTTATTTGTGCGCCGTTGAAACGATAGTTTTCGATTTCATTAATCTGTAGATTAATTGCTTCAGCTTCTGTAGAGTTAGTTCTGTGAGCTCTAGTTCAGCTCTCAGGACTTTGCTCTTTTGTCTTTTATCTTTCTATGTATTAGTGACGAGAGGTAAGTTTATCGCTATCTGTTTGATGTTCTTTTTAACGATCAACCAGATTTCTGAGACATCATCGTCTTTTGTTGTTTCACTGAAACTGTCCAGTAGTAACTGCTTTATTGTTTCTGTGAAAAAGGTATTCTGTAGCAGACTATTGTTAAATTTCCAGTGAGGGGGAGTGTCTTTTTGTCTGCTTTGGGTTTATTGTTCCTACCTGGACTAGCACAGCCTTATGATCTGTGTAGTTTAAAGTATCGCCAATGTGCAAAACCTTATCAACGGGTAAGTGGGATGGGATGTATACACGATCCAGTCGAGAAGTCGATGGATATGAGGAGTGGACGAGCGTAGTCTCTCGCCCCTCAGGGTAAAATGGATCTATATGTGTCAGCCAGCTGGAAGTGTTGAAAAGGGTCTTCAACCAGTCTTGTTCGAGTGTGTGGTTGGTAGGTTTGCTTATTAAAAATTTTGTGATACTCTCCGAAATTGGTGTACAACCGGAAATAATTACCATAGGCCTATGTACATCTCACAGTATCGTAATAAATCTATGGTGTTCAATTTGTTATTAAATGAGAAGCGATCATAAAAGAAATATTTACAGAAATCGTTCTATTAATATTCTGTGTTATGTTCGACAATCTAAACTTTAAACCAAAATTATGGATATCTCAATATAATGTAATATTTATATTGTTTAAATTGTTTATATTCCTAAAATATGTCTATTTCTAATGTACAATTATTTCCCTTTATTACTAACCTAAAATACGTCACATTTTTTTTTCATTTTTTGACTATTACGTCACATGAATGAAATGAATAAGGGTTGAGATTGAGTAGCGCCGTACACAACGTTTACAATGCAAACTAACCCATTTATGATGGGGGCTTCACACAGAGGGTGTATGGAGTGGGCCCATTTTGAGGTGGGCCCCCAAAATATTTTTCAAACTAAATATTAAGTACATTATCTCATGTCAAAATGTAGTGGCTCCCGAAGATGCCTAAAATCCCTTGGTTCGGCATTGGCTTCACAGAACTATAATGTTGAAAGCTTTGATATGTCTTTCTTTTTTAAGAGGCCTAATGTTTTCTGCGTCTGCGGCCTCAACTGCATTGATGGAATACTATGTTTTTAATTGAAGGTCAGATAAAAGCTACACAACGATTCTTTCTTCTCGGGACCAAGCTTGAGAAGCGTCAAAAAATTATCTCAAGTCAAAATGCAGGGTCAGCCCACAAAGAGGCCAAGCCCACCGGGCCTCTAAATCCCTAGGTTCTGCACTGCCGGGTCGGCAATTTTTCTTAGTTAATTGTACTATGCTACAATGTGTATAACAGTAAATAAACCACCTGTTAAACATGTAGCGTTTTGCTTAACACAAGCACTCACTCACGTCTCTTTTTTTTTAAATACACCATGTTGAACATCATAAAACATTAAATGAATAACTGGAAAGGAGTCCATTAAAATATTATGAAGGAATTATGATTTTAAGAGTTGTTGTTCATGTTTACCCACAGTGAGGATCATTTTCTTTGGGGGGAACTATTTAACATGTGAACTTTATTTGATGTATTATTAGCTGTCCCTATTCTCAAATGTATTTCGGCTACAATAATCTGTTCATGTCCTTGGGGCCACTGCAAGTATATAGACTGATTGTTAACGCGCTAAAATATAGATCACCATTTTCAACTCCAACTGTGTGCCTACTCGCCGGTCCGGGTACCGGGCCTTTGATAACTAGTCTATAATACAAATTTTACATCATGTGTTCCGGTGTCTGTCATCGCGACTTCCGTCTGTCATCGCTACTTCCGTCTGTCATCCAAGATGGCGGTATAAACAATTCAAAGATGGCAGAAACATTTACTGTTTTCTTCTTAACATGCATGATCCGGCTACCAACTGGCCAGCCGAGTAAGAATAGTCTCCTACATGGCTGCTAGAAATGACATTGGACCAGCCATATGTTTAGTGCCGAGGTGACAACACCGCACACTAACATACGGCAGGTAAGATCATGAATGCCAAATGGCAATCACAATGTAAATCTGTTTTCGACCGCCTCAATCATTACCAAATAAAAATTATTTATGCGATCTTTGGAGAGGTAACACAAAATCATGCCAAAATACTTTGTGATACTCTCCGACACAAATTTAAAGCAGAAACGGTGATTCATAGGACTATGTATATCTCACAGTATCGTAATACACCTAATGTGTTCAATTTGTTATTAAATGAGAAGCAATCATAAAAGAAATATTTACAGAAATCGTTCAATTAATATTCTGTGTTATTTTCCACAATCTAAATTTTAAACAAAAATTATGGATACCTCAATATAATGTAATATTTATTATTGTTTAAATTTTTTTTATTTCTAAAATATGTCTATTTCTAATGTACAATTATTTCCCTTTATTACTAACCTAAAATACGTCACATTTTTTTTCATTTTTTGACTATTACGTCACATGAATGAATTGAATAAGGGTTGAGATTGAGTAGCGCCGTACACAACGTTTACAATGAAAACTAACCCATTTATGATGAGGGCTTCACACAGAGGGTGTATGGAGGGGGCCCAGTTTGAGGAGGGCCCCCAAAATATTTTTCAAACTAAATATTAAGTACATTATCTCATGTCAAAATGTAGTGGCTCCCGAAGATGCCTAAAATCCCTTGGTTCGGCATTGGCTTCACAGAACTATAATGTTGAAAGCTTTGATATGTCTTTCTTTTTTAAGAGGCCTAATGTTTTCTGCGTCTGCGACCTCAACTGCATTGATGGAATACTATGTTTTTAATTGAAGGTCAGCTAAAAGCTACACAACGATTCTTTCTTCTCGGGACCAAGCTTGAGAAGCGTCAAAAAATTATCTCAAGTCAAAATGCAGGGGCAGCCCCGAAAGAGGCCAAGCCCACCGGGCCCCTAAATCACTAGATTCTGCACTGCCGGGTCGGCAATTTTTCTTAGTTAATTGTACTATGCTACGATGTGTATAACAGTAAATAAACCACCTGTTAAACATGTAGCGTTTTGCTTAACACAAGCACTCACTAGCGTCTCTCTTTTTTTAAAAAATACGCCATGTTGAACATCATAAAACATTAAAAGAATAACTATTTGGATAGGAGTCCATTAAAATATTATGAAGGAATATGATTTTAAGAGTTGTTGTTTATGTTTACCCATAGTGAGGGTTATTTTCTTTGGGAGGAACTATTTAACATATGAACTTTATTTGATGTATTATTAGGTGTCCCTATTCTCAAATGTATTTTGGCTACAATAATCTGTTCATGTCCTTGGGGCCACTGCAAGTATATAGACTGATTGTTAACGCGCTAAAATATATATCACCATTTTCAACTCCAACTGTGTGCCTACTCGCCGGTCCGGGAACTGGGCCTTTGATAACTAGTCTATAATACAAATTTTATATCATGTGTTCCGGTGTCTGTCATCGCTACTTCCGTCTGTCATCGCGACTTCCGTCTGTCATCGCTACTTCCGTCTGTCATCCAACATGGCGGCATAAACAATTCAAAAATTGCAGAAACATTTACCGTTTTCTTCTTAACATGCATGATCCGGCTACCAACTGGCCAGCCGAGTAAGAATTGTCTCCTACATGGTTGCCAGAAATGACATTGGACCAGCCATATGTTTAGTGCCGAGGTGACAAAACACCGTACACTAAAATACGGCTGGTAAGATCATGAATGCCAAATGGCAATCACAGTGTAATACTGTTTTCGACACCTCAATCATTATTATAGGGCAATAAAGCGATCTTAGGAGAGGTAACACAATATCATGCCAAAATATTTCGTGATACTCTCCGAAATAAATTGTCGACCGAAACGCAAATTCATAGGCCTCTGTATATCCCACAGTATCGTAATAAATTTATGGTGTTCAATTTGTTATTAAATGAGAAGCGACCATAAAAGAAATATTTACAGAAATCGTTCAATTAATATTCTGTGTTATGTTTCACAATTTAAATTTTAAACCAAAATTATGGATACCTCAATATAATGTAATATTTATATTGTTTAAATTGTTTTTATTTCTAAAATATGTCTATTTCTAATGTTCAATTATTTCCCTTTATTACCAACCTAAAATACGTCACGTTTTTTTTTCTTTTTTTGACTATTACGTCACATGAATGAATTGAATAAGGGTTGAGTTTGAGAAGCGCCGTACACAACGTTTACAATGCAAACTAACCCATTTATGATGGGGGCTTCACAAAGAGGGTGTATGGAGGGGGACCAGTTTGAGGTGGGCCCCCAAAATATTTTTTAAAATAAATATTAAGTACATTATCTCATGTCAAAATGTAGTGGCTCCCGAAGATGCCTAAAATCCATTGGTTCGGTATTGGCTTCACAGAACTATAATGTTGAAAGCTTTGATATGTCTTTTTTTTTTTAAGAGGCCTAATGTTTTCTGCGTCTGCGGCCTCAACTGCAATGATGGAATACTATGTTTTTAATTGAAGGTCAGCTAAAAGCTACACAACGATTCTTTCTTCTCGGGACCAAGCTTGAGAAGCGTCAAAAAATTATCTCATGTCAAAATGCAGGGGCAGCCCCCAAAGAGGTCAGGCCCACTGGGCCCCTAAATCCCTAGGTTCTGCACTGCCGGGTCGGCAATTTTTCTTAGTTAATTGTACTATGCTACAATGTGTATAACAGTAAATAAACCACCTGTTAAACATGTAGCGGTTTGCTTAACACAAGCACTCACTCACGTCTCTCTTTTTTTTTAAATACGCCATGTTGAACATCATAAAACATTAAATGAATAACTGTTTGGAAAGGAGTCCATTAAAATATTATGAAGGAATATGATTTTAAGAGTTGTTGTTTATGTTTACCCATAGTGAGGGTTATTTTCTTTGGGAGGAACTATTTAACATATGAACTTTATTTGATGTATTATTAGGTGCCCCTATTCTCAAATGTATTTTGGCTACAATAATCTGTTCATATCCTTGGGGCCACTGCAAGTATATAGACTAATGGTTAACGCGCTAAAATATATATCACCATTTTCAACTCCAACTGTGTGCCTACTCACCGGTCCGGGTACCGGGACATTGATAACTAGTAACAATGTGCATAATTTCCTTATATTTTCATCTTGTCTGGACTAGACTGCTTACTACATGTACAGTGAGTTTTTGAGTCATGTCATCTTGGCAATATTTCTTACTTACTGAGCTCTGACATCACTGTTCAAATATCCGGATCTGAGCAAGCGTGTGTATTGTTGATAAATAGTCTGGTTAATCAGTGGTTACAATTATTGTAAGCCTAGATTGGCCTAGAAATAATCTTAGACAAAATTTTTTGATATCATATTGCTGGTATACACTTCGCAAGGTAATCTAAAATTACACCCACAGATTGTTTTGGTTGGAAGTAGATTTTTCGTAAATTTTTAATATGAAAGTAGGTCAGAGCATATTATACTGTTTAGTTGTCATGTGACTTGCTTATGTGACAAATACTATTTACAGTTAATAACCTCCTTTAACCCTCTCTACTCTGAAACTTTGTCTCTAATTTTTTCCCTGTGAGATCTGAGTTAATGGGGCTAAACTGTTTTTGTTCATTTGTTTATCAATATTTGTAAAAGTAAACTGTCCAAGTCTATTGGCATGGATAATTTTGTGAAGAGGAAAACTGACCAGAACCTGGAAGATTCTGATGATCAAGCAGCCAAAGACGAACGAAAAAGAAAACAGCGCAAGTATTACCCAGAGTATATACCACTCGGCTTCACAGCAGTGGGAACCGATGCTGACCAACCTCTTTGTGTCGTGTTATGAAAACATTATCGAACGATGCAATGAAGCCTGCGAAATTGAGGCGACATTTGACCCAGTGCATTCGAAACTTGCCCGTAAAACGAAGGAATACTTTGAGAGGCAGAAAGAGATCTATTTGAAACAGAAAGGCAAACTGATGGCCTGCACTACTGTGAAAGCTCTTCTAGCGTCGTGTTTAGTTGGTAGCATTGCGAATAGCGCATACCAAAAAACCTCACACAATTGCAGAGGATATAATTATACCGGCAGCAATCGACATGTGTGAAGTCGTTCTAGCAAAGGAATAGTCAAAAATTGAAAGCCATTCCACTGTCTGATAACACAGTGAGCAGACGAATTGCCGACATGTCAGAAGATGTTCGCTACCAACTGATTGCTCGCCTTCAGCATATCAGATTCGCTATTCAGCTTTACGAAAGTACAGACATTGCGAATGTAGCCCAATTGTTGGTTTAATTTCGATACTGCTGGGAAGGTGAAGTTGTTGAAGACGTTTTGTTCTGCAAGTCACTGCCGGGGTGCACAAACGGAACTTTTCCATTTACTTGATGCCATTTTTGAAGAATCAGGACTAGCCTATACACAATGTATTGGCATGTGCACGGACGACGCTGCTGAGATGACTGGTTGTAAGTCTCGTTTAGTCGCACGAGGGAAACAAGCAGCGCCTCACATAGTATCAACCCACTGCGTGATTCACAGCGGCAAAGGACAATAATGAAGATATTGCTGTTGTACAAAACAGGCACAGCCTTACCACTGAACAGAAAAATGTGTAAAAGACATACCAGTAGAATAAATACTCGGTGATTGTCTCATTTTTTCGATAGATAGCTATTTCATATGTTAAAAGACTTGTACATGTTTAGCGTGAAACTTATGCTAGGCCTTCCGTTTAGCAGAATTTCAGACATATTCTAGGCGCCTTGGGCTATGGGGGTCCGCCACCCGAGCTTGGAATGTCTGTGGGGTCCGCAGCATAAAAAAGGTTGAAAACCTCTGGTCTATACAACGTTAAATGCTCGATTCTACTTCCTGACGTTAATGAACAACATTTCCTGTACGATACCAACTTAATGTGAACAAATAACATCCACGCTCAGTAATAATAAAATATTTCCTTGTGTTAAGGATCAGAGAGCACCCCCCACCCCCCTCCAACCCCAAGATCTCTGTCTAATTTCCCCCCCCCCCAACAACCATTCCTTCACTCTTCCCAACCCTTACTATATATCAGAACTGGACATTTTTTTTAAAGTCTACAAGACATCAAAAGCGAAAGGTACCCAACACGGAAGAAAATTATCTGGGTCATTACAGGCAATTATGTTGACGATCTGATCAAGAGGAGGGAAAGGGGTGGGGTTGGAATGAGGAGGAGGAAGGAAGGAAGGTATGGCCACAACGGTTGAGGTGAGAAGGGGGGGTGGTGACCTAGCTCCGTATAGTCACGTGATCGGATAGATCAGTTGTTGACTGATGAGGCTATTAAATATTGAACATAACCAGCCATAGTGGGGTCTCAAACCATACGCTCTGGGAGGGTGGGGGGGGGCGGTGGGTATGGTAGAAAAAGAGATGGGTGGGGCTGTTAATCAACTGTGCTTACCGAGGGACTCAGGAGCGTTTCCTAGTGCATAAAAAAGCTTTAAAACATATTAAATTGTTAAACAAAAAAAAAATAGGGAAGTTTTAAGGTGATCCGTTCTAGAGATTGATTCCAAAAGTTGAGTCAGTTGAGTATATGTGGTTGTAGGTCACCGAACAACCGTTAGATTTCCGCCACCCCCCCCCCACACACACACGCTCACTGTTTATTACACACACACACACACACATCCTATTACAAAAGACGGGAAGAACGTCGAACATTATTCTGATGTAAGTCTGTTTGTGTTGTTTGTTTGACATTCAATATTTGCCGATTGTATGTCTGTGTTGTTTTGTTTGACATTCAATATTTGCCGATTGTATGTCTGTCTTGTTTTGTTTGACATTCAATATTTGCCGATTGTATGTCTGTCTTGTTTTGTTTGACATTCAATATTTGCCGATTGTATGTCTGTCTTGTTTTGTTTGACATTCAATATTTGCCGATCGTATGTCTGTCTTGTTTTGTTTGACATTCAATATTTGCCGATTGTATGTTTGTCTTGTTTTGTTTGACAATCAATATTTGCCGATTATATGTCTGTCTTGTTTTGTTTGACATTCAATATTTGCCGATCGTTTGTCGGTCTTGTTTTGTTTGACATTCAATATTTGCCGATTGTATGTCTGTCTTGTTTTGTTTGACATTCAATATTTGCCGATTGTATGTCTGTCTTGTTTTGTTTGACATTCAATATTTGCCGATTGTATGTCTGTCTTGTTTTGTTTGACATTCAATATTTGCCGATTATATGTCTGTCTTGTTTTGTTTGACATTCAATATTTGCCGATCGTATGTCGGTCTTGTTTTGTTTGACATTCAATATTTGCCGATTGTATGTCTGTCTTGTTTTCATTTGACATTCAATATTTGCCGATCGTATGTCTGTCTTGTTTTGTTTGACATTCAATATTTGCCGATTGTATGTTTGTCTTGTTTTGTTTGACAATCAATATTTTGCCGATTATATGTCTGTCTTGTTTTGTTTGACATTCAATATTTGCCGATCGTTTGTCGGTCTTGTTTTGTTTGACATTCAATATTTGCCGATTGTATGTCTGTCTTGTTTTGTTTGACAATCAATATTTTTCGATTGTATGTGTCTTGTTGTTTTTGTTTGACATTCCATATTTGCCGATTGTATGTCTGTGTTGTTTTGTTTGTTTTTTGGTTTTTGTTTTTTTTTTTTTTTTTCTTTTTTGTTTTTTGTTTTTTTTTTTTTTTTTTTTGTTTGACATTCAATATTTGCCGATTGTATGTCTGTCTTGTTTTGTTTGACATTACATATTTGCCGATTGTATGTCTGTGCTGTTTTGTTTGACATTCAATGTTTGCCGATTGTATGTCTGTGTTGTTTTGTTTGACATTCAATATTTGCCGATTGTATGTCTGTCTTGTTTTGTTTGACATTCAATATTTGCCGATTGTATGTCTTTTGTTTTGTTTGACGATCAATATTTGCCGATTGTATGTTCTGTCTTGTTGTTGTTTGACATTCCATATTTGCCGATTGTATGTGTCTGTGTTTGTTTTGTTTTGACATTCAATATTTGCCGATTGTATGTCTGAGTTGTTTTGTTTGACATTTAATATTTGCCGATTATATGTCTGTCTTGTTTTGTTTGACATTCAATATTTGCCGATTGTATGTCTGTCTTGTTTTGTTTGACATTCAATATTTGCCGATTGTATGTCTGTGTTGTTTTGTTTGACATTCAATATTTGCCGATTGTATGTCTGTCTTGTTTTGTTTGACATTCAATATTTGCCGATTGTATGTCTGTCTTTTTTGCTGGTTTGTTACTTGATTGTTTATTTTTTTTTTTGCTATTATTCATATTATTCATTTGTTAGTTTATCTGAAACTCTAACAGATTTCATTGGTGTAAAAAAAAAAGAAACATTGATTGTAATGTACCTTATGGTTCACACTACATGGCGGTACGTGTTGTTGGCCACTGTTTGGGTTTGTGTTTGTTTGCCACTGTGTAGGTTTGTGTTTGTTGGCCACTGTGTAGGTTTGTGTTTGTTGGTCACTGTATGGGCTAATGTCGTGGTCATTGTGTAGGTTTGTGTTTGTTAGCCACTGTGTAGGTTTATGTTTGTTGGCCACTGTGTACGTTTGTGTTTGTTGGCCACTGTGTACGTTTGTATTTGTTGGCCATTGTGTAGGTTTGTGTTTGTTGGCCACTGTGTAGGTTTGTGTTTGTTGGCCATTGTGTAGGTTTGTGTTTGTTGGCCACTGTGTACGTTTGTATTTGTTGGCCATTGTGTAGGTTTGTGTTTGTTGGCCACTTTGTAGGTTTGTGTTTGGTAGCCGCTGTATGGGCTTATGCTGTGGCCACTCTGTGGGTTTGTGTTTGGTGGCCACCCTGTGGGTTTGTGTTTGGTGGACACTGTGTGGGCTCATGTTGGTGTCCACTGTATCGACCTATGTTGTGGTCACTGTGTGGGCTTATGTTCGGTAGCGAGTTTCATCTCGCGGGCCCTTAAGGACAAGGGCACCCGCCCTCAGGCCCCTCGCCTGTTCTAAGCCCCACGTTGGTTTCTCACCCTGGGCCCCAAGCACATGCTCTTGCATCGCTAAGGCCACGCCTACCTGCTTTGACATAACAAACAAAAAAACCGACGCAATGAACATTTTTTGACGACTCTTTCTTCTTTTATGCATTAGTTATCTCCCTTATAATACACCCAATTTCGGTAAGGGGGGGGGAGGCGTGGAGGGAAAGATGCTGGTCATTTCTATAGTCCCTGGGAGGAGGGGGTGGGGTAATATTTTTGAATCGCGGGTCACAATGTGATTCTAAAACACTAGACACGAGGGCCAGGCGAACGTAGTGATCATATGAACTCATATGTATTAAAATATACTGTATTTATAACTACATCCGTGGGTTGGACGAAACAACATGTTAGACCATTCTTGGCCCGCGTAGACCATTCTTGGCCCGCGGGGCCATAATTTGCCCCTCCTCTAAGTCTATCTGCTGACCAAGGTACTTTTTACATTTTAGTTGACCCATCCCCCCCCCCCCTTCGCTAATAACCATTATTTCTTGCAGTGCAAAGAGAAAGTCGCCACGGACAATGTTTCCAAGTATTTCCAATCATAATAGTATCGATCTATTCCCTACCCTTCTCTCCACATATTCCGCCTGCCCCAATATAGCTAAGTGCTCTCCATTCTAAAATGTTATATCGGTTGTACTGTTACACACAATAGGTGAGACATTGTGGTGGAGGATAGGGCATTGGTATATATATGTGTGTGGTTGGATGTGTGGTAGTGTTTTGTGTGTGTGTGTGTGTGTGTGTGTGTGTGTGTGTGTTAGGATGGTCGTGTGTGTGTTAAGGAGAAACGGTTGCGGTTCAGTTGAATTCAAGACTAGCATTTTTTTAAATAGACTTTATAAACAAAACATGCATTTTAAATATTTTATGAATAATAAATGACTTTCTTCGGTTAATTAACGGAGATGTGATTGGATGATTGGTCCATTAAGACATCCTTTTAGTTGATTAGTTTATTTTATACTGTGTGACAACTTCTATGTATTTATTGCATTAGCATATAGTCGTGAAGATTGCCTGAACCGTTAGGGTATGTGACTATAACATCATTATCACGATTGATTCAGAAGCGGCGAAAGTGTGATCCCATGGGATGTGGTATGGGGGTCACGGTTTATGTTCTAGTCAACGTCATTCAGGTATTTTATACTACCTCCACCCCCCACCCCAACCAAGTAGCATTCCTGGACATCACGTAGTTGGCTATGGTCAAGGGACGTAGATAAGTGACCACCACACTGATATCATACAAATAAACATAACAATCCTAATGCAGCATTTTAGGACAGTAAGGGTTTGAGTGCAACTAGTTTGCCGATCCACAATATCAGCTCTTATGTTGTGTATGCGTGGGAAGATCTAGTGTATCTGTTTCACTCTCTCTCTCTCTCTCTCTCTCTCTCTCTATATATATATATATATATATATATATATATATATATAGAGAGAGAGAGAGAGAGAGAGAGAGAATAAACAATGACACACAACAGTTTCGTAATTACACATTTTTCATAATAATATCCAGTTAATTCACTGAAGAAAACTAACAGCAATAAGCAAAACCAATATATTATGACAATGAAATGTCAAGAGAAATGTCAACTAAGGTGTTATAACAAAATGGACAATTCTTTAATTGTCATTGACGTGTCTGAAGAACGAGGTGGGGAGGGGCGGGGGAAATAAAGGGGTATTTTTTTATTTTCATAGGATGAGAGTTATGTCCCTTGAGTTCACGAGCTCTTCTGGATTACGTCAAAAGAACGAAGCTATGAGCTGAGTCAGATATTAGACAAAAAGATAAGTCAGAAAAGGATACAGTAGCTCGTGGGAGTGAGAGGGGGGGGGCGGGTGGGGTAGATATCGCAAGTGGCGCTAACGTATAATCTTAATAAGAAAAATAAAAGTTCGTTTTATGTTTTCCCTGTATCTAAAATATAGTAATTCAACTTTTGAGGTATGCGGAAGGTATCTTGTTCATACCCCTGAAAAGTCCACACACTCCAAATAAGGTCAATGAACCCTTTCATCCAGCATTCCTTTACTATCAGAAGCGTATTACGGTCAGTTGGGGCTCTGGGCGAGGCAGAAACGAATTCGGCCCCTTTAAAAAAAGACATAGTACAATAAACTGACATATGTAATGTTATACTTCAGCGGGTGCCCCCCCACCCTCCACCCCCACCCCGTGTACAGGTTGAGGTCAAGGATGTGCCCCAGGTGCCGGTGCACACGCCCCTTTAATTACCCTCTGCTCATTATTCTGCGAAGGTTGTGTGCAGCAACTAATAATGGGTGTGCCGTGCGCAGGCCCACCGACAGAAATTTCGGGCCCCTGGGTAGGGCTGTCACGCCTCCCCCCCCCGTGCTGATAATAATATTTTCAAAAGTTGATTGGCAAGCTCAGTCCGGGCCCTCTAAAACTCGCCGGGCCCCCTGGGCATTTGCCCTCCCACCAGCCCACCTCTCGGCGGCACTGGGTGTGCGCAGGGCCGTAGCTAACTATCATGGCGCCCCCTTGAGAAATTATTTTTGTTCAGGCGCCCTCCTCATCCCAATCTGAATAGAGCAAAAAAAAAAAAACAAACTTTTAACAGCGCCCTTTCAGCGCCCCTCCCTAGGTCCGCGCCCTTTGCGGATGCACAACACACAGTAACCCTTACTACGATTCTGGGCATGCGCACCTAACGTTGTATATGCTTAATAAACATGTGTGCACTCTGTAGGTGAGATGTGTGTGTGCGCTACCCATATCACTCCCCTCCCTCCCCCCCCCCCCGAAATAAAAAAAAACCCAAAAAAAACCCAAATAAAAAAACTGGACTCTATAGGTTTAACCAGTGCCTCCTACAGTCCATCAGGGGGCACTGGTTTAACCAGGGAAATCTTTACTTTCCTTTTTTGCGTTTGGTCATATAGAAAATTTTGACAATATTCCAAACAGCGGTGATCTTCGTATTTTTTTTTTAAAAACATGTTCGCCCCCCAACCTCCTTCCACAACTATAACATACTTTAATCATAACCGTTGTCTCTTACGGCCCCGAGGGCTGCCCATGTAGAGCCATGGAGAGCCTGGGCGACACAGCACAAACATTTGGCTACATTCTGTCTAGCAGACGATTTCAACTAAATAAACTGTTTTTAACGAATAATGTTTAGGGGGTGATACGTTAACAAATGTTAGCATTGGTCCTTTTTTTACTTGCGACCCTATTTTTCATTATCATTTTATTTCTAACACTCTCCACTTCCTCCCCCCTTCCCCCCCCCCGCGCTTTCACTGCCCCCTTTCAACCATTTTGTTTTCGACGGTTGTCATTGGATACTGTCATGAATTGATGTGTTTTAGTTAAAAAATAACAGCGTCCCAAAGTTATGACAGGTCAACGGTCATCTGGCGACTAGAAAGTCTGACGGCTTAATTCTACCATCGCGTGATCGTGGACATGATCATTGCCGGATGGGAGGGAGAGAGTGAGGGATGGTGTGGGTTGGAAGGGGGGGGGGTAGGGTGAGTTATCTCAACAACACTCGCGAGTTTTCTGAGCAAAACTCGCGCGTTATTTCAGCAACACTCGCGAGTCTCGTCAGAGCAATCAGTTCGCTGTCTCCTGGGATCCCCAGAACTTTTAACTTTCACTTTAGGTCAACTGAAATATATATATATATATATAATTTCGAAGCAGAACGTCCCAATGATCATGTATAACTAATTATGTATAACTTATTGCGTTCCGTTTAAAAAAAAAAAAATAAGTTCAGATGTAGATGTTTGACCACCCTTCCCCTCCCCCCCTCCCGGCCACCCTCGTGTTTTTTGTTAGAAAACTGTTTTGAACTGGGGCCGTCACTAACACCGTTGTTCCGTGGAGCAGGGCCGCTGAAAGGAGTAGGCAACCCGTACGTTGGTCTGGGGCCCGGCAGATTTCGAAATTTATTTCCATTTATCTATTTCACTGCATAATTTAGGGGATGGGTTTGGGGGTAGGGGTGTGAGAACGACCCCAGCTGTCATCATTTCTCAGAGGCCTTAGATTTTATTTTTTTCGATTTCGGCCTCGGGTCAAGAGCGTGTGAAGGGAGCTCAAGTATACAGTAAACAGGACCTGATACAGTACATCTCTGGACTTGCTGACCCAGTTCATAAATCTAACATGGAATACGAGAGTGAGCTAAATTTTGCTTCATGTACTCGAGAAAACAGGGTCAGGGGGTAGAAAACTGAAACAATGAATTCAAGGACTTAAAGGTGTAAGCGGTCAGTCTAATGACCTTAAGTCATAGCGTCTCGGGATTACATCCAGATATCTAGAGATCGATATATAACATTTTGTTCGATATGTATTACGTTTGGTCTTCTGCTTATAAGATAGGGAAATGGAAAATTAAATAAATCGCAAAAGAAAATCGAACTGAGTTTATTTACCAGTTGTGGACAATGATTAAAACATTCCATGAATGAAATAACACGCATACATGCACACACGCACACACACACACACACACAGACACACAATAGCTACATCCACCCACTCCAGCTGAATATAAATTATACATAAGATTAAACCCATCTCTTTCTATGGTTGAGTCATATCCCAAGGAATGATGTTGTGGCTACACAAACACTCACTCACCTATAAAAGTATTCCTAGCTTGACTAATTACTAAAAAAATATTACTTACCTATACATCTCGTCCTAGCTCTACTATTTAATAAAACATCTAACTAACCTATATAACTCTACTATTAAAAAAACATGTCACTCACCTATATAACTCTACTATTAAATATAAATAAAACATCTCACTCACCTACATAACTTACCTATTTAATAAAACATCTCACTCACCTATATAACTCTAACATATAAAACATCTCACTCACCGATATATCTCTGCTATTTAATAAAACATCTCACTAACCTATATAACTCTACTATTAAATATAAATAAAACATCTCACTCACCTATATATCTCTGCTATTTAATACAAAATCTCACTAACCTATATAACTCTACTATTAAATATAAATAAAACATCTCACTCACCTATATATCTCTGCTATTTAATAAAACATCTCACTCACCTATATAAATCTACCCTTTAATAAAACATCTCACCACGATCTAGACTACTGTTTCTCGGATAACCCACTTTCACCCATTCCACCACAAAAGCGCTATATAAAACAAAGTTCCCCAAACGGCTGTTAGTGAGACGCCGAAGTAAATGGAAAGATTTTTTTTTTAAGTTTCACTTTTCATGTTTATAGCTAACTGATAATGGGAGTTAGAGTAGATGGGTGGAGGAGGAGGGGTCGGGTCTAGGGTTGATTATCTTTGTAAATGGAGCTAAAAGCTGTAAAACCTTTTTTTTTTAAATCAACATAGTCCTCAATCCTTTATTTCTCTTTTATATAACTTTACTACAGTTTGTTATGTTTTGTTTGTGTTTGTTATGTTTTGATTGTGTTTGTTATGTTTTGATTGTGTTTGTTATGTTTTGTTTGTGTTTGTTGTGTTTTGTTTGTGTTTGTGTTTGTTATGTTTTGTTTGTGTTTGTTATGTTTTTTGTGTTTGTTATGTTTTGCTTGTGTTTGTTGTGTTTTGTTTGTGTTTGTGTTTGTTATGTTTTGTTTGTGTTTGTTATGTTTTGTTTGTGTTTTGAAAGCAACAAAGAAAAAAATTTTAAAACTTTCCCAAAACAATCTATCGAAAGAAAATAACTTTAGGAGTTTAGATAGTAAACATCTCATTTAGATTGTAAATGTCTAATTTAGAAATTAAATATCTAACTACGATTGCAGCTGTCCAATTTTCATAGTAAATATTCAATTCAAACTGACATGCATGTTTAGTGTAAACAGAAACAGCCGACATGGATATTTAATGTAAACCTTCCAGTTCTCACCATAGATATGAGAAACCAAAGACTGGTTTAATACAGACTGTTAGGTTTATTTATGCTAGTTAGTATGATAACGTTAAATATAAATGTAAAATTATACTTGTATTATACAGTCTCATAATTGTGTTATACAGTCTTATACTTATATTATACAGTCTTATAAGGATTGTATTATACAGTCTTATACTTGTAGTATAAGTCTTATGTCTTAATATTATACAGTCTTATACTTGTATTATACAGTCTTTATACTTGTATTGTACAGTCTTATACTTGTATTGTACAGTCTCATAATTGTGTTATACAGTCTGGACATATACTTGTTCTCACCATAGACATAAGTCTTATACTTAGTATTATACAGTCTCATAATTGTGTAATATTACTGGTAAAAGAGATCTTGTCATACTTGTATTATACAGTCTTATACTTGTATTATACAGTCTTATACTTGTATTATACAGTCTTATACTTGTATTATACAGTCTTATACTTGTATTGTACAGTCTTATACTTGTATTGTACAGTCTTATACTTATTTGTGTTATTTAAAAAAAAATGCAAGTGAGAAATACAACCAATTATAATTGACTCTATCCAGCTAGTTAACTACATTTTCACTGACCAGGCAGAAAAAAAAAATTAAAAAAAAATATTTTGAAAAAAGATATTAAACATTGTCTTGTTTTAAATCTGAAAGTTTAAACTAAAAGATAAGTTTATATAAGACGAAATAAAAAAAACCAATCAGCTTAAAAATATATGGTTTTTTTTCTTTTTAATTGTTTGAACTAAGATATCACAGTATTACAGTGTCCACTCATTAGTATCATACAAAAAATAAAGTTTTGTTGACTTAAAGCACTGGCGTTGAAGTATTGAAAAGTACCAACTAAAACTTTGGCTGAAAAAAAAAGAATATTTAACAAACCTAATAATTACAGCTTCCCCCCCCACAACCCCTGCCCCCTCCCTCCCATCCTCCCTCCCTCCGTTTTAATCACTGACCGATGGATGAGACACGTGACTTAATAAGTCGTCAATGACTCTGTTTCCAGCCACCCCACCCCACCCCCCGCTGCACACCACTTTTCCTTCCCCCCCAACGGTCACTACTGAACACAAACAATCAACCCCCCTGGTGTATATTTATCTTTTCACAATCCGGGCGTGGACGTTGGGAAGGAGGGTTGGGGGGGGGGGTCAACGAAAAATCCATCTGTTCTTCTTGTCCTCACTCTCTCCTCTACCCCCTTACCCCCACACCACCACCACCCTCACCACTAACATGGCATCATTAAAGTCTGTTGTTGTTGCTTTGTTTGTTTGTTGAGTTTGTTATGTCCGGGGATGAGGAAGGGGGGAGGGGAGGGTTACATGAGGGAAGGGGGGGGGAGATCACCGACGACAGGCTCTCAGTTAGTGAGACTCATAAAACATTTAATGAATGTCTCCATTAAAACTACCCCCCCCCCCCAGAATTCTCCCAGGGCTACACGCACCGTCGCACGCAACACGAAAGTTACCACAAATTCTAGCGCAAAAAATAAAACGTCAGGGTGGGAGGGGCGGGCGTGGGGGGAGAAAAAGCATATAAATAACCCTAAAAAAAAATAATTAAAGAGGGCCAAGCCCGCCCCCCCTCCGGTGGGGAGCCTTAGATAATTCATAATTCCTTCACACACTTGACACGTGTAAATAGTCTAAGAATAGAGAGACGTATAAATGGATTTACGTACGAGTAGTCATGGCGATCATTCAACTGCCAGTGGACACACTCACACACACACGCATGCGCAAGTAAAAGCACTCTCACTAGACAACATAAGGTGGTGACACTTGGCCGAAGCATCTCCCTTTCCTCCCCGACACGAATTTAAAAAAAAAATATATAAAAGGATTATTGATTAAGGTAGTAAATTCGAGACAGTTGAAGCAACACGTTGTTTAAATAACAATTAGGTGTGCGAATAGACCTCATGGAGTATCGAACAATCGGGTGTGCGAATAGACCTCATAGGATATCGAGCCGTTTGGGTGTGCGAATAGACAGACTTTTCGTAGTGTGTCGACCAATTAGTTGTGCGCATAGACCACATTGTGTATCTAACAATTAAGTGAGTTTGCGGGGTCCATTGTCACGTCCCAGAGATGGGAGAAAGGATTCACCGCTTCCCAACGTAGGTCTAAATAATTAAAGACGTGAAATAATGGCATGAGTTAAACAAATCTAAAGAGTAAAAAAATAAAAAATGAATATAGTCGTGGGTGAGGTTGAATTTTTTATCGGCTTAAAAGAGTTCAACTTTGTAATTCTATTCTATGTCCAAACCAAGGGAGGTAAACAGGTCCAACCACTTTTGACACTTTTGGAGATTATTTTGTATCATAAAGTACAAAAAACTAGCGCATTAAATTATACATTTTTCTACCCTGACCTCTAAACTCACGTCCCCCCCCAAGGGGGCAAAAGTTATTTCACTCACGTGTTATATGTATGTTTGTGTGTTTTGGTATTTTAAAATAATTCAAGAAAAAAAAATCACCATAAAATATCTGCTATTTGATAATCATTTTTTTTAAAATATTTTTTGTATGTTTTCATGCAAACTTATAGAAGTCGTAAAAGGAAGAGAATTGATTGTTGATAAATTATATATACGTGTATATACATATATATATATATATATATATATATATATATATATATATATATATATATATGAGTAACAAGGTAAAACAGAATTTGGTCCACTAACCACTGGTTACTGACCGTTGAGCTGGTGAATGTGTGTGTGTGTGTATTTACGCCATTAACTGTGTATGTGTTTAATAGTTTATGTATACGTCAGTATATATGTATGTATGTATGTATGTGTTCAAGTGTGTTTGTATGTATGTCAATGTGTTTTTGTGAGCGTGTGCACATGTGTGTGTGTGTGTGTGTGTGTGTGCGCAATGTTTATACAACTTTATGTCAGCGTAATACTGTGTTGACATCTAGATGGGCATTTCAGTATGACAGTGGGTGAGTTGACATCTAGATGGGCATTTCAGTATGACAGTGGGTGAGTTGACATCTAGATGGGCATTTCAGTATGACAGTGGGTGAGTTGACATCTAGATGGGCATTTCAGTATGACAGTGGGTGAGTTGACATCTAGATGGGCATTTCAGTATGACAGTGGGTGAGTTGACATCTAGATGGGCATTTCAGTATGACAGTGGGTGAGTTGACATCTAGATGGGCATTTCAGTATGACAGTGGGTGAGTTGACATCAGATGGGCATTTCTCAGACCAACAGTGGGTGAGTTGACATCTAGATGGGCATTTCAGTATGACAGTGGGTGAGTTGACATCTAGATGGGCATTTCAGTATGACAGTGGGTGAGTTGACAACTAGATGGGCATTTCAGTATGACAGTGGGTGAGTTGGCAACTACGTTTGCATGTTAGTATTACATTCTGTGTTAACATCTACAATGTGCTACTTTTAAAATGTACACATAACATCTTTAAATGAATTTCTTATTCCTCTCTCTCTCTGTCTCTCTCCCCCCCCCTCTCTCTCTCTCTCTTTCTCTCTCCTTTCTTTCTCTGCCTCTCACGAAATCCAATAAAATGTTGGACAACTAATTTGCCTACACACGTGACCATCTTAAAAAAATAATCCCGTCTTCAATCCAGAAAAAAAAACTACAAGAAATCTATTAATGACAGGGAGAGAGTGGGAGAGAGATAGAGTGAGAGGGAGAGAAAGAGAGTGTGAGAGGGAGAGCGAGAGAGAGAGAGAGAGAGAGAGAGAGAGACAGAATATAAAGTGGAAAAAAGGAGGGGTAAATACGAATAAAAAGTAAGGGAGTGAACAAAATGTGTTATTTTTTTCTCACAATAACGTAAATCCGGTACACTTCCCATCGGTGTCCCCGACATCCCTGGGGCCCTAGCTCAAAATGTTTCCATAATAGATGAGAGGTAGGGGGGCTTTAAGCCCAATTGTGAGTTTTTTTTTTCCTGGACGTGGGCTTGGCGGCGTTATAACGACGCCGCTATTTCCTTCTAGAACGCCCCCCCCCTTACCCTTTACACCTCTGATCGGTTTTCAAAATGTTTGCGTTCCAGGCATTCAAGATATGAACTTGTGTCAGCTATAACAAATGGATAACACTGACACAGGACACGTGACAAGTCTCTGTGTATTAATTAATGTCACTAGATGAGTGACACGGGTTATCAATTTACACCCCCCGCCCCCTTGTCCTTGCGTGGGGGGGGGGAGGTGAGAGGGTGGGGGGGGGGTTGTGGACATAAAATGTAGGTCGCAGAAGTGAGATAAACACGTGATCGATTTCTTTGCACCCTGCAACACCGCGCCAGACGCCAGGAGTAAAAATCTTTGCGTTAAACACTAAAAGAACAAAAAAAAAAAAATCCTGTTTGCTTAGGAGTGCAATATAGAGCGAGGCCTGCGTGACTGTGACAGTAATGGCGGGTTCCTAGCTGAGATTCTTGTGGGTGAGCTCAATTAATTCTATTAATTGCTCACCCAGTAATGATTGTTGTTTGAACAGACTTTTTATTCTATTTTTGTTTTTTGAATGCCGTGTTTTGTTCATTGAAGGCGTTGTGGTTTGCGAGAGAACAGTTTAGCTCGAGGCGGTTACAGAAATGTTTTTTTTTTTATAGAGAAACACATTATTTCCAATATGAAGAATTGGGTTGGCGATTGGGGGGGGGGGAGTCACTTCTGAACAATGTATTATACATTTAGACCCGGAAGGAATATTGGAATATATATATGGACGTAAGTACAAAAGGTGGGGAGGTGGGAGTGTTATTTTATTAAAATATTTGAGTATATATATATATATATATAATAGCGGTTTGGGCTCTGCGTTAAATCGAAAGTAAAGAATTAATATAACAGTATTCCAGTTTAAAATACAATCACGAAAAAAAAATCGGATTTGCCCGAAATTAAAAAAAAACCTAGCCTACCGATCAAGCCTATGGGGATATAACTCTTTGCAAAGGTTTAGCAGGATACAGCTAGTGCCGTATAATAGTATTCAAATTTTCTAAAGATGAAAGAGAGAAGGATTTCTAAAGAGACCGTTAATGGAGGATGGCCATTTCGATCCAAACATTACAAATTGAATACATTTTTAGAGAGAAATGGCGCGTGAAGTTGTTGGGTACTTTGACATAAGCTGTCCTTTAGACATTGAATAATCGAAAAGGTTTAAAACACCTATCTTTACCGGTCAGTAAAAAGAGGGGGCGGGGCTCAACGACACGGATGACCGGCTCACCCCCCCCCTCCAATTGGAGGGAACGTTATTTATCGGGTTAAGAAGTAGAAAGTTCATTTAGCCTCAAAGGGGAAATTGAGGCAGTTTAAGTGTTGAGTTCATCTCTTTCTATAGACATGGTATATTGAGTGATTTGTGTGGCCAGCACATCCCCTCAACTGCTTATTTCCCAAACTAAAGTCAAGTACCACGTCATGTAACTTCAAATATCTATCTATCTATCTATCTATCTATCTATCTATCTATCTATCTATCTATCTATCTATCTATCTATCTATCTATCTATCTATCTATCTATATATCTATCTATCTATCTATCTATCTATCTATCTATCTATCTATCATATCTATCTATCTACCATATCTATCTATCTATATCTATTTATCTATGTATCTATCTATCAACTATCATATCTATCTATCAAAGCTATCTATCTATCTATTTATCTATGTATCTATCTAACTATAATAGCTATCTATCTATCTATCTACATATTTAGACTCTAACAATAGAAATACTATTCCAGGAGAGATGTAAACTATACGCGCCCTTTACTGTCACAAAGTAATCGTCTTCTAAATTACATTAATTAAGTTTTCCAGGTTTACCGTACATAAATATGAAGTTGACTCGGCCAAAGGGCTGTGTGTGACAAAGGAGGATATCTAAGGGGAGGAATGAAGTCAGTATAAGTTAACTCCCTTGCATCAAGCCCAGAGTTAAAGCCCCTCTCTGTATTTTGCCGTTTCCCGAACAGTTTGTTCAAAGCAATTCAGAGTGATTCCAGCATTGAAAGTATAAAGCTTGTAAGACAGACGTTTGACGGTGTGACCTCCGCGGGGGTTTGGGGGAGACCAGACCGTGGTGATTGAACTGAAATCCCTCGGGGAAATAGGCTCCAGGGTCAGGGCGTGACTAGCTTGAGAAATTATTGGACATGTGGTTAATTACATATGGTGAATACATATGGACATAGTCTTCATTCGTATGGTCATGTGATGAATACATTTGCAATTTGCTGAGTACATGGATCTATTACATACACACGGGATAATGCTGCATACACGTGGGCATCTGCTGTATAAACATTGGCATATGTTGCGTAAACTTGGGATTAGCATGCGTAAACATAGGTATATATTGCTTAAACATGGGCATATGCTGCTTTCAAAAGGTCATATGCTGCTTACACTTGGGAATATGCTGCTTACACATAGGCATATGCAGTTATTTCTGGAAACAATAATTAGTGGGAAAATTATAGACAAAACTGATTAAATATGGTCATATTCTGAAAACACCTTGACAAAGTGAAATACTGTTTTTGTATGTCTGTCTATGTTCATTTCAACTAAACAACAAAAAAAAAATGAATCAATCACAATGTACCGGAATGCTTTTATTAAGACCATTGAACATAAAGACTATAATAAACTACATGTACCCTGCAAAACTTTTGCATAGAGTTATATCCCCTTAGGTTTGATCGGTTGACTAGGTTATTTTTGGTTTCGGGCAGATCCGATTTTTTTCATGATTGTATTTTAAACTGGAATACTGTTTATTAATTCTTTACTTTCGATTTAACGCAGAACCCAAACCGCTATTATTATAATGTTATTATATATTATTACATATTTACACGGCAGTCAGTCTGTCAGTTCCTGGCGTTTGATAGTGGTCTTTTTTTTATTTTATAATTCCGTTTTGGCCCCTGTGTATTTCGTTTTTTTAGTTTTTTCAATTTTTTCTTCCAAAAGCCCTGGATTTCTAAGGATCAGTTTCAATTTGGGGCTCGAGTTTCTTAAATTTCTGAGCGAACAGCAAAGCCATCCCTGCTACATACCTAATCTGTTTGTTTGTATCTTTCACTAAATCAATACGTCTGTCGGCATCTATAGATGTGTTTTGTCTGTACCCTTCATTAAATCAATATGTCTGTCGGCATCTATGTGTGTGTTTTGTCTGTTTATCTTTCCAGATATCTCAATTTACTTTATCAGTGTGCGTAACGTTCTATTTTTCCAAAATAAATCTGTTTTTTTTTCTTTTCTGTATTTACATCTAGGCTAAACGAGAAACAGTTGAAGTAAATGACCTATATTTTAGTAACTTTATCGCTATATCCTCGGTACAGCAAAGCCAAATCACTAGCCCATATATCATTTTTCTAACTAACAATGAACTGATCTTTTCACACAAAGAAATAGCGGACAGCTCTCAAGTAATGAACCAAATGTCTCCAGTAATTACACGATTCAGAACTTTAATTTTGAAAAAGTTTTTTTTTTATAAATCATATAAATTATTATTATTGCGTGTAAATATTTAGCCAATAACTACATTTCCAAACGTATCTTTACAACTAGGCTCTATACTAATTGTAATACGTCAGGGCCTTTCAAAACGTATCTTTCACAATCTAGCTCTATACTAATTGTAATACGTCAGGCCTTTCAAAACGTATCTTTACATCATGTGCTGGACATTAAAATCGTTGTAAGTCCGTCCTTTTAAAAAGTATCTTTACAGTG
The DNA here is from genome assembly GCA_021962125.1 of Bulinus truncatus. Classification (NCBI taxonomy): domain Eukaryota; kingdom Metazoa; phylum Mollusca; class Gastropoda; family Planorbidae; genus Bulinus; species Bulinus truncatus. The sequence continues at coordinate 7,323,056 of JAGDYQ010000017.1, read as the reverse complement.
AAGGCTCTACATCAATCGTAGTAAAGTCCGGCCTTTTAAACGTGGTGCAGACTATCAACGCCCACCTCACCCCCGGGGTCATTAGAACGCGGCCCAAATGTGGACCTTCAGCAATATAGTAAACAAGCGACACTTAATCTATTTTTATGTGTGATCGTAAGTGATGGAAGAAAGGGGGTGGGGGGTGGGGGGGTAGGATAGGTGTGAGAGGGGTGTGGGGAGTAGAAGGTCACCGATAGGTCAGTCGTGACTGGTCACCGTCGCGCTGACCGGTCAATGACTAACGGCGATGACGAGAGCCACCTCGCTAAATTAGAACGCTAGGAACTTAATTTGCCCCTACCATGGTTTATGGAACAGGCGCGGCACATTGTTGATGTTTGGGGTAGGGGTGGGTGGCGTGGGGGATACTAGCCCATGTGTGTTAACGTTGATGGCATGATGACTGATTTGATTGAATTACAACGGTCAGGTCTTTAAGATAGGGTGGGAGTAGGGTGTGGGGTGGAAGAGCCTTAGGTCAAGGGAATAATGTTCAAAATCCAATGTCTAATAATACTTTTAAAATAGAGCGAGAGAGAGAGACAGGAGAGAGAGAGTAGATATTTAACAAATAGATAGATAGATAAATGTATCGATATTTATATATATATTATATAAATATAGAGTGAGAAGAGAAGATCATTATAGGGTAAATGGACTAATGAATGATCGATGAATAATGAATGTATCGTACAAATAGAATGATAAATAATAGAAAGACAGACACATAAACAAACACAATGATATAGAGTTAGAGCTAGATAATTAGATTGATCGACGTAAAGATGAATCAGGATTGAATGCAAAAAAAAAGTGTATGTACGGATAAGACAATGGCAGGACAAACAGACTGATACCACACTGATATATTTAAAAGAGACAGACCACTAAACTAGACCATTGGCCCCCAGATTGGGAATCGGGGCCGACCTTTCTCTCGGCGGCCCTGGACATTTCGTTATGGAGGTCCGACCTCGGATGGTTGGTAAATGTTTGTTTCCTCAAATTTGCGTTACTTTTTGTAGAGCTATCCAGGAATTGAACTGTTAAGTCTGATTGTGTTATTATTGATCCGAACACATTTTGACAATAAACAAACATATTGGTGTGGGGGGGGAGAGGGGTTCGTGGGGGGGGGAGAGGGGTTCGTGGGGGGGGAGAGGGGTTCGTGGGGGGGGGGGGAGAAGGAACAGAGATTCATGACCTTATATTCACAAGAGTTTGTCTGTATCGTGTGTTTGTATGTGTGTGTGTAAATCGAAAGTAAAGAATTAATAAACAGTATTCCAGTTTAAAATACAATCATGAAAAAAATCGGATCTGCCCGAAACCAAAAATAACCTAGTCAACCGATCAAACCTAAGGGGATATAACTCTAATGCAAAAGTTTTGCAGGGTACATGTAGTTTATTATAGTCTTTATGTTCAATGGTCTTAATAAAAGCATTCCGGTACATTGTGATTGATTCATTTTTTTTTTTTGTTGTTTAGTTGAAATGAACAAGACCGCAGACAGTCTTAGACCCTGCCCCCCCTTTCCCCCCACCCCCATAACACCACACCAGAACTTTATTTATTTTTTTCGTCTCTCATCCGTCTCTTTCCCTTTCCACTTAAAAGTGTAGGAAGCTGGAGTAGACAGGGGCAATAATTACACGTCAGTAAAACAGACTATTTATGGTCCCTGATGTGTTGTTATTATAGTCCCCCCCTCCACCCCCACCAGTGTCACAGCCAGTAGTGTTGCCTATCTCGGACGGCCGTCAACCTTTCTCGCCTTCCCACCCACCCCCCAAATAAATAAATCATGCCAGATAGGGTCCTTTGGGTGCCTTGTAGATAAATCATAAAATAGCTATCTATCCATCCATCCATCTATCCATCCATCCATCCATCCATCCATCTATCCATCTACCCATCCATCTATCCATCCATCCATCTATCCATCATTCCACTTTCTACACATGTACTGTGATCAGTCAACGAAGATAAACACGTTATTCTCCACTCTGTTTTTCCGAATAGATCCTATCTATGTACGTAGGTATAAATACGTTTTGCACAGTGTTGGGCGAACCAACGGCACGCGTGCCACAGTCGGCACGCAGAGCCTCATCAGTCGGCACCCGACTAAAATATCACTTCCTTTAATTTTAATTTCAGAGTTGGCACTTTGATATAAATAAGTGGTTCTTTTGTGGAATTTCGGGCACGCAACCCCAAAAATAGGTTTGCCATCACAGATATAACCAGACCAGGTTCACTTTTGAAGTGCCACCTTTAACACCCTCTCCACAATAGGACCCAAGAGTAATGACACACAACGAGGGGGGGGGGACACATAACCGTCACTGGCTCGCATCTCTAGGGTTTGAACCCGTTACATCCACCTTTATCGTCGGGCTTACAAGCAGATCGCCGCCGATTCGCTTGACTCCAAACTTCGGACACATCCACTCCACAATTGGATCAATAGCGTTTTCCTCCTCTAATGACGTAATCTGTCAAGAACGAAATGACGGGTAACTGATCCGGCCAAGATAACATACGTCAACTAAACGTCGTTTCTCAGAACCGCACCAGCTGGAGTGGGACCCTAGGAATCCCTCAACAGGGTCTTGCCATTAAGATCAATGTCACAACGGCAGATTGTCCAGGGACCAAAGAGGTGGAAGTGCAAAGGTTAATTAACACCGACATTTTTCTTTTTTTTTTTAGTTGTTGTTTCTCTTAGCTCCAGTTGTCGATGGGGTTTGAAACTCGGAAGTCTGTTCTGTCACTCACCGAGAGAGGTCTCTCTTCTCTTCCCCCGAAGTTCCTCTCCCCCTGATTAGGCGCTAACTCACCCATGACATCATGGGCGTTTCACCCCATCTTCGGAGCTGACCAGTTTTGATGGCTACTTTAATCATTTGACTTTACTTCATCGATGTTAATAACATGCTCTGAATTTCCCTGAATGTCCTGCTTCGTGAATTTTTTTTATATTTTTGGCGACATGGTTAAACTTGGCAAAGTGATTTGCATTTTTATAGTTAATATCCTTTTTTTAATTTTGTAAGCTCCATAATGGATAGAGAAGACGATAGTAAACTTGACTCACGTGCAAAAGGTACACGGTTCAATACCTAGTAAAGTAAAAAATATTAGCCGGATGACTTGGTGAGGGGATGGGCACTACCAAGCCTATAAGCGCGAAGCACGTCTATAAGACCACGGATGAAAGCACCATCTGTTGATGTGTCTATCCGTTGATGTGTCCGTCCGTTAATGTGTCTATCCGTTGATGTGTCTATCCGTTGATGTGTCTCTCCGTTTCCCCCCTACAGCTGCATCGGTTAAGGGAATTTAAAAAAAAAATAAAAAGTTAAATTTGATCCACTTTATTTACATATGCTTGACCAGCGCCACGCCTTGGACATTTTAGTGCCACTCAGTGAATATTTCAGTGCCACTCAGTAAATATTTCAGTGCCACTCAGTGAATATTTCAGTGCCACGACTTAAATATTTTAATGTCCACGAATCTCCATTATTTTGTATTCTTGTTTACTTTTTTCAGAGAGAGAATCCTGACGCAGGCACAAGACAAGACGCTGCCCCGCCTTAAAAAGCTTCATTTGCTTATAAGCCGGATTAAATTACACAGTGAGTCGGTTCGGTCGCTGGGGTGGGGGGGGGGGGGGAGGTATACACACACACACGTCGCGCGCGCACACACACACACACACACACACACACACGCTCAAAGGGCGGATTATACAGCTAATCAACACAGTAACATGGCAGCCGGCCGATAGTCGGGGTGTTAGATGACGTTCTCCTATCTCCCTCCCGCAGGGGGCGAAGCGGCGCCCACTACCACGTGGGTGTAACCACATGTGGCTTCATGTCGCGTGTCCTAGCCACGTGATTGGAGAGAAAATAATGGCTGAAAAAAAATATGGGGGATATGAAGATATTCAGATTTCCCCCACCCCCCACCCTAAACACCCTAAATTTCTGTGGGGCTGGGGAGCAGATTTGTGTGAGCTGCTTAGACTCCCCCCCCCCCCATCCGAACAAACTTACAATACCACACAAACACACACACACAGTACCACACAAACATACACATATACCCGCATTCCCACCGCTGTTTAGTGGAATAAAGGGCCAGACAAGGGGGAGAGAATCCATCAAGGGAAGTGATCCGATGGGCGGTGAATGCATTGACACTCACGTATGAACTGATTTGATGGTTGGTCACTCACCCACAGCTTGGGTTGCAGCAGCTGATAAACTAGAAAGGAGGGTGGGGATGGGGGGGGGGGGAAATAGGGGAGGGAGGGAGGGTGGTTCTCACAAAATGCGAGGGTGCGGGGGGTAGCGAAGTGGTAATGTCCTTGATGGTATCCGGTCGTTGTCACTGCGTCTGGTCTGGGGAAAAGGGGAAAAAGGGGGGGGGGGGGAGGAGGAGGGAAGACTAAGGCAAAAGTAAAAATGTATTGTTACATGTTAGACTCAGGTACATTTCATACATCTAGAAAGTAAATTTGTACAGTTGCATTTAACTGAACATTTCTTACAGCAAAAAGTAAATTTGTAATGTTGCATTTAACTGTACATTTCATACAACTAGAAAGTAAATGAGGGGGGGGCTACAACTACATATCTGAGTGGCCCCTGGACATATTAAGCTTAGGGGGACCTAGGCAAAGTACACGCGACATTTTTGTGAAAACAGTTTAAAGAAGAGAGCTTCTCTTGTGAACAATGAAACAAGACGTTGGGAAAGCGGGGGGGGGGGGGGGAGAGGGGTGATTCTTCATTTTACTATTTCCGATCAAAACTGAGGCTAACATTTCCCGGGGTCACCTTTGATTGCCCTAAAATTCCTACTTATCTCTGAAAGTCTCTGCCGATCGCCCCCCCCAACACACACACACACAAAATTTATAAATACACTTAAGAACGGGCTGTATGATGAGTCTATTAACGGTCATTAATTGCGATGACCATAGGTGGACAAAGGACGGCAAGAAAATTTTCAAATAATGTATTACACTTTTTTTTTCTTTCAGTTACCTTCACGTTAGACGAATCATTTGTTACAGTAAGATTCTAAAATCCAATGCGCTTAAAAAAAAAATTGGTTGGGCATCAGTTTTACAATTTAAAAAACAAAAAAAAAATAAAAATAAAAAAACGAAGTATGTTCCATTTCTTTAACTTTTAAATATAATATATAAATAATAGCGATTTGGGATCTGCGTTAAATCGAAACTAAAGAATTAATATAACAGTATTCCCGTTTAAAATACAATCATGAAAAAAATCGGATCTGCCCGAAACCAAAAAAAAATAACCTAGCCTACCTATCAAACCTAAGGGGATATAACTCTATGTAAAAAGTTTTGCAGGTTGCAGCTAGTAAGATAATAAACACCACAAGTTCAGTTAGTTACATAAAGAAAATGTCATTGTTAGGTTGATTACAAATCAACCTGACACACATCAAACACTAATACAAGTTTTTTTTTTTTGCTTTTCCGAAATCCTCCTCACAGAGATGGTCTACCTTTTTTTTTTTTCAGTTTTGTCCACTCTTGTTCGAGACCTTCGTGGTGGTCACAGCTGGCCAAAGCTAAGACTACGGCACTGAACGCTAATTGAGCGGCTGGGACCGGTCAGTGGAGGATGCCATGATTGGAAATCATTAAAGACTCGGGGTCCGGTCTGGTCATCCTGAGAAATGCCACATCCTCCTCGACGCACCGCAGAGGGGGGAAAAAATAAACAGTCCGTCGAGTGACCAGGACAGGACGAAAGGAAAAAAAAATAATAAGATCGACAAGGAGTGTTGACTTGGAGAGTGCGGGTGGGGGTGGGAGTGCCAGGAGGAGGTAAGGGTGGGTGGGATGGGGTATTGACGATGTAGTAGAATACATATACAATGTCCGAGTGGGATACTACGGGGTGGGCGGGGGAGAGCCACTAGCCAAGTAGATGGTGTTAGATAAGTACCCACGAGCGGATTAATGCATAGTGGGGCCCCGGGCGCCTCAGACAATGATGGGCCCCTTTTTTTTATAAGAAAGTGGCAAAAAAAAATACATTAACAATTGCAGTTTTTTTTTTATCGCTGAACCCTTTACACTTTGGGGGCTCAGGGCTCGCGTCAGTAGCTGGATCCGCTCTCTGTATCTCATATTCAAGAATTCTAGCTACGCAGGATTGATGAAAATGTGTGCTAAAGAAGAACGACAATCGAACTGGGTCATTAGTAGACATCTGGCATATGAATCTTACGTCGTCAGCTGTATGACATAAGCTAGAAAATGACCTAAAGACATAGCTCGCTGTCTGTAAATGTAAACAACTGTTAATACTCTACTACGGGGGGGGGGGGGTGTCTTTGACATCGTTCGTTTCAAAAGTCTTCTTTGGTTATTATAGATTTATGCGACGATTATTTTGGATTATTTTAATATGTAAAAAAAGTAAAGTTTCCTTATCCCTAACGGTTCATCGTAGCAAATGAAGTGTATAATTCATAGCCATTTAAAGCTGGGTGGACTTGTATGACTTTACAGCAACACTGAACCTGGAGAAGCTTTCATAATTCTCACCGTGGATCAAACCTAGAACTCTCAGGTTGAGTATCTTAACGACTCGGCCATCCGTCCCACTCTACGGTATATACAAAAAATAGAATTGAACAGTGTTCAGAAGTGTCATGTTGTGTCCATCTTCCAGGAGTGGTCACTAATAACTGGACACCAGGTCACAAGATCCTCCACGGATCATTTACCCCTTTCACGTCACGGAAAGTATGATATAATTATCTGTTGACCCTATAAACCAATACAGTGACGTTGTTGTTTGTTTTTTTTTGGAGTGCCAATACCGTTGCCGAGTGTGTGCAGCGACAATGGAAGCAACACGGTGGGCATAGTTGAATCCTGTTGATGTTAATTGAATAGTATTGATGCACGTCACAAATCGAGTTCAGGGGGATCCAAAAAAGGACCCAAATTTAGGTATTGGCACAAATTCGACGATAGTTTGAAAAATAAAGACAAAATTATGATAGGCTTTATAAACAAGACCGTTGCTTTACTTATTGGGTAAAAATCTGTACATCGTTTTAGTGGGCTTTTTCAACAAGGCTTTATTTTTGTTTCAACTACGAAGTACAGTATTGAAATACAATTATGGGTTTGAGATGACGTCATTGTTTTATACAGAATAATGTGCCGTTTTGTGAGATATACACATGGGGGGGGGGACATTTAATTATAAAGTACGACAGATAATATTGATTTTTATGAGCTCGGATAAAGGGTAAAAGAAAAAACGTGATACGTTGAACAATTGATCATAACACGCAAAATGATCTGCGTGCATCATCTATGTCTAGCGGTGAGTAGAGAAGTTGACATCTCTACATGAGACTCCGTGAGTAGATGTGTAGACATCGCTAAATGAACCCCCCCCCCCGGTGTGTTGAGGAGTAGGCATTTCTACATGAGACAACCCCCCCCCCGGTGTGTTGAGGAGTAGGCATTTCTACATGAGACAACCCCCCCCCCCGCCACCCGTGAGTAAATATGACACCTTGAGACCAGAGGTGTTGACATCTCTACATGAACCCCCCACCCCCCCTTGAGTAAAGGTGTCGACGCCTCTGCCAGAAACCCCGTTAGGAGACCCAAACCAATGTAATTATTTCCTCACTAGGTTCCATTGGGGTGGGGGTGGGGGGGCGATTCTTCCAAGGAGAGAGAACGGGGTTGTGCTTAAACTACCGCGAGAGGCCTCGTCCTGTGGATTTCTTCTCTCGGTCTCTCTACGACCGTCCCCGGGGCATTTCTTTCTATAGCAATCGTTGCTGACGAGTTGTGATGGTGGGGGAAAGGGGGGGGGGGGGAGAGAGGTGGTAACGATTGAGAGAAGATCAATTCTGGAGAAAACATGTCCAGTAGCTGAATGACAGATCGACTGGTGAACACAGTGGAAGAAATTGAAAACTAAAAACAAAGTGAGAGAAACGTTGGGCAATGTACTTTAGACACGTCCATGTTGGGCAATGTACTTTATAGATGACGCCTTTATGTTGGGCAATGTACTTTAGACACGTCCATGTTGGGCAATGTACTTTATAGATGACGCCTTTATGTTGGGCAATGTACTTTAGACACGTCCATGTTGGGCAATGTACTTTAGACACGTCCATGTTGGGCAATGTACTTTAGACACGTCCATGTTGGGCAATGTACTTTAGACACGTCCATGTTGGGCAATGTACTTTAGACACGTCCATGTTGGGCAATGTACTTTAGACTCGTCCATGTTGGGCAATGTACTTTAGACACGTCCATGTTGGGCAATGTAATTTGTTGTACACATGTCTATGTTGGGAAATGTACCTTATAGTACACATGTCCATGTAGTGCAAGGTAATTTATAGTAGTCACGTTTATGTTCGGAAATGTTCTTTATACACGTCCATTTTGGGAAATGTACTTTATAGTCAACATGTCCATGTTAAGAAAAGTACTATATAATTATCACAGAACCACAGACATACAATCACGGAACCACAATCATATACAATCACGGAACCACAATAATACAACCACAGAACCACAATCATACAATCACAGAACGACAGTTATACAATCACAGAACCACAATCATACAATCATAGAACCACAAGTGCTGGATAAGGTATACAGACATCATATACCATTTATTATGACTGGTGTGCAAGACTTAATACTGGCAGATAGAGTAATAAAATGCATGAAACATACATACAGATAGATAGATATATATATATAGAGAGAGATAGATAGATAGATAGATAGATAGATAGATAGATAGATAGATAGATAGATAGATAGATAGATAGATAGATAGATAGATAGATAGATAGATAGATAGATAGATAGATAGATAGATAGATAGATAGAAAGGCAGATAGATAGACAGATGGCTAGATTGATAAATAAACATATAAATAGTCATATACTTTAATTTCGACCTGGTGACCATTGCTGTAACTGGGTGCATGTGATGGTCAGTTACAGTATAACAATGGTAGCATCTGTCACACGGATGAAACGTAATTAATTGTATCGCTAGAAAAAAAACATTTGTACAATGATGCCTTCAGTGTTCAGTAATTTCTTGTAATGTATAAAACATAAATAAATAGATAAAATAATTATACCACATAATTCAACAGTGATTAAAAGTCAGTCTACTAAAAACATTAAAATAGTACATAGGTAACTTCATTATGCGTAGCGTGTCAAAGTATAGTATATATATATATATATATATATAATGGTTTTGAGATATTCATTTCGATGGCAGTTCATCGATTGTGTGCGATGTGTATACGTATGTGGGTGTTACTTCTGTTACATCGGGTGTCTCGTGACACCATGACACCACTGTGATAACAAATTACAGGCCAGCGCTGATTAAAACCACTACCACACCACCACCAAAATCGCTACCATCACTACCCACAATCCTTTATAACATCGGGGGGGCTACCCCCCCCCCCATCAACACCACCCTCCTACCCGCCCCCCCCCCTCAGTCGGATTTCCGTTACTAGAATTAATCTCAGCCAGAGGCAGATAACCCCCCCCCCCCCCCGTAAGGCATTGGTGGTATCTGAGAGATGATTAATTAGAGACTTGACTGGAGAGTTTAGAATTTGTTAACGTCATCAGTCGTCAACGTAAAGTAGTGGGGGCAGGGGGAGAGGGGGAGAAGAAAGGGGAGGTATTGCATTGGTGAGAGGATAGGGGAGACCTGGGGGGGGGGAGGGGGCGCATGGAGGCGATTTGTGTTCGGCGTAATGAAAGTTGGTGGATCGAGTCTCAGTAACAGCGACAGAAATGACTTGACAAAATAATAAAAAACATAAATCGGAACATCAAACCACTGAGGTATCCATGGCAACCCCCCCCCCCTTTTTATTTATTCTTAGCTTCTTATGAGGATTGGTTATGGTGGAATAGTCAGCAAGGCAACTACTAACTGTCTGACTGTAAGGGGGGTTCTTCCCTTAATACATATCATAAACATAGCGTACACAATTCAACATGTAGCGTATACTCTTTAACATATAGCGTATACTCTTCAACATATAGTGTACACAATTCAGCATATAGTGTACACAATTCAGCATATAGTGTACACAATTCAACATATAGTGTACACAATTCAACACATAGTGTACACAATTCAGCATATAGTGTACACAATTCAACATGTAGTGTACGCAATTCAAACATATAGTGGATACTATTCAAGGTAATTAACACACCGTGTAATGTGTGATATAAGACATATAAGCTTGGTTTTAAGGTTTCCTGTGTGCGCAAGATGTCATTGAAATAACGTACAGTTGATGCCGGTAAGGGTCTAAACTAAACTACCTCAGCCGTGACTATTTCTCAGGATCAAAACAAGGTGTGTATAATTGATAGCATGTGTCTCAAATCTGTCATCTCTCTGTATCTATCTTCAAAACACTCCCCATTCCCCCCCCATCCCCTCTCTCCCATCACGACTCATCTGGTCACACAATAATCTAATGAGCCAGTGAGTCCAGTGCTGAGTTGGCGACGAGCAGGACAGATGAAGGCCAGACCATTTCGGACAATATACTGCCCACCAGGCTTGCGGAGCCGCCAAAATTTTGTTCGGCTCCGGCTCCGGCTCCCACAAATTTGACGGCTCCGGCTCCGGCTCCCTATTAAGATAGTACCACACGAGACAAAAATTTTTGTAATTGCGCCACGCAAACATGCCGCTGGTAAAAAGTTATGCAAATTTTGTCGCGTTCACATCCATAGCAGGCCCGTAGCGTGCGGGGGGGCAGGGGTCCGGGCCCCCCCTGCGTTTTGTCTGGCCCCCTCTGCTTATTTGTTCTACTTAGAAAAATGTATTACCTGCACCCCCCTGCTATTGCCTGGCCCCTGCTGTAGAATGCCTGGCCCCTGCTGTAGAATTTTCACGCTACGGGGCTGCCCCATAGTCAGGAACTTGAAAAATATACGCATGTCGGTTTTACTAAAAACAAACCATTTCAGTGCATCCAGAATTATATCATTATTTTCGACCGAGGTTTCACTAGTCGCCATTTTCATAAGTAATAAAAAGTTATTTCAATGATCAAATTAGCAAATAGTACAATGATACATTATTTAAAATATTTTTAAAGACTTCAGTATTTATATTTATTATTTATAAATTCGAAGTGATTATTCGGACCCAGGTACCAATAAACTCCGACTTTTATTCGGACCCCGTCCCAATAAAGTCTGATTGTTATTCGGACCCGTGGCAAATATGCACATAGTTTAGCTATAATTAAACTTTATTATTGTTTTTTTTTATAATTGTTTGAATTGTATGATTTAATCGTTACTCAGTGTCTAGGGTTCCACTAAGCGGACTCTGTATTATTATTTTTTCGGGTTCCGTCAAATAAAATTTAAATATAGCTAAGCTTAGTGCATATTCGCCACGGGTCCGAATAACAATGGGATTTTATTGGGACCCGGGTCCGTATAGCCACAGCCTTATAAATTTATCTACTCTATTTCAGATATTCTGTTTAAAATAAAATTGTTAAATACAGAAAGCGACAATTTTGTTTTTAGTCTATTACAAATTCGCGGCAGCCCCGTAGCGTGAAAATTCTACAGCAGGGGCCAGGCATTCTACAACAGGGGCCAGGCAATAGCAGGGGGGGGCAGGTAATACATTTTACTAAGAGCAAATAAGCAGAGGGGGCCAGACAAAACGCTACGGGCCTGATTCGCGGTAAAATAATAATACGAAATGACGCATTCTATTTGTCGTCTTAGTAAAAATGCATTTTAAATGATTGATACAATTATTCTATGAAATAAAACTGTTTTAACTTTATATATAACAAAATAACATGCCATTAAAAAAAATTTCGGAAGGTAAACAAGATTTAAAACGAACACAAAACGATTCCCCGTTAAAGATTTCTTGTGGTGATGTGCGTGCACGCTATCATTTTAACGCTGCTACTGTTGTTGCGTTCGTAAAAATAACAACATTTCAAATTGTAGGAGGCAAACAATCAAACAAATTTGGAATTTTAAAGCTAAAAACAAAAAAATTCTGCTGTAAAAAAAAGCATTTGGGAGCCGTGGAGCCGCCAGATTTTTTCGGCTCCGGCTCCGGCTCCAGCAAAAAGTAGCGGCTCCCGGCTCCGGCTCCGGCTCCGAAGCCTGCTGCCCACTACATCTTCCTCCTGTTTTTTTTTCATTACATTTATTGCACGCCCCCTAACCAACCATGCTTTCCCCCCGTGCCCCCCCCCAGTTGCTCCCCTCCCCCCGCTACCGCTGTATCCCCATCTTTATCAGACATTTCCTCACCTATCCGAGAAAGCAACCCCCCCCCCTTTTCGGTTGCAAATATCCCACAATTTTCTTCTTCTCTCCGACAATCCTTGTAACATTACTCGAGAACTCGGGTGATAGCCAATCAAGACATATCTTCTAAATGAGCGGTTCTCAAATACTTGCGATATCCTAATTCCCCTTCCCCCCCCCCCCCCACTTTCCCCCTCCACATAGAACCTGTCCAGAATTCTAGACCCTTCGGTATAGAAGAAAAGGAATTCAAATTATTATATAATTCTCGATTTAGTTAATTGTTAAAATTTTTGTTGCGTCAAACTTCAAATGACCTGGTGACCCGCTGGTGGTTGACAAGTCACACTTTGAGAAGCACTGTTCTGAATACCTTCATAAAGAATCGTTTCTCATTTTAAAATTAATCCCCTTCCCATCTCCAAAATATTCTGGGCTTCTGCTTTGTGTCATTTGAACACGGTGTCTTAGCCTGGCTGCCTTGCGCTGGTCTTTGTGCTGGTTTTTGTGCTTGTCATTGTGCTGGCCATGTGCTGGTCTTTGTGCTGGTCTGTGTGCTGAACTATGTGCTGGTTTTTGTGCTTGTCATTGTGCTGGTCTTTGTGTTAGTCATTGTACTGGTCATTGTGCTGGTCTTTGTGCTGGTCATTGTACTGGTCATTGTGCTGGTCTTTGTGCTGGTCTGTGTGCTGGTCTGTGTGCTGGACTATGTGCTGGTTTTTTGTGCTGGTCTTTGTGCTGGTTTTTGTTCTGGTCTTTGTGCTGGTCTGTGTGCTGGTTTTTGTGTTAATATTTGAGCTGTTCTGTTTTCTAAACTCACCCCTTGATACCCCCACCCATCCCTACCCAAAACACACAGCCACAAAATGTTCGGGAATTAGGGACTTTGCGAGATCCTATTTGTCATGCTGAATGGGTCCCGGGCCATTATTACTACTGGAGCACACAGACTTCATTAGCAGCTCCATGGGGGGAGTAGGGGGTAGAGGAGTAACGGTAGGCAGGGGCTAGTAAGCGATATAAGAAGACAGGATGAGTACAACTGTGTGTGTGGTGGGGGGGAGGGAGGGAAGAAGCGGACCGTGGCGCAAGGAGTGAGCACGGCTCTTAATGACAGTGTACGCAGCAGTGACCAACTGGTGGACACTGGACGGCGAGTACATTGCAAATATTGAAGGGGGCCTTTTGTTTGTTATGGAGCTCTGGTATCCGCAAGCAGGGGGAGATAATCTTTTTTTTTGAGGGGAGTTAATTTCGAAATTTCCACATCACATTTAAAGAAAAAAAGTGTATAAGTTTTGTCTTTCTCTCAATGACAAAAAAAAATAAATAAATAACAATGTACAGCTAAGAATGAGCTAGAGAAAATAAATAACGTTATCTCAAGTTTTTCCCAATTATAAAGTAATAGCTTTGGCTATTCAGTAACACATTGGAACAGTTAGTGTTAGATTACCACCAAACATGATTAAAAAGAACGACTAGACAATGATATGGTATGTTGAAATGTCTATCTGTAAGGCTTGAAATTACGAAACAAAAATGTGATCTATTTGAAATGAAATTTAAATGTGAAATTAAATGAATTTGGGTTGGTTTGTTGTTTGTGGGGCATTGTTTTACAAATATTAATTTGTAACCAAATCTATCTATCTATCTATCTATCTATCTATCTATCTATCTATTTATCTATCTATCTATCTATCTATCTATCTATCTATCTATCTATCTCTAAATATATATCTATCTATCTGTATGTATGTTTCATGCATTTTATTACTCTATCTATCTATTTATCTGTCTGTCTGTCTGTCTATCCAACTATATAAATATATCTATTTATCTATCTATCTATATATATATATATATCAATATATCAGCATATATCTATCTATTAATCTATCTGTCCATCTATCTATCTATATGTCTATCTATCTATCTATATGTCCATCAGCCTGCTCCATCTAAAGACCGATTTCATTTCTCCACCGGTATGTTTGTCTTTTCGGTCAATGTGATTAACAGTATAGCCTTCTGCCTTTTGTACCCCGTCGGTCTATCTTTCTATCTGTCTGTCTGTTCACTCATTCTATGATATTGATCTAAACATTTACAAAACACGTGAACCAAACAACAAATAAACAAACAAACAAACAAATAAAGGGAAGAAAAAAAATTCCCAGAAATGAAACAAAAAAAAAATATAAAACAAAGACAAATAAAAAAAAATCTAAACAAAATCTAAACAAAATCTAAATTCTAAACAAAACAGAGTTCAACAAAAAGGACGCACTCTTCGGCACATCCGCAAATAAATGAAAATATAAAACAAAAACTCTCACAAATATAAAAAAAATAACAAAAGTAAACGAACAGCAAGATGATGACAAAAGGTTGGGTTCATTAGAATGTTACGATTTTCTAAAAATAGAACTTTTTTTTTTAAATGTTTGAATTAACGAAGTGAACGTTCTCAGATATAATAGAGATATGGTTGACGTAATGGTCCTTATTGTTTTAACAAGGTCTTGTTTTTGGATAAAGGAGGCCAATGTCCAGTAATGGTCAGTGATGTCTGTTGGTGCTAGTATAGCTCTGTCCACTGTATATACAAAAGGAAACGAGTTAGCATGGATGGGGGAGAAGGAAAAATGTGTTCGATGGTTTGAAAGAGAAAATACAGTGTTACTCTGTTTAACGTACACCTCACAACAACGAGGTTTCCGCACCACGAACAGCCCTTAAAATGAACATGCTTCTCTCTCTCTCTCCCTCTCTCTCTCCCTATCTCTCTCTCTTCTCTCTCTCTTCTCTCTCTCTCTCTTCTCTCTCTCTCTCTCCCTCTCTCTCGCTCTCCCTCTCTCTCTTTCTCTCTTCTCTCTCTCTCTCTCTCTCTCTCTTTGACGTTTCTCAGTTTATCTTCGAGTTGAGACTTTGTGTCTTATAGCCCGTGAGATAAGAATATGATAATTGCCTTATAGACGAAATGGCAAGCAATCGACCGACTGGTCCACCGTGTGGTCCGCTAGCCCGGAGCCCCTCAAATAACACATGTTCCACGGTTTCCTCAACCTCCTTATAACGGCGGCACAAAGAATCAACATTGGGCTACGACCTCCCAAAGTACCCACCGATAGGACAATGCCCAATGCAAGACCGAGAATATAGTGCCTACTCGACTGTCTATCCCCCCACCCCCACGGGTCTGTCTTGGCCGCCTCAATTGATTCCATCCATTTCTGCTTTTCAAACCTAGAGAGAACAGATGGTCGTGCGGTAACGCGCTCAACAGTCAGCCTTATGGTCCCGGGTTCGATCTCCTATGAGAACCAAAGGGAATTTTCCAGGTTGTGGTTATAGTTTCCCCTCCATGTCTACCGTGGCGCCTCCATGGCCATTTCACTTCCGGATATGGTGGGGTGGGGGATTGAAAGAAATGAACCCATTATAAAGGGTACCGCTTCAGTTACAACGTGATTATAACAAATGCCGACCATAGTAGTGGCCCGCCTGAAACATACACACCTAACTACAAGATAATGAAAACATTTTCTTTATTCATATTTATCCTAAGACATTTCTTAATCTTTCAAAACGCCCTTCAATTAATGACACCAAGAACTAAGTGACTTTCGACACTGGATATTCCATGTGATTTATTGTACAATGGATAATATATAAAAAAAAAAGCCATTAAGATAACAAAACCATCAGCGTAAATGAAGCGTAGCGACAGAACATGTCAATACACTTGAAAACCTAAACCCCGAGGTTCTCAGTCGGTGGTACGCGTACCTCAAGTGGTACGCAAAAGGCTATGCAGGGGGTACGCGTACCTCAAGGGGTACGGGAAAGGCTATGCAGGGGTATGCGTACCTCAAGTGGTAGAAAGGCTATGCAGGGGGTATGCGTACGTCACGGGGTACGGGAAAGGCTATGCAGGGGGTATGCGTACCTCAAGTGGTAGAAAGGCTATGCAGGGGGTATGCGTACCTCAAGGGGTACGGGAAAGGCTATGCAGGGGGTATGCGTACCTCAAGTGGTAGAAAGGCTATGCAGGGGGTATGCGTACCTCACGGGGTACGGGAAAGGCTATGCAGGGGGTATGCGTACCTCAAGGGGTACGGGAAAGGCTATGCAGGGGGTACGCAGCGATAGATAATTTCCTTTTCAAACAACGAACAGTTTGAAGAAGGTCGCTAGTTAGCTGCGTCGCTCATCACCAAAAAACAAGAGCCTAAGTATCACCACAGAAAGGTCGGTAAATTCCTATATGAAAACAAGTACATTCATTCGCGAACTTAAGTTTGAGGGGTACCAGCTGACATACTTTCGCAACTTTTTGGGGTACAATCGCAGAATGGTTGAGAACGGCTGTCTTAACCGATAGAAGGTGAAGTGATTTGTGTGTATTGAAAATATTCACACTTCAGTATGGATATAGCAAAGAATAAATTTCCATAATCGAAGAGCACAGCATGAACCTGCCCATTGCATTATTTCAAAAGCTACAAGTGACATGCTGGTGGAATGTTTCCACAACATACGGGAAATTGAAAAGCATGGAACAAAAATGGCATTTAAAAAAACAAACAAACAATGTTTTTATTTCATAACAATAATTCAGTTAATAATTGTTGACTAAATGGAGTGATTGTATTATTTGATATTATGTCATGGCATAAATCAAGGGCGGGTACTGTTGAGGTCGACCATGGCTGAATTCAGTTCATTTATGCAGAAAATATAATCCCACAAATTGCCGCAATATAGCCGACTATAATTATAAAAGATTTAGTAATGAATTTATATTTTATAAAATAACTCATTCAGCCTGAGCGGCAGTAATACTCAACGGTCAACCACATGTGGCTTTCAAGATCCACATTTGACCCACATCGGCATACATACTAGTGATTTGTTTCATCATTAAAACTAGGTGTGACGTAGTACACGTATATTCTGTGGGGAGTTTTGAACACGGACTTTTGTGACTCGATGATCCGTAACGTACGGCGTAGAAATCGCTAACTTTATAAATACTGATACAATATGACGTAAATATGATGATATAAACGCTGTGTGATTCGATAATCACTTTAGCCATGTCAATACTATCAGTGTGACGCGATGAAAGCTAGCACCTTAATTAAACATTCAAAATGGCGTTGTACATAATATACAGTGTGTACTGTGCAGGAGATCTATTTACAGGGGGCCCAAGGAAATCAATACACAGGGCGCCCAAGGAAATCAATACACAGGGCGCCCGAGGAAATCAATGCACAGGGCGCCCAAGAAAATCAATGCACAGGGCGCCCAAGGAAATCAATGCACAGGGCGCCCAAGGAAATCAATACACAGGGGGCCCAAGGAAATCAATACACAGGGCGCCCAAGGAAATCAATGCACAGGGCGCCCAAGGAAATCAATGCACAGGGCGCCCAAGGAAATCAATGCACAGGGCGCCCAAGGAAATCAATACACAGGGGGCCTCAAGGAAATCAATACAGGGCGCCCAAGGAAATCAATGCCCAGGGTGCCCAAGGAAACACAATACACAGGGCGCCCAAGGAAATCAGAATGCACAGGGCGCCCAAGGAAATCAATGCACAGGGCGCCCAAGGAAATCAATAGGGGGGGCCCAAGGAAATCAATACACAGGGCGCCTGGGCAAATCAATACACAGGGCAACTATGATCTCCAATAGATTTTAGGAATTTAGGTTATTTTTAAAAATGTAATTAATATATAGAACAATATTTGGCCTCATTATGTTTAATAGAATGTTAATCGTCATAAGCATTCAGTTCCAGCATTTGTAAAACGTGTTTTTTTATACAAACCAACATTTGTAGATATTTTTACAAAAATTTTTTTTTTTTTTTTTTACAAAACAGAAAAAAAAAAACGTTTTGTTCTAAACACATTACGTTGAGGCGTAAGTTGTTATGATTGGCATTTCCCCATTAGAAACCCGGGGAAAACAATTAAAAGCTAAGAAAATGTTTTGTATCCTTGATAATGTGGGGGGGGGGGAAAGGAGATGGGTGGTTGAGGGGGTTCATAGAGGAAGAGAAAGCAATTCGAGGAAAAAGATAATTTCGGGACGGGGGGGGGAGGAGGGGGAGGGGGAGGGGCTTGGTAGGGGGGGGGGATAATGAAGTGGACGTGGGAGTTAGCTTGTGTGTGAATGTGTATATTAATGTGTGTGTGTATGTAGGTGTGTTTGTCTCAATCGCGAGCAGGTCCGAAGGAAGAAATATAAATAAAAACCATCAGAGGGAGATGGAAAGAAAGGGGCTTAGCTCGGATGATTTCATGGCTGTGTCAATTACAGAACGTGTGAGGCGGTGTGCGTGCATGTTGGATTCAATTTGGGAATCAGTTTTTTTTAATATATAGGTCTATATATATATATATATATATATATATATATGTGTGTGTGTGTGTGTGTGTGTGTGTGTGTGTGAGATAGGAAACTTGCTCTATGTAGTAAGATAGACTGGGGTTAGCTGGTGGTGAGCTAGGATGAATTGAATGTGGAATGTGTGGGTGGGCTGGGGGCAAGGAGGAATTGGTTCTGTAATCCAACTCGATTCGATTGATCTAAACTTTGTAAAACAAACTACAAGTCGCCTAGTTTCTGTTTTATATTATTTTTTTTTTCATGGAATATTCGATTTAATCTAATAAAAGCTGGCGCCCAACAGTAGAGAGTATGTGTGGGAGGACAGGGTTTAATCACAGGCTATAAGAAATTAGATTCGTACCTTCTACTTCCATGTTATCAGTATTATTTCCAGCTTCGAGACCACGTAACACCACCGCCCCTAGATAAGTTTTATATTTACTGAACAAAAAAAGAAAGAAAGAAGCAAGGAAAATGTTGAAGCAAACAGTCAAAGCATGTATTTGTTTTTTTTTTTTGTTTAGAATGAAGTGTGATAGTGTATAAGCTACTGTCTACTCGCTGTTTACCATGGGCACGAGTATCCTCAAGGAGCCATTTAGACTGGAGGTAGAGGGTGAGGTTCTTGCTCTGGAACCTAAGCCCAAGTACCTGGGAGTAACACTTGACAGAAAGCTTACTCTCTGCACACATCTGTCGGAGGTTGCCCGCTGCGCCTCCAACAGACTGAATATTGTCAAGAAGCTGGCGAGCACGTCCTGGGGGGCTCGAGCAGATGTCCTGAGGTCACTGTACATGGGTGCAGTAAGGTCTCAGATAGATTATAGCCAGGTTGTGCAGGTCTATGGGTCTAAGTCCTCTTTAGAGGCCCTGGATGTTGTACAGAACCAGGCTCTCCGGCTGATCACAGGCACTTTTCGAACGGCACCCACAGCAGCGGTGGAAATCATGGCAAATGTGCCACCTCTGGGTATTCGTAGAGAGAGCAGGCCGTCTTGACCGCGTAAGGAGCGTTTCAAGTGGCAGGAGGAGACCTCTGTCCTAAGGGAGATGGTCGATGGCTGGGTGGAAAGAAAGCGGCTCTCGATGCAGTCTTTTATGCACCACGCAGTGAGACTTGCCTCCGAGATCAAGCTGCCGACAGACCGCCTAATGCTAGAAACTGTCTCAAGGCTCCCGCCTGGCAAGGCTCTCCACACGCCTGAGGTACGCACGACCCTGGTCGAAACCAATGCTGGGAACGCAAAGGATCGCCGAACCATCACGGATGAGGCTTTGGAGATGATTGAAAACTACTCGGGGAACGAAGCTATACTGGCCTATACTGATGCTTCTGTATCCAGTAGAGACGGTCGGACAAGCGCCTCGTTTGGGGTTCATATCACTCTCCCACAAACTGGCTTTGTGAAAGACCATGCTGGCCCTATGTGGGTCACTCTGTGCTTACGAGGCAGAGATGACAGCCATTACTGAGGCAGTGGACCACATAGGGGAGCTAATCGGTGAGGGTACTTTGCCTGCTCTGGACATTGTCATTCTCACTGACGCGCTCTCTGTTCTCCAAGCTGTAAAAGGGACAGGAGAATGGCCGCTTCTGCTGGAAGCCATGCTGATGGCAATACAGGGTCTTGTGTCCCAACATCACGTGCATGTGACCCTTCAATGGGTTCCCGGGCATGCGGACGTGCCCGGAAATGAAAGGGCACGGCATTGCCAAGCGTAGTCCAGTCGACAGATTCCCAAGTGCTGCCCAGGAGTGCAAGAAAGAAGCTCTATTTGAGGCAGCACGTTCCATGATCTGCCTCTTGGGACAACCGAAGTGGTTCTCTGGCTGGCTCACAGTGACAACGACTTCCAGATCCGGCGGGGTCCGGAGTGACGTCCGAACCAAACCTGTGGTGGAAGCTCAGGCGTGTTGAGCAGGCGCTAATTGCCCAGTTCCGAACTGGGCACTGTCCTATTGGCGCGTACTTTGGGAGGTTGAGGCCCAATGTCGACACCCTTTGCAGACACTGCAGGGAAGTGGAGGAAACCGTAGATCATTTGCTATTCGAGTGCCCCGGACTGGCGGACCACAGGGTGGACCAGTCCGGAAGCCTGCTGGCCATCGGGCTCTATGGCAGTCTCCAGATGTTGAGAGACACAGCAGGTCTGATCTCACGGGCTCTAAGAGACTAAGTCTCAGCCCGCAGATAAAACTGAGAGAGTTCAAAGAGAGAGAGAGAGTGTATAAGCTAGAAGTGAGTACAAGGCAGTGATGAAGTTTGATAGTGCTTATCAGTCATTTAAAATAGTGCACTTGACTGACAGGAGGAGGGGGGTGGGGCGTGTGAATGTGTGTGTTTAGTGCCCTTGTGAGTGTATGTGTGTGTGTGTGTGTTTAGTGCCCTTGTGAGTGTATGTGTGTGTGTGTGTGTTTAGTGCCCTTGTGAGTGTATGTGTGTGTGTGTGTTTAGTGCCCTTGTGAGTGTATGTGTGTGTGTGTGTTTAGTGCCCTTGTGAGTGTATGTGTGTGTGTGTGTGTTTAGTGCCCTTGTGAGTGTATGTGTGTGTGTGTGTGTTTAGTGCCCTTGTGAGTGTATGTGTGTGTGTGTGTTTAGTGCCCTTGTGAGTGTATGTGTGTGTGTGTGTGTTTAGTGCCCTTGTGAGTGTATGTGTGTGTGTGTGTGTTTAGTGCCCTTGTGAGTGTATTATGTGTGTGTGTGTGTGTTTAGTGACCTTGTGAGTGTATTATGTGTGTGTGTGTTTAGTGACCTTGTGAATGTATGTGTCTGTGTTTAGGTGCCCTTTGTAAGTGTATGTGTGTGTGTGTGTGTGTGTTTAGTGGCCGGTGAGTGTATGTGTGTGTGTGTTTAGTGGCCGGTGAGTGTATGTGTGTGTGTCCTTAGTGCCCTTGTGAGTGTATGTGTGTGTGTGTGTTTAGTGACCTTGTGAGTGTATCTATGTGTGTGTGTTTTTTTAGTGACCTTGTGAATGTATGTGCCTGTGTTTAGTGCCCTTGTAAGTGTATGTGTGTGTGTGTGTGTGTGTGTGTGTGTTTAGTGGCCGGTGAGTGTATGTGTGTGTGTGTGTGTTTAGGAGCCCTTTGTGAGTGTATGTGCGTGTGTGTTTATTGGCCTTGTGAGTGTACTGTGTGTGTGTGTTTAGTGCCCTTGTGAGTGTATTATGTGTGTGTGTGTGTTTAGTGACCTTGTGAGTGTATGTGTCTGTGTTTAGTGCCCTTGTGGGTGTATGTGTGTGTGTGTGTGTGTGTTTAGTGGCCGGTGAGTGTATGTGTGTATGTTTAGAGCCCTTGTGAGTGTATGTGTGTATGTGTGTTTAGTGTGTGTCTTTGTATGGTTAGCGTACGTGTGTGTAGTGTGTATGTGTAGTGTGTTTATGATTTTGTGTAGTTGGTTTGTCTGTATGTGTATAGTGTAGTGTCTGTGTGCGGTAATGTATTTATTTTCACTTTGCATGTTTTTGTTGTTGTTGTTGTTGTTGTTTTTGATGGTGTAAAGAATCCATTCCCTGTTGTTTATTTTTTCTTTAACATTCTAAATTACTTCCCCAGTTTTATTGAATTAATGCACGCCGTGTCAGAGGCTGTTTCGTCCACAGGTCAGGGTTATAACGCTGAATCTGGAAACATGCTCACGTTTTATCATGCAACAAGAAATCGGCCAAATGTAAATACATACATAAATAATAATACATAAAAAACCGGGAAGTGAGATGCTAATATTGAAGATCCTGTGTGTTAATGAAATTTATCCAAGGTTTACACATATCCCAATTGCATGCAAGTCCTGGGTTCACCCCTGGGATCCAGACACTTGATGTTACATTTCATGTTTTACAGAAAGAGTGATTCATTTACACTCTTATCTTTCCTGTTTAATGAACTTTTACTTTGTTATTTAATGAGATTCGTGCACATCGATACCTTGGGAGTTCGAATTTAATTCTTTCAAAGGGGTCGTCCTGAATTCTAAATCTATTTTGAATATATCGATCTTCTCCTGAATTCATAAATTGATTTTATTTACAAAGTAATATATTTGAAAAAACAATATGAAGGTAAATAAGACGTGATGTAAAGGTAGGCATTGAAACATTATTGCACGATCCGATGATATTGATGATGATGATGAAGATGATGATGGTGATGATTATGCTAATGATGATGATGATGTTAATGTTAATGATCAGGGTGATAAGGTTGTACATGTTGATGATAATAATGATTCTAATAATGATGGACATGTTGATGATAATGAGGCTAACGATGATGCAAATGATGATGATGATGATGATGTTGATTATAACGATGCTAATGCTGATGGACTTGTTGGTGATAATGATTGTAATGATGATGATGCTAATGATTTTGGTGGTGTGGGTCACATGTCGTGACTGATGGATGATGATGACGTGTAATAATGATGATGACGATGATGGACTTGTAGGTGATAATGTTGATGATGAATATGAACATGTTAATGATATTGATGTTTGATGATAATCGTGATGATGATAAAGCAATGATGATAGACATGTTGATGATAATGATGGTGATGATGATGGTGGAGCTGCAATACTGACTTTAAATTTTTCTTTTCAGAATTCATTGCTTTTAAAAAATTTAGTGCATTCTGCTTTCAATGTATTGACCGTATTCTATTTTCTTGAGTTGATTTTTTTAGTCATGGTTTTTTTTTTATCATCTCTATCATGGGTTTTGAAAAAAAAAATAATCCCATTGCCAGCCCACTGCACTCATAGCGACATGAAAATAATCATCGTGTGTGTCTATTGTCTCTTGTTTCCCCCGTTGCAGCAGGACGTTTGGTACCGTCCCCATCCGACATCTCAGTCTGATAAAGACGTACATCAGTAAAGATATACACACCCCTGCAGGCATACGATGACACATACACGGACTCATACGATGACACATACACGGTACTAAGGGAGGCGCAGAGAAACTTAACATGACACCAACACAGTGCCGAACCTGGGGATGTTGGGGTCCAAATGGGCCTTTTGGGGGCCCCTCCATTTTGACACTCGACACCATGACATGAGATAATGTACTACTTAATATTGAATGTACACACACATTTTTTTTTGGGGGGGGCCCGGGGGTGTTCTTTAGAATTCGGAACCCTCCCACCCTAGGTGCGCCTCTGCACCAACATACAAAAAGACAGACACACAGATATGAAGACTCAAATGTCTTCTCAGTCCTAACGAATCAACTTGTTTACACTTTATAATATTCCCAGGTTGGTTTCACATAACGTCACCGTATTATGACCTTTTTTTTAAAAAAATATTTTATTTTTTTTCTAAAAATTCAATAATACTTTCAATAGCCGCAACCAAAGTCAATTTTTACGGACTCTGTGAGCAAAAATAATGAAACAATTAAAGAAAAAACAACAATTGGCTCATTGGAACTACACAAAACTCGATGAAAGTTGTCGCATTGGCCTTCATTGAATGTGTGACATAATACAACACAACGACGCGGCCGGGGAGGGGGGGGGGAAGTTCCCCAAGGAGCTATAACTTTGTTTTCGTACTTGTGGATTGTAAACACGGGGCGAATTTCTTAAAAGAGGGGGGAAAAATAAATCTTGACACTAGCACACAACACATCATTATATGCAGACTTACGAAACTTCAAACGCACACACAAACACACATGAATACATACACACAAGCACACATATATACACATCCAAGTAACAGTTGACTTACTAAACGGGAAACTCCAATTTATTCCTTTGATTTGTTATTATTTCTAAATGCAACACTTTCACTTCATTTGGTTTCTCTTCTCTTCTTTCCTATTTTCTTTTAAACAAGATACAATTAAATATCGCTGCTTGACTCTATTCTCTCCCTTTCCTTGTATCTGTCTTTGTATATATACATGTGTGTGTGTGTGTGTGTGTGTCTAAGGGCCTGTGTATCTTAACCCCCCCCCCCGGCCACCCTCTCTTTCTCTCTATTATTCCCGTCTCATTGAAATAATATTATTGCTCTGGATTGTGTTACAAAGGTTTTCCCAGAATTCCAAAGAATATCTCCACGTCCTTCAAGGAGTGTAATAAGGGAATGTGTAGGGGTGGGGAGGGGGGTTGGGGCATGGGGCCAGAGGGGGGGGGGCGGGGGAAGATAAGAAAACAACAGGGACGAAGGACCAGGGACTGGTGTCCTAGAGAGATACCTCTCCCCCCCCCTCTCTCCCTCATCCTGTCGTAATCGGTTTGTCCAGATCTGGCGCTGGTCTTATTGAATCTAACAAATCGCATTTGGGGTAAAGATCATTTTAAGCACCTTAATTGTAAAAGAAAATAAAAAAAAGAAAGGTTTGGGGGGGGGGGGGTGGGGGGAGAGGTGGATAGATTGACTGGCATGCACGGAGAGTGAAGGGGTGGTGTGGTGGTGCAGTGTCAGGCACGGACAAAAGGGACACGGGGTTCGGCGGAATCGTCTCGGGATTAAGCTAAGACAAGAGAGACGAAGAGGAGGGTGGTTTGGGGGGGTGGGAGGGGGGGCAAAAGAAAAAGAATAACAAGAGAAAGACGAGCATAGAGGAAAAAAAGTGGGGGAAGGGGGAATTTCAGGAGAAAGACAAGCAGAGGGTGGGGTGGAGGTGTGCAATACAAATTGAATGCCCTGGGTAATAACACAAGTGACTGAAATGAAAGAACAGCTAATGGTCACTCGAGTCCGGCTGGAGGGGTATTCAGGTGGAAGCGTTTTCTCTGGGATTGGATAAAATGCGGCATATGGGTGAATGGTGGGGTGGGGTGGGGTGGAGAGTGGAGGATAGGGAGCAAGAGTTAATTTATTGGTGGAAATGAACTACGGCTAATACTTCCTGATAATTGCCGGCGCACACAGAGAGTACAAGGCGAGATGTTTACTAATTTATCAGCAAAAATTGAATTGAAAAAAAATGTTAGAGCTACCTTTGTGGTTATAGCAGGATTATGTATATTTTAGTAGCGGTCCTCATATGTGTAAAGGAAAAGGTGCGGGAATTGTCATTGCCATCAGCTCTGAAACCAATTTAGGCCAGGGGGGGGCATAGGGGCGGTCACCCCCTGTCGGCTCCCGCCCCCTCCCTCCCCCAAAAAGACGGCAAATCCTCACACACCCATCAATAAATTATTGAACTGAAGATATTCTATACATTCTAATCATCACAAAATACAGCCTATACTAAATGTGCTATTAGAATAACTTCATATTTGATATGAAAACATAAACACAACCATGGGCAGCACAATTGGATTCAGTGCCGTTATTTGGTCTTGGCGGATGGGGGGAGGAGGGGGAGAGAGGTTGTGGACCTTGAGCACAGGCTTCTTTAATGTTTATTTTGGGAAACGATAATATGTGCATTATGCATAGAGAACATACACATATGAGATATAAACGACATGCGTTTTTGTTCATTAAGGCTTATGGAGTAGATCCTTTAAATATTATTTATATAAAAAAAAAAATATAATAAATACAAATGCTGTTTTTGAGGGCCACATGGAGGGCCACATGTAGTGTCGTTTTCTTGGTTTACTCCGCCCATTTATCCACTCGAGCCACACACTGAATTTTATTCAAATATAATTATTTGTTGAAAGTAATCCAACCGTTCAAAGCCATGTTCTGTGTGTGACACCCCGATGTCATGTTCTGTGTGTGACACCCCCCGATGTCATGTTCTGTGTATGACACCCCGATGCCATGTTCTGTGTATGACACCCCGATGTCATGTTCTGTGTGTGACACCCCGATGCCATGTTCTGTGTGACACCCCAATGCCATGTTCTGTGTGTGACACCCCGATGTCATGTTCTGTGTATGACACCCCGATGTCATGTTCTGTGTATGACACCCCGATGCCATGTTCTGTGTATGACACCCCGATGCCATGTTCTGTGTGTGACACACCGATGTCATATTCTGTGTGTGACACCCCGATGTCATGTTATGTGTGTGTTTCTTTAATTTTTTTCATCCCTTATTATATTATATTATATTATATTATAAAAGGTCCTTCCGAAGGCGTAATGGCCTCGCAAACAAAGCGTATAAATCTAGATGTTTCCTCGGGCTAAAACGCGTTCCTAAAAAATTAGCGCGTTTAATTTAAATCAAAACACTGATAATAAATGGAGCAGACATGAACAAAGTTTTAAAAAAATGTTCTTTTTTTCCAATTTTATGATATATATATATATATATATAATGATTTTATATATTAAATATTTCATGATTTATATGTATATTTATACAAAATATCTTTTCTTAATTTAAAGGGCACACTCCAGTTCCGACCCTTCCCAACCCTCCTCCCCCCCCACCGCCCACCAATTGCGTAAGTTATTACGTAAAACCGAGAAAGTCGTTTATGATGAGGTACACTATCGACTCACACAAACACACACACACACGCACGCACACGCACACAAACATCTTAACGAGTCGCGATGATGAAAGCTCGATGATTTTTCTGGGTTTTTATTTTTGTTTAATCAAATCATCTCAATGTCTCACAGCGCTCGTTTTGTAGTCGACTCGGTCAGTATTGAAAGGGTTAACAACAATTTTAATAAGATAATAATGTCTGGCAGCGAAAGGGTTAACAACAGGGGGGTTAATGAGATAATGTCTCATACAGCAGCAAATAGCCGATGGGAGGACACATTTCTTTTTTTTTCCTTTTCGCCTTATAATTTGACAGACACAATATATCACACGCACGCATGCACACACAATAGCTCACAAAATTACCCCCAAACACACACCAGAACAGAGGACGGATATACACAAAAATCGCACACATAAAGTATACGAGACACACACACAGTCTCACACAGTGGTTCTAAAATGTGCACTCTTCGCTACCTAATTTGTCATCACTTCCGGTTTTCTAGCAGTGCAAGGTATTTTGTAAAGGACAATAGCGTTGTTCGAACTTAAACATAGAAAGTTCACAAACTTTTAAGCTTTATTACATAAATAGAAATATATTTGTTATTATGTATACATAATCTTAAAACCTTTAATTTTTTTTATTTAATACGGTGCGAGGGTGGGGTGGGAGTGTGGGAGAGGGTGCTATCGCGAGTGTCCAATGCGGTACCCAGAGACTAAGCTATAAGCTGCTATCGCGGGAAACCAATTTAGGCGGGGGGGGGCAGCACAACAATTGGCAGCTCAGTTTGATTCAGGACAGCTCTTTCGTTTTTTTTTTCATCTCGACCTCTTTAATATATTGTATAGGTTGTGCTGCCCCAGGCACGGGCTTCAGAAATATTATGGGGCCCGAGGTAAGACTGCCTGTAAAGTGCCCCGCACTTTAAGGGACATTAAAACGACTGGAGCCCCCTAAAGAAGAGTGGGGGGCCCAAGACTATGACCTAGTTTGCCATTTAAAAAAAACGGCCCTGGTGTATATATTTATATCATCTGATAACTTCGCAGATCTACAAAATAACTTACGATTAGTGATTTTGTATCATTACAAAAAACAAAAATTAAACGTTGAAAAAATTTCACCTTTTGCTGTTGGCAATGAAATGAAACGTTTGGTTTCAATCGCAACTAGCCGAGTTGAGTTATAATTTTTAATTTGTATCTATAAACATAAAAAAAAGCCTGTCTTGAATTGTCTTTAACTGTCTTGAATCTCATAGAAGAATGTGTCTGTCATTGGACGGGAAAACAATGCTTGACATTTTACATCTTGTTTTAATATTCCCCTCCCCCCACCCCTCGATAAGATCTTTTATAAATAGAATTGTTTATATAAGTATAATACATAACAATAATACATAACAATAATACAGAAAAAAACAACAAAAATATAGGCCTATTTAAATTCTTTTACATCAGCCATGTAGGATAATTTTTTTAAAAGATATCAATAATACCAACAGCAGTGTCATTATTTATTTTACAATATGACAGATGGAGGAGGAAGTGGCATAAAAGAAGAAAAAAAAAATATAAATATATTTAGGCATCACGAACTACCCCCATCGTGCTTTCAACCTGATAACACTCTATTCAAATGCAATCACCAGTCTCTCTCTCTCTCTCTCAAACAACATATACACACCCACACATTTACACATTTACACACGCTTATTGTTACCTCCTCCCTCACACACACCCACACACCCACACCCATCAACCCATTTAAAGGATCCAGTCTTAAATAATCTTTTGCCAAACGTCGGGCAGTTTCTCATTTTTTTTTTTTTTGTATTTTCTTCTTTGCATGATAGACGGGGATGGGAATGGGGTGGGGGTGGGGGGTGGGGGGGGGAATAGGCTGAGGGGGAGGGGCTCGGGGCGGTGAGCTATTGATAAATGTTCTTTGAGCAGATGCCGAATTCATTGGCCCGACGGTACCGGGGGATATATATCGGTGAAATCACTGATGTATCGTCTTTTATGTGTTGTGTGGAATGTTGGGCAGGAGGGAGGGGAGGGGGGTCGAGTTTGTTTGTAAATATGCCGAGACTGGCCCCGTCCGTCCATGTATATATGTTTTGTTTTAGCAAAGCTAGACGTTGTCTATTGACAATGTATGTCCGTGTGTATTTGTGTGGTCAATATTTGATGTTGTTGTTTTTGTTGTTGCAGTAAGTTGTACAGTGGCAAGTTATATATATATATATATATGTGTGTGTGTGTGTGTGTGTCTATGTCTGTGCGGTCATCGTAGATATAGTTGACTTGCATGTCTTCGTCAAATAGTTGATCGGAAATTGAAAATTTTTCTCTTGACCTCAGCGGTCAATATCTGATGCTTAAAGTGGGTATCTAAAGGAAGCTGCGAGGTCCGAAATCAAATCGATCAGGATGAATGGGATGGTCAGCGAACAAAAAAAGTTTATTTCATTTATACTATAAAAAAAAAACCACACAGAATTGAACGGTTTATAAATGACCTTCTTATATATCTCCATCC
The DNA here is from genome assembly GCA_021962125.1 of Bulinus truncatus. Lineage (NCBI taxonomy): Eukaryota > Metazoa > Mollusca > Gastropoda > Planorbidae > Bulinus > Bulinus truncatus. The sequence goes on along the minus strand of JAGDYQ010000017.1, from coordinate 7,293,200 downwards.
TAGCCAAGAGTGCAATAGCCATGGAGGCACCACGGGGATTACATTCACCATGACCTGAAAAAAAAATCCAATGGTTCTCACCGCAGATCGATCCCAGTACCCTCAGGTCGACAGTTGAGCGCATTGCTTGACCACCAGTCCACCAAACAAGCCCGTAGCGTGCGGAGGGAAGTGGGCCGGGCCCCTGGCCTACTTAAAATCAGTCCCGCCCCCCCCCCCACTATTTGCCTGGCCCCTGCTGTAGAATGCCTGGCACCACGCTAGGAGCTTGTGGCATCTTATTAATTAAGGCGATGCGGATGGTAAAGAAAAAAACAAAAAACCTTCGTGTTTTAGTCAACTTTTCTTTATACGACTTACATATAACAACGAGTTATCTTTACACTTTTTTTATTTAAGCTGATAACACACAACCATGGGCGTCGCTAGGAATTTTTCCAGGGGGGGGCAAATAACAATTTTATGACATTTTTCCATGAATACGCCCATGCACACAACGGTTCTCAACCATATTCGCAACTGTACCCCAAAGTGGCTGCAAGTATGTCCACGGGTAACCCCCTCACACGTAAGTTCGCAAATAAATGTACGTATTTTCATGATGAGCATTGTATGTCGCTGCGTACCCCTGCATGCATAGCATTTCCCCCGTATCCCTTGGGGGTTAAGGGTACTAGCCAGCTGAGAACCACTGTAATAACAAAATCAAAACCAATACAAAAATAACAGGGCTACTTGTCTAATGTCAGAGAATCTTACAAGATACACATCGTAGAAGAGTCTCTTCAATAAAAAAATAACGAAGATTGGAATTTCAGAAATTCTCAATTTGAAAATGCTAGCCGTTTATTCATCGATGATACGATAAAGCTTTTTATGCGCATCCTAAAAAAAAAAAGGTTCGATCCTGACCGATTATGACTAATTAGGATCTTTTGGGTCTTCTTCTGCTTAAAGATGAGATCGCCAGTCAGTAATTTTAACCCACAGACAACAATTATGACCAGCAAATGTTATCGTTTTTATGACGTCCGTTTCCCTAAACCCCCACGAAAGAGATAGCCTCCCCCCCCCCCCACACACACACCAATCCCGCCCCCCCATCACACGCACACACGCTTTAGGGCGCCACATTCCTGATTTTCATAGTGATCAATGATGTTAAGTCTCTCCGATCTTCTCGCTACCACCTCACGGACACACCCGTTTTTTTTTAATTCTTCTTTTTCTCTCCGACTACCCCCCCCACCCCCCCACCCAACCCCTCGCCAACCATTCCAGCTCCCCTCCATCCACACGGCCTTGCTGGCCAACTTTCCATCTTTCCATAACAAGTTTGGTCACGATGTTAGGTCAGCCTGAATCAATAGAGGACCAAACTATTTCAGGACCAATCTCCCCTAACACTCACAGTGTGTGTGTGTGTGTGTGTGTGTGAGAGAGAGAGAGAAAGAGAGAGAGAGATAGAGCGTCTCAGTGAGTGTATGTGTGCGTGTATGAGTACGTACGTGCGTGCGTCTTGTCTTATTTCCACCCCCCTCTCGCCGTCTCCTCGCGACTTATCAAATCACAAAAATGAGATAAACGGTCCTTGGTCCTTTAACCCTATGTGTATCAGACGTGGCTCTCTTATCCCTCACAGTACAATAGACCCCGCGCTTCTATAATTGTGGCGGTTGGCTTCACAGTTTGTCGCTTTAAGAATAATTCACATTCACTCAGTCGAACAAACAGGCGAAAGAAAGATGGAATAAAATAAAACAAAACAGGTCGACGTTGGTAAATAAGTCGGAGCTTATAAAATGCACCGAAGCGTGACGCCTTGGACTTATCTAATGGTTTAAATGACCTTTCAAAGTGTTTAAATTTTCAAGTATTACAAGGGAGAAAATGCGCATGTTTATTGAACTTTTTTCAAAGTGTTAACATTTCAAATGTTACAATGAATAAGTGATGTGTATTGTTATCTGTAGATTTAAAGGTTAGGACAAGCATATATTCTCTTTAATACTCGGTACAATCTTAAAATACAATCAAATCCTTCTCTGTCTGTCTGAACGTCTGTCACAATACTTACATTCTGTAACGTCTGTCAAGGTAGCAATACAGGCATCTGTACAGATTTAATTTCTGTAACGTCTGTCAAGGTAGCATCACAGGCATCTGTACAGATTTAATTTCTTTAAGGTTTGTCAAGGTAGCAATACAGGCATCTGTACAGATTTAATTTCTGTAACGTCTGCCCACTAAAAAAAAAACACTTCAAAAAAATTTTTTTTATATAACGTCCAGCAAAGTTACAAACCAGACATCTGTAAAATTAAATTGTGTAAGTTTTTCCAAGTAAGCAAAACAAACACTTGTAAAGATTTAATTTCTGTAACGTCTGTCACGTAAAGATGTCACGAAGTTTAAAAAATGTACAAACATTACATGAGTGACAGTAATGTAAGTGAGGTCTGAGATCAGAATTAAGGATGGCGGTAAGAATGCGATAGTGGTGGCAGTTCAAAACATCTAAGCACACCAGTCATATCTGAACATTACTGGGCAAAGGTCGTACGGTTTAGAAATATATTTTTGAATTACTGACCTAAGGTCATTTTCGGCAAATATCTCCAAATCAACGAACAAGGGTCATTTTACGGAACATCCTCGGATCCCCAACAGAAAAATTTCGACCTCTTCATTTATCAAATGCTTAAGTGTAATTGACGTCTGGATCAAACCGGTTGTTTGACTTCAAACTGATCAAAACTCATCTCCATATTGAATGATAGATACAGGGAAGAGATAACTGGCAATGACAAGGGGCAGATAAACATGACCCAGGGGAATTAACTCGGACCAACAATTTAAACAAGTTTTAAATACAGAAAAAAAATATATATATGTATCAAAACAGTAACAGGACAGCAATGTGTGTAACATTTGAAGTGATAATTGTTGTGAGTTATTTATAAGAAAACAGGATTGTCATGTTTAACAGCCCTGAGAGGGTGGGGGGATGGGGATGAATGGGTGAGGAGGCAGGTTACAACCGCTAGATCCTTCCCGGCAGGACCATTCGTTCGGGTATAAACGGACTCTGTCGAAGAATAAAAGACACTAGGTGGCGCAGTGCAAGAGTAACCAACCAAGTTCAATCAATGTTCAGAGTTAGTCCAGTGGCGTAGCGAGCTTAACTCGCACCCGGGGCTCAATACCTTTTTATCGCGCCCCTCCACCCATTCGAAAACCATATAATATTATATGTAAAATATACAATTTGGCGCCCCTATGTGAGCAGCACCCCGGGGCATGATGCCCCCCACCCCTCACTACGGCAATGAATGGGTCTATGTATATTCCTAATTCTTATGAATCTTTCTAAATCAGTGTTCATAATATGACTTTTATCTAGGTTCAGAATTATTCAATGTTTAGTGATGTTCTGGTTTTTTTTTTTATTGGAAAACTTGTTCATAATGGTTCATAATTATTCAATATGATGTTCAGAAATGTTTAATCCACAGTGTAGGCTACTTGTATATTACAGAATATACATTTCTATTTAAAATGTCTTCTGCTAGTGACAAAGAAAAATGCCGCCGTTTTTTATATTTTTTAAAGCCTTCTAATGTGTATAAAAGTAAATTACCTAGATATTGATACACAATAGCACAATACAACAAGTATTGAGACTTTCTAAAAAAAAACACACACAAATTCAAACTGAGGATCAGCTTTCGATATAATTTACATTCTGCGTTTCTGTCTATATCAAGAATGGTTCTGTGTCTCTTCGTACATAATTGTTATATCTATGACAAGCTGAGATTTTATTCCATCCTTTGACATCTTCTCTTGAATATATCCTATATATATATATATATATATATATATATATATATATATATATATATATATATATATTTAAACCTGTAAAGAAATGCAATATTGTACTTAGTTCAATAGGTAACCCGACACGACATCTCTGTTGTTGGGTTATTTTTTCTTTCCTTTCTATCAATTCCCTGCCCGTGTCTGTCTAAAATCACGTGGCATTTCCTCGTGAATACCTTCGAATAGAAACAAAAAAAGTAAAAGCATCAACTTGAACATTCGATAAACAGAATGCAATGAATAGAAACTAGAGCCTATGAGTACTTTAGGGACTTGAACGGTATAATAGAACATCTTCGTGAACTTTCTGAGGCACGGATTCAGAGTGTGAATAATTGAACAGTTTCAGAGTGTATTGGCGTCTATCTGTTCGTCTCGACGTAAATACAGCATTAAACTGACTTATAAAAAGTATTAAGTTAAATCAATTTTTTTTTTATAATAAGCATTTGGGTTTTCGTTCTTTTTTAAACCTGTGAGTTGCTTGGACATTTCTTGTTGTTGTTTATTTCCTTTTAATTTGATGTCCTCGTAATTACACATGGTTAACAGGGGGTTCCCAAACATTTAAAGTAATTGAGCCCTCATTAAAAAAAAAACATTTTTTTTTATTTCCCTCTGCGTGAATGTTCTCTGAATCGTTAGTAGCACACTCTTTTACACAGACAGAGTGTTAAGAGTTTGGCAAAGTACAGCTCGAAAATCGTCATCCAAATTGGCACTTGTGTTTTTTTAAGGGCATCTTCTGGGTTTTTTTTTAATCTTAACATCATCTATCCCTTTTCAGCTCAAAATCCAGACTCAGGTCCAATGTCAGCACTGAACATGACTCAACCCAGAAGCCTTCCCCCCCCCTACCGTCGGGACATTAATTTCTGTAATCCGTTACCAACTAGAAAAATGTTCCCTGTGTGATTATTTAAAAATGCTGATTTTCTAAATTGTCCTGTTACCTGTTTATTTAGTTCTACTCGAAATTTCGTGTGGTATCTTTATATGCCGAGGTTTATTGAAACAGATGAACTCTGCACTTCATCTGACCCCGATGAGCCCTTATAGGGAGGGGGCTAATCGGAACTTAACTTACTATATTAGTCAAGCTGACATTGCTAGGATTTAGGCCCAAACAGAAGGAAGGTCAGTCTGGATGACCAAATGTCAAGGGCCCCGAACTAAAATGACTACAACGTTTGTATTTATAGGAGCCCAAGATTTGCAATCATAAGACTTGAGAATAAAATTATTTGCCTAGAGCCCCCCCACCCCTCTCCTCGGACTTAATATTTCTTGGGCTCTCAAAGTTTACCTCTGACAAGAATGTCCAGACTGAATGGGCACTTGTTAAGGGCCCCGATAGAATAGAACTAAAACGTTTTGTATTTAGAGGAACCCAAAGATGCGATATCAGTGGACTTTTTGTCTAGTCCCTCCGCCTTCTCCTCGACAACCTTTATAGGGCTCTAAAATTGCCTAGTGCCCCTTTAAACATAAATTCGGCTCTGACAAGGTCTTGCAGGTTCAAAGTCGCTCGCCTTACCACACTGGCACAACTGATCGGTGTGTTATTATCACATTTCAGGTTTATTAAATGATTTGATGACTTCCCACAATAATAATTATTAATAGTTTTATTCATTTAATGTTGACTGGCTGAAATGTGCGACTTCCTTATCGTCTGCTTATCAAACAAACTAATCCAAATTTAACAATATGAACAAAATATTTTTTTCCACAAAGTCTTCATGTAAACTTGAACGATTTCTGGTATCAGTGGTATCATTAAATTTCTACCTGAAATAAGTCTATGATTATAGTTCTGTGACCTTTTTTTTTTAAGACAATATTGGAAAACTTAACATTTCTTTCTTCAAAAATCGATGCTATACTTTTGGTTGTACTAAAGAGGTAGAATTAATTTCCCTTGCAGTGGCTGCAGATAAATACAGGCTGCAGTTTCAAGTCTTTTAATCTCAGTTATCTACCGCTGTTGCTTAACGTTGCGAAATATTTCGGATGAGTGCGAACTCCGAGACTGTGTCATCGAAATATCGGCCGTTACGGACTTACTTGACATTAAAGTTGCTGGGTTGTTATTTTTCCTCTGGTTATCATGTTATCGTGTTATCATGTTATCGTGTTATCATGTTATCTTGTTATCATGTTATCATATTATCTTGTTATCTTGTTATCATGTTATCTTGAAGATTCACCTACTATTGAACCATAGGTCAGAAAATTGTGTGTAGTTCGATCACTGGTGTACCAAGGGGGGGGGGGAGGATAGGTAGGGGGTACATCATGTCCCGGGCGCTACTCACAAAAGGAGCGTCAAATGGTCCGCAAAACATATACTATTATATGGTTTTCGAATGGGGGGTATGGCAGCGGGCCCGTAGCGTGCGGAGGGTCCAGGAGGGCCGGGCCCCTGCGTTTTGTCTAGCCCCCCTCTGCTTGTTTGCTCTAGTTATTAACAATTATTTCCTGGCTCCCCACCCCCTGCCACTGCCTGGCCCCTGCTGTAGAATTTTCACGCTACGGTGCTGGGTAGCGCTAAAAAAAAAAGTAATGTGTCCCGGACGCGAGTTAAGCTCGCTACGCCACTGAGCTCGATAAACCTTTATGACAACCACAAAAAAAGTTTTTTTTGAATTGATACTGCAGCGAGATTCCATCATTGAAATAGGCACAGGTTCAAATTTACAACAGGGCCGTTCTGTATGTCAACTAGGTGGTGGATGAAAAGGGACTCCAGACAGTACAAGATGACTTTAAAAAAAAATGATGAGAAATTAATCTGAGATTAATCATCTACATATGAAACGTTGGTGTACATTAATAAAACATATTACCACAAACATACGAATATAATATAATAATAGCGATTTGAGCGCTGCGTTAAATCGAAAGTAAAGAATTAATACAACAGTATTCCAGTTTAAAATACAATCATGAATAAAATCGGATCTGCCCGAAACCTAAAAATAACCTCGCCTGCCGATCAAGCCTAAGGGGATATAACTCTATTCAAAGGTTTTGCAGGGTACAGCTAGTACGAATATAATGGTAATCGTATATTCACGTGAGTCTCATGGGCGTTGACATATGATGTTTTTTTTTTCTAAGGCACTTTAAATTCTGTCCATCTTTGTCTTGAGTCTCTCCCCCGCCCCTGTTCTAAAAAAAAATAAATGCAAACATAATATACGGCCCTGTGCGCGGCACCGTCTTCGTTTCCAAATTGGCGGGTTTCCAGCCACTTTTAGTCGGGAGAGGGCTAAGACATCGGTGGGAGATTTAACTCATTAGCCCATTGGCGGGTTTTTGGGCGGGTTTAATGTTTCAAATCACGAACTACCTAAAACTAATTTGGCGGGTTATTTTATTAAATTTTGGCGGTTAAGGCCTAAAATGTATGGAAACACTCACTGTAACGACGGCGGGGAAGACACGCCTCTATTTGCGGTTTCTGCGGAAATTTCAAAAGTGTTAATAATCCGACCAGGGTAAAGTGTGGGCGGGGTGTTCGCTCCAGTTGCCGCCCGTAAGGCCACTACAGATTGTGTGGTCTCTCCATTTGCCGCACGTAAGACCACTACAGATTTTGCGGTCTCTCCAGTTGCCGCACGTAAGACCACTACAGATTTTGTGGTCTCTCCATTTGCCGCACGTAAGACCACTACAGATTTTGCGGTCTCTCCAGTTGCCGCACGTAAGACCACTACAGATTTTGTGGTCTCTCCAGTTGCCGCACGTAAGACCACTACAGATTTTGTGGTCTCTCCAGTTGCCGCACGTAAGACCACTACAGATTTTGTGGTCTCTCCTATTGTCGCACGTAAGACCACTACAGATTTTATTTCAGAAGTGTTTATTTTAAAAGCTTGTGTAGTGTATCAAGATGAGGTTATACAGCGATCTAGTTCCCCCTGTGGTATAGACTATATAGATTGTGCTTGTCTTCCATGAGACATTTGTAGACATCTCTTTTTATGATCAGTTAATCCGTGTTTAGCATACCAGACATCAGATGAAAGTAATCTGTCCATCCTAAGACATGTATCCGGAGATCTGACCAAGCTAAATCTAACGGTTTAGCGTTATAATCTATCCCATAAATGTCAACGGACGACCGTCTGATTTTTAGAAGAATGAAAAAAAACGACAACACACGGACATAGACACATTCAGACAAACAGACAGAGAGACGCACTTACATTCAGACACATTCAGACACATTCCGACATATTCAGACATATTCAGACACATTCAGATACATTCAGGCACATTCAGACACTCAGAAACACATATACAAACCTCACACTCAAACTTAGACACACACACACAAAACCCAGACTCACATACATGGCCAGACACACATCAACATACACAATCCCACTTAAAAAGACAGACACACAAAATGCGCACAAGGATTCAGACATTCTCACTTTCCAATACAGACATACAATGACTCAAACATACTCACACTTAAATACAGACATACAATGACTCAAACATACTCACACTTAAATACAGACATACAATGACTCACACATACTCACACTTAAACACATACATACAAGAACTCACACATACTCACACTCAAACACAGACATACAAGTACTCTCACAGACACACACTCAAATACAGATACTCATGCAAAGACTCACACTCAAATACAGACACATGCAAGGACTCACACTCAAATACAGACACACCTACAAGAACTCACACATACTCACACTTAAACACAGACATACAAGAACTCACACAGACTCACACTCAAATGCAGACATACAAGGACTCACACAGACACACACTCAAATACAGACACACATGCAAGGACTCACACTGAAATACAGACACACATACAAGGACTTACACAGACTCACTCTCCAATACAGACACACACACAATGACTCACACAGACTCACACTGAAATACAGACACACATACAAGGAATCACACAGACTCACACTCAAATACAGACACACATGAGACAACCATTAAAGAACTAATCCACATTAATGTAAGGTAATACGATAGATTACCTAACCGATTAACAGGTTTTTTTTTAGTAGATCACTATTAAATCCATCGGTGGAGATTCAACAGCTAGCAAACAGTGTCATAGTTACACCCACATCAGAACTCTTTAGAATTCCGCCCATGTAACAAGGCACGGGACCATTCTGTCAGTATGAGTAAGATTTGGTTTTTTTTTTTTTAAAAAGTCTAAGACCGTTAATTAACTGATTTGTTAGAATTTTTTTTATCGCATGCCCTAACATTTAGGTACTTATGACAAACAAGCCGAAAACTCTGTAACAACAGCAAATTGTATTTAAAATCCTAACCCGGTTAAGCCGGTTAAGCTTTTTAAATATCTGAGGTTGTCTGCTCTTAGAAAATGCAATTAAATAACTTGAAGTTTAATCCATTAACATAAACTAAATAATTCATTGAAATCTTTAGGGATGAATATTAAATAAAAAATAGTATTTTAAACTTATGTAAAAATTTTTTGAAAATATAAATTTCAATAAATTAGAAAACCTTTTTGAATACTATGAAGTTTAACCATGCTTGAATAGGTTTGTAAAAAAAGCCATCTTTTAAATCTACATATCGGTTAAGGCTACATGTATATATGTGGACACTCCGTAAATCTGTTTGTTGATTATGTCGTCTGCCTACTAGTATGTTGACCTTTGACCTCTACTGAATGGGGAATTCTAAAGAAAATCAGAGCTACATCCGCACAAGTGTACCAACAAAACTGACTAACAGAATTAGGAGACTCATTTAATGGTTTTATTGTGAGAAACCATTTCATTTATACTCCTCTAACTAATGAAATATTCAGAAGGAGGTATCAAATATCTTAGTTTGTGTTTATGTTTGTGTTTGATGTTTGTGTTTGATGTTTGTCCATCCATCCATCCATCCATCCATCCATCTGTCTATCTATCTATCTATCTATCTATCATCTGTCTGTCTGTCTGTCTATCTATCTATCTATCTATCTAATAATCTGTCTATCTAACTTATTATATGGCTGTCTCTGTAATGATCTATCTATCTATCTATCTATCTATCTATCTATCTATCTATCTATCTATCTATCTATCTATCTATCTATCTATCTATCTATCTATCTATCTATCTATCTATCTATCTATCTATCTATCTATCTATCTATCTATCTATCTATCTGTCTGTCTGTCTGTCTGTCTATCTATCTATTTATCTATCTATCTAATAATCTGTCTATCTTACTTATTATATGGCTATCTCTGTAATGATCTATCTATCTATCTATCTATCTTATTATGAGGCTATCTCTCTAATGATCTATCTATCTCTCTATCTATCTATCTATTTATCATTTATCTATCTGTCTATTTATCCTTCCATCTTTATGCCAAACACTTATTGAAGGTTTACATTTAATGTCCCAATAGATTATTATTATTTTTGCTCTCAGAAGCGGCAAACATAACACACCGAACAACGATAAAACACATACATAAACCAAACAAACATCAACAGGATATGACATCATTCACTAGACGGCGCCAATGTTATCCCGTGGACAGGATCATATTTCAATAATAAAAAAAAAAAAGCTTTTGTGCGATCACCGCTTATGATGTTCAGTGCGATACAACGGCGTTTTTGTGGTGAGGGGGGGGTAGGTTGAGGTAATGAGGTTATAGGGAGGCTGTATGAGATTGAGGTGTTGTGGGTGGGGATCTCGAGGAATGGGGGCAGGAACTGGAGTAAGCAAACGAATGGACAGTAGGAACTGTCAATTGCGGAACGGTCCACTAGTTATAACAAGGAAACCAAGCAGGTTAGTGGGTGGAAAGGGGGCGAAAGGGGGGGGGGAATACAACAAGTTCCATAAATGTTGCTGGCTTCTCCCATACTGTGAGGTAAATTACTTCATGGGGGGGGGGTCCACCCATGCATATCAACACTGACACCAATGAAGGGAGAAATATACGTTTATTCATATCAACGTTTGCGTTACTCAAGCCACTCGATTTGGTCAGTGTTTATACAGGTTAGTTAGGCTGTGTGGTATACCGCCACACGACAGATGATTTGTAGACATTTAATATGCGACATGCGGATAACTGACGGATGCCATGCAGCCATGCGGACATCTGACACATGACATGCGACATCTGACATATGCCTTGCAGACCCTCGACAGGTGTAACGCAGACATCTGATAAATGCCATGCAACATCCTGAGATATGACAAGTGGACATTTGGCACATGCAATGCAGCCACCTGACATATGGCATGTGGACATCTGGAATGTGGACATCTGACAGATGCCTTGCAGACCCTTGACATACGACACGAAGACATCTGTTAGATGCCATGCTGGATATGACATCATATGCCTTGCAGACCCTTGACATATGACTTGCAGACATCTGGTTAGATGCCAGGCAGCCACCTAACACACTGTATTTCCCTCCATGTCCCCTGTGGTGCCTCCACTGTCATTGCACTATCAGCTTTAAAAAATGTCCTATTTGTGGTTTACAATATCTAAGAGAGAATCATCTCATCCTTGTAGGGACTTCGCGGTCACATCACCGAATCCAACAGAATAACACTAACAGCAACGAATGTCAAAGGTCAAGGATGCCATTAAAAGTGACATCGCCTCTAAAATGAGATGGTAACTTAAATTGCATTGATTTTTTTTAAAGTCTTATTTTAAAGAAAAAATGCTGCTGTGGTAAAGTTATTAAATATATATAGATGTATAATTTAGTACGAACATATTTTGATTAATGTTACGTATAAAACTCTTAATGAAGAAACTCTCATACATTCTCCATTAGCTAGGCTATATACATAAATCAACAACTGAAAAATTAATACTAATAAATAGAAGTTTCAACCTTTTTCTCAAATGTACCCTAAAGAGTGCGAAAGTATGTCGGAGGGGTACCCCTCAAACGTAACTTTGCTAATAATTGTACTTATTATGTGTACCCCTTCTATCCCAATTTTCGTATCCCTTGGGGGACGCATACCACTGGTTGAGAATCGAGTACCTAAGATAAGTAAAATACAAAGTCAGTGCCCAGTGGTAGCTAAAAGCTCAAGAAAATGTGTAAACAATCAAAGAAAAACAAATGAAATATATATACATAAATATTTGTTTATAAAAAAGTCTGCATCTGAAGAGAGTAAATGGATTCCGCTTATTTGGACACCGCTTAATTGGGACAGCCGCTTATTTGGGACAAATCTCAAAGAAACCAAACCAAGAAGCCAATAGTAAATTTGTATGTTTAATTGGGACAGCCGCTAATCGGAACAAAAGCCTCGGTCGATGTGTCCCAATTAAGCGGAATCGAATATATATATATATATATATATATATATATATATATATATATATATATATATATATATATATATATATATATATAAACTTGTTGATGCTGCCAGAAATATTTATAAAGTAAACAGCCGATAGAAAGTAAAAGTACTGAAGTAGTCTCGACAGTTGAATATAAAAAAAAAACCAACTAAACTACAAACTCTTTAAACAGTTACGTCTCTCGACCACAGTCTCCTACAATCGATTCCACACCAAAAAAAAAAACTTGGTCTGCGAGTGAGTGACGTCTATTAAACCCGGGGATGGGCTTGATGGAGCCAATGATGGTCACAGGGGCCTCAAGGTTCAACCACCACCACCATCCATTTTTACATCCCCTCCTTTATACATCCTGTCTCTCTCTCTCTCTCTCTCTCGCTCTCTGTCTGTCTGTCTGTCTTTCTCTCCCAGTGAGTCAATCACTTTTAACACACACACCACAATTCTTTACATCAATTCATCGCTGTTCCCTCTCA
>JAGDYQ010000017.1:7245425-7275425 GCA_021962125.1 Bulinus truncatus | reverse complement strand
TACATGTCATGGGTCACTGGAGTCGTTTAAAAATTTAAAAAAAAAGGAAGTTCCCACTTAGCCTGTGGCCATCGCGAAGGAGGGGAATATAGCTTTGTAAGGGGGCCCCAAACTGTGGGCCACCCATCGCTTTCAATTTATTTAACTGTATTCGTTTTTTAAACAAATTTGGGGGGTAAAGGGTCATATGGGGCCAAGGGCGTATTCGGGGGGGGGCAGGTGGGGCATTTGCCCTCCCCCTACATTTTGAAAAAAAATGTCATACAGTTGTTATTTGCCCTCCCCCCCCGGAAAATTTTTGCCCGCCCCTGGAAAAATTCCCGACGCCCATGTATGGGGCATCCAACGAAATAGTTTGATAACAGTTCATGGGTGGGGCCCTTATTAGCTAGTAAAACGTATACAATGGACAATGGACAGTGGACAATGTTTAAATGAGGAAAGGTTTTTTTTTTATTTTTTTTTTTAAATCTACTGTATCTTTGAACTGTATCTATTGAACTGTATCTATTGAACGATTGAGTTAATCTTCAATTAAATAACAAAAATTTGGCGATTCTCAGGATCTTAAATTCTAATTGGTGACAGTCCAGACCTAATTCCCCCACACCCCCCCCCTCCACCAAGACTGGAGACATTACACAGAGTGTGAGAGTAAAAATGTTGGTTTAACAATTGGTCGCCCCCCCCCCGCGACCCCACCCCTCCACCCTTTCCCCTCTTCCATTTCTCTAAAAACGAAAGGTCAGTCCTGGGGAATTTAATTGTATAGATCTGTTGAGAAGAGCGGCCGAGGTAATGCACTGGATCTGATCAGAATGGCAATACTGTTGTGGCCCAGGGGGTCAGCTTGAACTGGGCACTGATAGAGGGTAGGGGGCGGGGTGGGGCGGGGCGGGGCGGGCGAGGGGGGGGAGGCGACCGGATACATGGGGGGATAAAATGTTGCTATTGATTTATTAAATATTAGTTTGAGGAGGGGCGGGCGGGGGGGAAGTGGAGAGGGGGGGGGAGGACAGGATGATGGGAAGGACATGGCAATGAAAGTTGGGGTGGGGGGGTGAGATACGAGTGGTGCGAATATAACGGGAGATATTTAAATGACCAGGTCTAACACAGTCAGACAGTTTAGTTTATGTCACGTGGGGTGAATGTAAGATTGAGAGAGAGAGAGAAGAAGAGAGTGAAAAAGGGAAGAGAGGGGGGGGGTAGAATCAAATTGAACGTAGAAAGAAATAGAAAGTAAAAACTTGGTGACATGAGAGAGAAAATTGATGGACATAAAGGCCCGGGGGAGGGGACGGTGACGGAGTGAGGGGGGGGGGGTTGCGGGTCACAGTGTGAAGACATCATTTGAATCTATTCTTTTTCTGGTTCTTTCATCTATTTATTACATATTTCTCCTTTCTCTTTTCTTCCTTTCATTCTCTTTCTTCAACTCTCTCTGTTTGTGAATGTGTGTGATGAGTTCGTATATGTGTGTGTGTGTTGGTAAGTGTATATGTGTGCGTGGGTGTGGTCCGTGTTGGTAAGTGTATGTGTATGTGTTGGTAAGTGTATTTGTGTGTATGTTTGTTGGTAAGTGTATGAGTGTGTGTGTGTGAGTTGTGTGTGTATGTGTGTGTGGTGTGTGTGTGCTTGTGGGTGTGTCTATCTAACTCCCATTTTTTTTTGTTCAACTACTTAAACGTGTGCTTCTCCTATCCCTCTTAATGTTGTGCTGCCCTATGTCTGACAGGGGGACTACTTTGACACTCTAGAACTGAGGTGGGCAAACATTTTGACCCGCGGGTCACATTAGATCCGTAAAAATTCTCCTGCGGGCCTCCTGACTAAAAGCAGACGGATGGGAAGTGATGAGTTGAACTAATTCATAGACATCAACAGTCAACGTCAGAACATAAAAGGCCTCTAGTGCTATGAACACAGTGGCGGGTAGTGGTTTCTCCCATGTCTGCTCTAGCATCAAACATTATCATGTACTCATACTATTAGTCCCGCACGTTTGGGTCAATCGTGGGGGGAGGGCTCATGTGCACACAAGGCTGCAAACTGCTTTTGCACTTATGTGACAAACCGCTAGCATGATCAAAGGGCCGAATTCTACGATGGGTAATATTGAGAGCTGTTGGCCTGAATCCGAAATTGTGATACTATGTTAGCCTCTGTTTGGCCAGAATATAAAAGGTCTCATGTCAATCATTAACTTCCGGTAGACGTGATTGAAATCTAAAAATAAACTATCAGAGTTCTTGATAAATTATTGTTGCCTAGTAAGTGACACGAATGTGCAGGATATAGAGTGATATGTACAATCATTTTTTGCAGGGTTGGACTCTTGTGTAATAGGAAAAGTGGGTGGAGAGAGAGAGAAAGAGAGAGAGATGGAGAGACAGAGAGAGAAGAGATTATCAATTTTAGGACTGAAGCCCACCACCCAACCCTACTGTTGTGTGCTGATCGATTTTAGGACTGAAGCCCACCATCCCACACTACGATTGTGTACTCATCGAGTTCGCTAGCCCACCCTACTATCATATGCTGCCCCACCGGCTCCTATAAAGGTAAAACACACAAAACCACTTACATGTTTACATGTATTGAAACTGCGTGTTTAGACAAGGTTAACGAACTACTCCCCTAATTAGAACATTCAAGTCTAAACGGAATCTATGAAGGAATTAGAAGAAAACAAATTTGAGCTGTAAGTGGAGGTTTTAATTTTTTCTTGGTTGAATTCTCTGTTCATCGAAATGCTATGGTTCCGGCATCCAGAAATTCTTTTTTTTCAAAATTTCGTTTAACTTTGGTGCAAATTTATAATCAATTTCTTTAAATTAATTTTTTTCTGGCATTTTTTTTTAATTACAAGCTAAACGTGGTTGAAAGTATGTTTATTCTCTTGGAATATCGGTGGAACCCATGGTCAGTGATGGTGTAAACACTAGTTCAGGGGCGGGCATACTTTTTGAGTCAAAAGGACCCCGATTTTAGACACATTTTTTTTTCAAATTGAATCTCCCGACAGTTACTTTTACACGGATGCCCCCTAATATCTCAAAGTCTCTGCCAAGGGCCCCTACCGAAGACATAAGAAGGGCCTCAACCTAGAGTCATCATCACAAGAAACAAAAATAAGCGTACCGGTCAGTTTGATGTCCAGAGCATGTCCACTGAACAAGTAACACACAATGGATTTAAGGCGAGAAAATTTTCGAAATGTTGAATTTATTTTTTTAGTAAAAAAGTAATAAGTTCCCTTAGGCCCCTAAGGGCTCATCGGGGCAGATGAAGTGTAGAAATAATCTGTTTCAGTAACCTCGGCATATAAAGGGATCGCGTGGTTAGCACAACACCCAGCCGTCGTTACACGAACCTCACAGTCAGGTATCGATTAAAGCTGGATAGACTTGGGGACTTCCACCAAGACATGGGAAAACATCCCCAAGGCAAACACTGAGTATAGACGACATACTTATTGTTTATTTATAGTTCTAATTAGTGCTTGCACACACCCTCCTTCTACTTCCGTATTTGAAAGACTCCGGGAATTTTCACGTTCACATAAGCGCATGCGCGACACACTGACAATTTATTTATTATTTTTGAAGGGATGCTGGGACAAGATGTAGTTGAGTTTCGCGGGCAAATAATAAGACTATATCGTTACCGAACAGGGGGCGTTGCGTTGCCAGGAAAATGTCAGTGATTACCTGGTCACACACGCACACACACAAAGTGTGTAAACATAAATGTCAGTTATTGCCTCTAATTTACAATAATTACAGTTCGCGGCAACCCTTTCTGTAGAAAGTCTAGTCTGTAGAAGAGTTATTAAACTTGGAGCTGGGAAAAGACGAAAAAAATGAGGACAAAGTTGAGTTAAAGTTGTGCCAAATACACTCACACACAGGCACACACACACAGACACACACACACAGACACTCACACAGACACACACGCGTAAACACACATAAACATAGAGCGTTAAAGGTGTTAAGCTGAAATGTACACACAAAAATGTTCGATCGAAGGAGACGCACACCTCGTCAAACCCTTCACATTTCCAATATCTTCCACCTATTCAACACCCACCCACCCCCACCAACCGTCACGTCCGCACGTTTACCCCTCCCTCTTCCGCCCCTCCTCCCCCCCCCACCCCCTCACTCCCAGTCCATCACTATCCAGGCTTTTTTTTTTCAAACGAATTGAACAAATATGGAGTTTATATCAATTTTCTAAAAAAAAAAAAAGCTATCAAATATCACTCGATAGTACTGGCATTTACAAAGAGAAGCGCTAAGTAACTTAATAATAGTAATAGTAATATAATAGTAATAATATATATATATTGTTGCTATAGAGATGAGTTTAACCAATGGTAATTTGAGTCCGAATGGGAGAAAGATGAAGTGGGGTGGGTGGGAGATTGGGCGCGGGGGGGGGTGAGTTTTCCTACGACCAACCTCCAGTCCCTACCCCCCATTTTAAAAAAAAAAAAAGATTTCTAACTTTTTATTTTAAATTTCTTTTATTTTTTTTACCATATTAATTCTCAACTCAGCTCACTCACACTTTATATGTCGCACAAGGAAACCTAGACGTAATTCTGTACCCGATAGTAAACGGGGCTTTTAGTCAAAGTCATATACGGGCTCGTCAGCCGAATAGGTAACCTACATATATCTATATATATCGTTTCTATCTTCCCCCCCCCCTCCGGCCCTTTTTCCTCGTCGATCTATTCACCACTACCATCGAAAACCAACCGTCAGACACCGAAGACTGACTACCTGACACGTGTGACCTATTTCTGCTAGGTGGGACGCCGATAATGATTGGCCAATCACCGGAGGTCGCGTGTAAAATAAATAAATAAATAAATAAATAATAATATTGATAGCAGTAAGTCAAAGTAAACTTGACCTTGGCTCAAACTGACCTTGATCAACATTATTCCCCGATAGTTTTAAAAAAAAAATGATTGCGTCACGCTTGGTGCAGAGAGTTACGGGGCCAAAGTATTGCTGCGGCTTTTCTAGACTCACATACCGAAATACAAACAGCAAAATACTCACGGTTGAGAGCTCTTTATTTAGTCAATAGTTGCATCAGTTATTGTTGGGAATGGGGGTTGGGGAGGGGTGCTAGTCATATCGAGCGCGCGGCAATGTTGTTTGGGGGGGGGATTTCTCAGTGCGTGGGAAAAGAGTCATTTCGCGCAGGGCTGCAGTCAGCCGCTACTAGTCTCCCTGACCGGTTCCACCATCTGGGGCCCCCCTATGTGAAGATCTAGCCACAGTTTGATAGTTCATTTTACTGTAGACCACCCCACCATATGGGGCCCCCTATGATAAGATCCACCCACCATTTGTTAGTTCATTTTACTGTAGACCAGCCCCATCAACTGGGGCCCCTATGATAAGATCCACCCACCATTTGTTAGTCCATTTTACTGTAGACCAGCCCACCATCTGGGGCCCCCTTTGATAAGATACACCCACAATTTGTTAGTTAATTTTACCGTACATCTAGGGCGCCCGAATTCACGTTGCATCACCCACTCGGTGTCCTTCCACATAAGTTGACCACCAACTCGGTGTCCTTCCTCATCAGTTGACCACCAACTCGGTGTCCTTCCTCATCAGTTGACCAACAACTCGGTGTCCTTCCACATCAGTTGACCAACCACTCGGTGTCCTTCCACATCAGGTTTTGGAACTGTTTTATTTTTATAATCATGATATCTGAAGTTCAAACATACTTAACTCTGTTACAGGGAATGTTATGGTGATTTGTTATCTGAAGTCGAACATATTTAACTCTGTTACAGGGAATGTTTTGGTGATTTGGGTGCAAGTTGCATATGAAAATCTCTTTAACTGCCAGCCATGAAGTTTGGTACTTTTTTGGTATTGGAATGGAGTGCCACATTTTCCCTATTTACGCCACAGGGGTGCTTGTCCTTATAAACTCTGCATGTCGCATCACGAAACGAAAATTACACAACGTTTCATAACTGAACTAATATTTGAAAAGAGAAATTAGCTGTCATTTTACATTATACAAATGTAAAAAGAAATATAATAAAAGGTCAGCCAATGGGATTAAAAAGGTCAACCACACGAATGAAAAGATCGTTAGAGCTAAATCTCTACATTTCGCCATCCGTAGAGCTGAGAAAGTTCATTGTTTTTTTATAATGTGAATGTCTCTTTAATGACTATAAGTATTTTTAATGGCCAATTGTAAACATACATGCTCCAGACAGGCAATAATTTCTTAAATTCTTTCTCGTTGTTTTTTTTTTATATATTCAAGAATTTGACCAGATTTTCTACGCAAAAAAAAAAGAGAACTTGGTTGCCAGAAAGTTTTGGACCAAATTAGCAGAAACTTAAAAACAAAATAGCACACATTTTCAGTTCTTTTAAACATTGTAAATAAACTATAATTTGTTCGGTACCGAGGAATTGTTGTGGCGCATGACCTTAAAGCAGAAACAAAATCCGGCAACATTGAGCCAGATAATTAATTTTCTCTTATATATATATATTTTTTTTATTTAAAGAAAAAAATATTAGAAGGGTGGATAATGGTTTCATATAACGTGCTTTAGGCTAA
This sequence comes from Bulinus truncatus, assembly GCA_021962125.1. Lineage (NCBI taxonomy): Eukaryota > Metazoa > Mollusca > Gastropoda > Planorbidae > Bulinus > Bulinus truncatus. The sequence goes on along the minus strand of JAGDYQ010000017.1, from coordinate 7,268,798 downwards.
TGAGGTCACAGAGCCACCGACCGCCATGTTGGTGGCACCTGAAACCATTTCTGAAGCTTTCTTTTTTTTTTTTCATTTTTTTTCTTTCTAAAAAAAGATGTCCTGACATAGAGTTATCTCATCCAGGACCCTTCCTTCTTCACTTATCTCCCCCCACCCGAACACCCCCCACCCACCCCTTCCCCTCGCTTTTTTCCCCTTTCACTGCTATTTTTCGTCCATTTTTTGTTGGGCGGTGAATATTTGCTGTCAGTGTGTCGTCATCATCACGCTAGAGCTAATTATAAATTATGTTTGGCTCCCGCAACGCAAATAAAAAAAAATTATACATAACAGCCATCGGAGAATCGAGGTTCTCAAACTAGCACGCAAAGTCGCATGCATTTATTGATCCTGTAGAAAATTTATGATTTGTCGATCTCAATTTAGTGAGAAAGAGCCAATTTATGTGTCTTATTTCTGGTGCACGGGCGGCCTTATGCGGCTCTCCGTTGGGCTCAGTGTGGCTCCCAGCATGAGAGGCAAATTATTTATTTACTAGCTGTACCTTGCAGAACATTTGCATAGAGTTATATCCCCTTAGGCTTGATCGGTGGGCTAGGTTATTTTTGGTTTCGGGCAGATCCGATTTTTTTCATGCTTGTATTTTAAACTGGAATACTGTTGTATTAATTCTTTACTTTTGATTTATCGCAGAACCCAAATCGCTCTTATATATATATTAAGATTTTATTTACAGATTTTTTTTTATTTTACCGAAATCAAAGACCAATAACCCTTGACGACAACGCTGATTATTTTCCCCCTTCAGTAAATGTGGATTCTCCGCCCTTTGGTCTTTCACCACCGAGTGTTGTTTTCTGGAGATTTGTTTTGTTTACATGGAGAAACTTGGCACCGGGATGTTTTCATAGGAAAAGATATGTCCATTAAGACGACAAAAATAATTGACATATAAATATGTTTGGCTATAACACACCTCTGTTCTTCAGTAGAAAAAATAAACAAAAGTACAAATATATATGCACTCAAACGAATGCACTTTACAAGGAGATTAGTTTTAAAATGTTATTTACAAAGTACAATTATATGCACTCAAACGAATGCACTTTACAAGGAGATTAGTTTTAAAATGTTATTTACAAAAGTACCAATATATGCACTCAAACGAATGCACTTTAAAAGGACATTAGTTTTAATATGTTATTTCAGCTTTTAGATAAAATGAAGTTTAAAATATATTAGCTGGTTATAAATGCAATAAGTACTTTTTAAAAGTTTTACAATGATCTTGACATCCAAGTGACGTATATTACTGCAGCAGAAATGCGTCGGGGAAAGGGGGAAAAATTGAGCGCTGATGGAATATCACTCACTCAGACTAAACCTCCTTTGATAATTTACCGAAGCTTATGTCTTTTGTTCTACAAGGACATTCTATGTGATGCCATTTCTACATCATGTAACTCAGCTGAGATTAAAATGGCCATGGAGGGCCCCTACACTTTTTTAATTGGATACGCCTCCACTCGAACCCTCACTCAGCGCTCGGCCTCACATTCGAAGCGCCGTCGTTTAAAGCTAAGCCTCTGAAACCCCTAACAAAACCATCTCAACCTAAACAAGACCCAAATGGCTTAGGACATAAATAACATTCCTATAACAAAACGCCAGTTTTTAAAATTCTTTGCTATATTTCATAATTTGAGAACCTTTATCCTAAACCAGGAAATGTCATTTACATGACAACGAAAAACAGGATACACGTAACAAAAAAAATGGAATAAATGTTTTTTATCGGGAGGTCGTTCAATTTTCTGGGATGACTTTATTGTCTATCTGACTGACACCTTAATTCATGGCTAATGTACCTCAAAACAGTGAAGATATAATGTTACAGGCATAAAGTTACATAGAAGAAGAGCTGCTATGTGTTAGTCATTAACTAAGTATCTAGTATAGTGGTTACTAGATCACAATAGACCTGAACAGTGCCTGCCCTGCTGTTGCTAGCGCCCCTGAGAAAGTTGCAGTAAGGTACATATTTTTTTTTTTCAAAAAAATCAGAAAAAACAAATTTAGGGGAGCATCACAAGAACATAAAGCGCTACGGTAAAATGTTTAATATAAATTAAACAAAGTGCGCACTGGTCGTTTCGATCACTATTTCTGCACGCCGCCATATTTGCTGTGTGTGAACTCTAATGATTTATTGTGATCAATGATTATCGAGCATACCTTAATACCCAATCGGAAAAATCACTGAAATAAATGTAATTCAGTTGTCCTGTTGGCGGACCAATACATTTATTGGGAATGTATAATTCCGTGTGGCGTAAAATAAAATAGTAGGTCAATTGGTCAGTTCACGGAGAGCTCTACTCATACAAAATATTTTCTGCGCATCCGTCTCACTCTTGGTAAGTAAACAGGGTGAGTAGTTAAAAAAAACAAAACAAATCCTTTGGATGGCTGAGACAATTATTTCTCTTTTTGGTGCGCTTTTTTTTTTTGGTGCAAGATGAAAAACTTATTCATATCCAAAGCGTCGGACTGTAAAAAAAAATGGTGACGCTTGACCCCCCCCCCCGTACCTGGTTGACCAGTCATGCTACGTTTAACTGGACCTAACCAGATACTCTTAATACTAAAACATGTGTAACGTTGTTATTTTTTTTTTTAGGCATAGGCAAGTTGGCAACAGCTTAGGAACTCTTGTCGGAGTCTTTTTCTGTCTAAAAAACTAAATTGTTTAAAAAGAAAAACAAGCAATTAAGCCTGTTCCATTCTGGACACAGGACGTGTTAGCGCATTTTCGTGTTATGTATCAGTACGTTTGTTAGCTTTCAGTAAATATTTGTAAATTTTGGAAATGTTTATAAATTCAATTGTGTAATGCATATATTTGTAAAAAAAAAATTATAAAGACGTTTCTTTATATTTGAAAAAAAAATTATTGTCTCTTAAATCTAACTACAAGTGGTTTGTGGTTACTGAAATAGGACTCATAATTGAAAACATTCTAAATTATAGTCATTTAATCGTCCGAAAACTCCGTCAATTGTTGCATAGCTCTGATACTTTCAATTAAACTCAGAACACAAGCTTACTATTTCATTCGATGAGTTTCTTAATAAATCTTGGTGAAACTACGTGCTGCAGTATTTCTCACCAAATGAACGGGTTATTGAACGTACAAGGTGTATACATAATATATAAGCCCCTTAAAAGCCCTGAAGCCCGGCCCTCAGAGGTCCTATCGCGAAATGAACTTTTGATGTACACATGGCAGGCCAAGACCTACAAAATGATATATACATAATAGGTCTAGGACTTATAGTTGCTGAGATATAGCGCTCCTATATTAATATAGCTTATATAGTAAAAAACGGTACTAAGGCCCCTTTTACGGCCCTGAGAGGTCAGATCGCGAAATGAAAAAAAGTCATTTCTTGGCAGGCCAAGACCTACAAAATGATATATACATCATGGGTCTAGGACTTATGGTTGTTGAGATCTAGGGTGTACACGGACAGACGGACAGACAAAACGGGGACAATAGAGCATTTTTTTTTCGAAAATGCTCTAAAAAACTTACTCAGCGGGAGAGGGGTGTGTGTGGGTGGAGTGGGGTGTGTGTGGGTGGGTGGGGTGGGGTGGGAGAGGGGGGGTGTTTAAAATTATTTGCTTAAATAATTGATCTAAAAATGTATACAGCGAATCCGGGCCATAGTTCAGGATAAAAACGATAGCGTTGGGGGATGGGGGGGGGGGGAGGGGGAGAAAGTTGGTCTTAGGGGGAGAGGTCTGTGAGTCTAAAATGATATTCGACAGTGACCTTCAGGTTGACCAATAGGACGTAATAGACAAGACTTCCATGGCGGTAGACCGCGGTTAATGAGTTAATTCTATGGCGAAGCGCGGTACCGACGCCAGGCTGTTTGCGTAGAAATCTAATAATACCCTAGCCTCTGCCTTCCGGATAGAATTAGAAGGGAAAGAGTTAATGGTATTGTCTGTGGTTGAGTGTGTGAGTGTTTGAGTGAGGAAAGAGTTAATGGTATTGTGTGTGGTTTAGTGTGTGAGTGTTTTGAGTGAGGAAAGAGTTAATGGTATTGTGTGTGGTTTAGTGTGTGAGTGTTTTGAGTGAGGAAAGAGTTAATGGTATTGTGTGTGGTTGAGTGTGTGAGTGTTTGAGTGGGGAAAGAGTTAATGGTATTGTGTGTGTGGGTCTGTGGTTGAGTGTGTGGGTGTTTGAATGAGGAAAGAGTTAATGGTATTATGTGTGGGTCTGTGGTTTAGTGTGTGAGTGTTGGAGTGAGGAAAGAGTTAATGGTATTGTGTGTGGTTTAGTGTGTGAGTGTTGGAGTGAGGAAAGAGTTAATGGTATTGTGTGTGGTTTAGTGTGTGAGTGTTGGAGTGAGGAAAGAGTTAATGGTATTGTGTGTGGGTCTGTGGTTGAGTGTGTGAGTGTTTAAGTGAGGAAAGAGTTAATGGTATTGTGTGTGTGGGTCTGTGGTTGAGTGTGTGAGTGTTTGAATGAGGAAGAAAGAGTTAATGGTATTGTGTGTGTGGGTCTGTGGTTGAGTGTGTGGGTGTTTGAATGAGGAAAGAGTTAATGGTATTGTGTGTGTGGGTCTGTGGTTGAGTGTGTGGGTGTTTGAATGAGGAAAGAGTTAATGGTATTGTGTGTGTGGGTCTGTGGTTGAGTGTGTGGGTGTTTGAATGAGGAAAGAGTTAATGGTATTGTGTGTGGGTCTGTGGTTTAGTGTGTGAGTGTTTGAGTGAGGAAAGAGTTAATGGTATTGTGTGTTGGTCTGTGGTTGAGTGTGTGAGTGTTTGAGTGAGGAAAGAGTTAATGGTATTGTGTGTGGGTCTGTGGTTGAGTGTGTGAGTGTGTGAGTAAGGAAAGAGTTAATGGAAAGGTATGTGGATTTGTAGCGCTATCTGTCTGTCGGCTTGTATGTCTATGTTTGTTAGTAAGGAAAGAGTTAATGGCATTGTATTTGGCTCTGTGACGCTGTCTGTCTGTCTGCGTGTGTGTTTATGTATATTAGTAAGAAAAGAGTTAATGACGTTGTATGTGGCTCTGAATTAGTCCATGCTTGTATGTGTGTGTGTGTGGGGGGGCTATGATTTGAGCCTTATAAAAAGATATATAGACAGTTGGGCAGAAATAAATATACACACAAGCACGGGGAGAGAGAGAGAGAGAGTGAGAGAGAGAGATAGAGAGGGAGAGGGAGAGAGAGAGAGAGAGAGAGAGAGAGAGAGAGAGAGAGAGAGAAAGAGAGTGAGAGAGAAAGAAATGATGGTAAAATGTGAAGTGGAGATAACTTTGAGTGAATACTGGAGTAGGCAGGGGAGGGTAAGGTGAATTAAGGGGAGGTCAATGATATAAATTTAATTTTATTTTTGTGTGTGTGGTAATTCGAGTTATCTTTGCATTAATTTTAAAAGGTTTTTATTTTTCGTTATATTCCTTGTAGCTTTCCTGTCGTTATTTATTACATTTTATCACACCTAACCTCATATCTAGTCAAATGTTCTTACTGTTTCACTTCAATGAGTGATATTTGCGAATCATCTAAAAATAACTCCATCTCATACGAGACTTTGGTCTTAATACATGAATTTTATTTCTTTTTATCACACTTCATGCAATGGCTGGATTGAAAATGTGACATATTGGATTAAATCACGTGATAGATTTGGTTTTTTTAATATGTGACATGTTGGGTTGAAATACGTGGCATAATGGGTTTAAATACGTGACATAATGGGTTGACATACGTGACATGATGGGTTGAAATACGTGACATGATGGGTTGAAATACGTGACATGACGGGTTGAAATTCGTGACATGATGAGTTGAAATACGTGACATGATGGGTTGAAATACGTGACATGATGGATTGAAATACGTGACATGATGGGTTGAAATACGTGGCATGACGGGTTGAAATACGTGACATGATGGGTTGAAATACGTGACATGATGGGTTGAAATACGTGGCATGTTGGGTTGAAATACGTGACATGTTGGGTTAAATTAACGTTATGAATGAAGAGACATTTTTTGTTCTTTCATTTTAAATGTCGATGCAAACAAATCTACAAAAGGCAACACCTTTCCTATTTATATGTATATTGTATAAACAAATAAAAATATGTTCACTCATGCGTTCGTCTATGTGCCTTTTTCAATGTCTGTCATTCTCTATTTATCTGTATAATTCTCTATTTATCTGTACAATTCTCTATTTATCTGTACAATTCTCTATTTATCTGTACAATTCTCTATTTATCTGTACAATTACTATCTCCGGATTTCTTTTAACCGTCAATATTAAATTTTAAAAAAAATAAAGAAAGAAATAAATGTGCCATATTTAGATAAAAATGTCGTTAAACAACAACAAACGTTGGCCAGACAAGTGGTTGAGATTCTGGCCAAATGCAGCAGCACAGCTTGATTCTATAGGCCAGTTTGTCTTTCTTTTAATTAAAAAAAAAATGCCCCCCCCCTTTTACATCAATGCTTGGAAATGAAAAAAATAAAAGCTATACATTTCTTTAAAAATAAAAATTAATGGAATAGCTTGTTATTTAAACACGTACAGTTTAGAATTCATCTGTGTTTGTGTGTGTGTGTGTGTGTGTGTGTGTGTGCGAGAATGTGTTTGCGCATGTGTGTATCGGTGATTGTGTAGGAAAAAAGATTTTTTTAATTTTTTTTTATTTACAATTTTAGAGAAACCAATATATATATATATATATATATATATATATATATATATATATATATATATATATATATATATATATATATATATATATTTTGTATGAACAGGCAGGATGATCAGATTCACAGGTTCAGTTGAAATTTTTGTATTATAAGATAAGCTGACTTTTTTATATAAGCTGTAGACTCGATTATCCGGACAAATGCGGATAAAGAGCACGCCGGATACTGACAACGTAAGAACTCTTTAATAATAATAATAATCATTTTCTGTTCCGTCAATATGATTTTTCCCCCTCTTCCCTTTTTTAATCAGACCACCAAAAGTTTTATGTAATCCTACAGGCAGGGCCGTAGCGAGTTTAACTCGCGCCCGGGGCACAATACCTTATGAATAGCTTTTTAGCGCCCACCCACCCCCCCCCTATTCGAAACGAAGTGGCTACGGTACCATCAAGCGCCATTATATTAGGGTTAGGAATATGGATGGTGCCCGTATTTTTTTTTCGGGTACCAGCAATTATATTAGGGTTAGGAATAGGGTTAGGATTAGGATTAGGATTAGGGTTAGGGATAGGGATAGGGATAGGGATAGAATTAGGATTAGGATTAGGGTTAGGGATAGGGTTAGGTTTAGGGTGTGGAGCAATATCTAATTCTGGTACATGGAAAAAATATACTGAGTCCCGCTTGATGGTACCGTAGCCACTGCGTATTCGAAAACCATTATAATATGATATGTAAAATATACCATTAGGCGCCTCTATGTGAGTAGCGCCCGGGGCATGATGCCCCTTGCCCTCCTTTCGCTACGCCTCTGCCTATAGGTATAAGGGAAAAACTAAAATTCCCTTAGCCCCTAACGAAAACTCAACACAACAAGGATTTCTTATTATATCGCAGGTAGCGCAGCCAGGTTCAGCAGGCTTTCCAACTAGTTTTCTATAAACGGCTATCTTCATTAAACAAAAAAGAAGAAGCACGCGTCTATCTATATAGAGGTCAGTGACATCAAGTTGGGGATGAGGGTGGGGGTGGGGAAGTGTGGGTGAGGGGTGGGAGTTAGAACTAGTAATTTTTTATTCCCCTTCCCCCCACTCCTCGACAGTTGTCTCACGCCTTTGAGTGACTTGCACCGCTAAGTGAACTCGCCTTGATGAGCCAAGTGACAGTATTTGGGGAGGGGGGGGGTTAACCTTGGTAACATTTCTTTTGACTGGTTGTGTAGCATTGTGTAATATATGTGTCGGTGAGGTCGAGAAATTCTTCTAACTAGGTTTAGGTATTGATTTTTTTTTTGGGCTGGGTTTTTTTTTTATATAGTTTTCTAGGTTAATTTGTTTGTCCTTCCACGGCCTGTTCTAGACAAATGTTTCCTTTGTTAAGTTTTTTTTTTTTGTTGTGTGGGTTGAGTCAAGTTTTTAGTGGTTAACCATCAGTCTAGTAGTGACACAAGTATTGTATGTGTAAGACCGGATGGGACCTAGTATGTTGGGATGTGTTTGTATGTGACCAGATGATCCTAGTAGGTTGGGATGTGTTTGTATGTGAACAGAGGATCCTAGTAGGTTGGGATGTGTTTGTATGTGACCAGAGGATCCTAGTAGGTTGGGATGTGTTTGTATGTGACCAGAGGATCCTAGTAGGTTGGGATGTGTTTGTATGTGACCAGATGATCCTAGTAGGTTGGGATGTGTTTGTATGTGACCAGATGATCATAGTAGGTTGGGATGTGTTTGTATGTGACCAGATGATCCTAGTAGGTTGGGATGTGTTTGTATGTGACCAGAATCCTAGTAGGTTGGGATGTGTTTGTATGTGACCAGATGATCCTAGTAGGTTGGGATGTGTTTGTATGTGACCATATGATCCTAGTAGGATGGGGTGTGTTTGTATGTGACCAGAAGATCCTAGTAGGTTGGGACGTGTTTGTATGTGACCAGATGATCCTAGTAGGTTGGGATGTATTGTATGTGAACAGAGGATCATAGTAGGTTGGGATGTGTTTGTATGTGAACAGAGGATCATAGTAGGTTGGGATGTGTTTGTATGTGACCAGATGATCATAGTAGGTTGGGATGTGTTTGTATGTGAACAGAGGATCATATTAGGTTGGGATGTGTTTGTATGTGACCAGAGGATCATAGTAAGTTGGGATGTATTGTATGTAAACAGAGGATCATAGTAGGTTGGGATGTGTTTGTATGTGACCAGAGGATCATAGTAGGTTGGGATGTGTTTGTATGTGAACAGAGGATCCTAGTAGGTTGGGATGTTTTAGTATGTCATCAGAGGGAGCCATAGAAGTTTGAGAATGTCCTATATAAGCATGAACAGTTAGAAAAATATATTTTTACACTTTCTCTTTCACACACTTTAGATTGGGCACACTCACTCCTCATCCCCCCACCACAACACACACTCACAAACGTTGAAGCGCATACCGACAGACCTCACTTAAACGAAAACTTCCAAGGTGCACCTAAACTCTCTCACTTTAACGAACTTACATTTAAGCGCCTTAAAACAACAAACAGTAACACTAGCACATTCATCCACCCTCATTGCTACAATCAACCGCTAGCCACGCCCACATACTTAGTTAGCATAATGAACCTTGACCTTTTTACATCCAATCTAACCCCCACTACCCGCCACCCCAAAAAGAAAATAATAGTCCCTCAGACGTTTAAATAGTCAACGGTCCTCAAAAATCTTTCAATCTTACCTAGTACTTGTGTGCGACCTACTTTCAGAATTGATGGAGACAAAAGATGAACGGTTAGACGGAGGGGGGAAAAGGAACTGGAGCTGGGGGAGGGTTGCGTAACATTGACCTTCAAAAAAAATCCGAATGTCAAGGCCGACCACTGGTCGTCACAGGCTACATCGTCACCGGATAATGAAGAGCCCGCCCGCTGAAGCCGTATTAAAAACATAGGAAAGACTTTTTTGGTCAGAGTTCCGACGTGAGTTGATTAGACTGCTTGGGCCCGGGGATTGCATGGGGGTGTGTGAGGATTGATGTCTGTAGTTAAAAGTTATTGAACTTTTGTCTCGCTAATTGGACGCGGGGCTATTTATAGCGCAAACATTTATTGACATTGTCAGCATCTGCTTTTTTGTCTGCCAATGTTTCAATTTCAATTTTTAATACAAAAAAAAAATGACCCGAGTGTGCTACCGTAAAACCCAGATTTTTTTTTTAAAAAAATATAAAGTACTGAAGGCAAAGGAAAAAAAAAAGTATAATTTAATGGATTCTCCCCCCCCCATACCCCCCACCCTCTCTCTCCCCCACCCCACCCACCTCAAGATGTCAATCTTAGCCAAAGGGAGAGGTTTTTTTTAAATGTTGGCTGAAGTTTAAAAAAAAAGGGGAGGTAAAAAAAGAGAGAGAGAGAAAGATGATTCCATCTCGTTGGGTTGTCCACCCCTGAAGTCTTGATGAAGAAGTGGAAACATGTGCAGCGTGTTTTATTATAGTGGCTCACGTCCCAGCGTCTTTTTAGCCTGTTGTCAGGGGCGGATAGACAAATTTGGAGACATTCAGGTTTGCAAGGAAAAGGGATCTGTTCGCTTGCTCCTTGTATTCCCCCCCCCCGGCCCCCTCATTACCCCAACGCCTTTCTTCGCCCCAAATAAAAAAAATAATTAGGTTGTGTGTGGGATGGGGCGGAGGGTAGAGGGGTGGGTGGGTGGGGGGGTCTGAAATTTTTACTCAAATAATTTTCTTGTCGGAGTTATTTATTTAGTTTTTCTTAATTGAAAGAAAAAAAACGTGGGTGTGGATATTAGGGACAGAGAAAATGTAAGTGTAGATGAAGCAGGTTTTATATATATATATATATATCTATAAAAAAATGTTTTGTATGTGGATTTGAACGATCTTTTATGTGCCTGTTATCTCGAATCAGTTTCACTTTTACTTTTTATGATTGTACGTCTCGATGTATCAATTGCACGGATGGTCGTGTGGTGCAGCGCTCGACTGTTGACCTCGGGGTTCCTTGGTTCGACACCAATGGTTATTTTCTCGAGTAATATTTTTAATTTCAATTTTTTTTTATTGTTCATTTTCATTTGAACAAAATTTCCGTATCGCTCTGTAAAATAAAATAAAAAAAATATATTTGTATATACAATAATAATAATAATAATAATAATTCGAAAGAAAATATTATTTTGGTTTAAAGTTGTGTTATTCTCGACCTAACGCTTGAACTGGGCTACCAACCAACTGAACAATCGCACGGATTCCATGGACTTTGGACAAGATCATTCATGTCTTAGTTCAGATTCAAACAAATTCACCCTGATTTAAAAAAAAAATTATCATATTTCGAGACTGAACAACACACTGATTGGCTAGCCAAAGGTTAAAATATCCCCATATAATTATTATAAGAAAATGTATGAAATACTGGCATCCTTAAGAAAATCTTTGTACAGATGAAAGAACGGTTCTTTAACAACGGAAGAGTTAAAACCTATCAAGTAAAACTTATTTATAAATCCATTCAATTATTTTTTTCAAATATTTAAATTTAAAATTTAAGTTAAATCGTAGAGAGAGAGAGAGAGAGAGAGAGAGAGATTTAATAACAATAAAAGAATGCCTTAAGTAGGCCATGACATGAAAAACGCTGGGATAAACACTGTACAATAAACATCCACAGTAAAACACATCTTAGCAGTTTCTTTCTCTCACGCGTGTTTATTTATATTTTAAATTATACCTGAGCACAAAAGGAAAACAGCATCCAAGTCTACCAGCTCAAAAAAAAAAAACAACCTCTGTTCAGTCGCGGTGTGTTTATGACCAATGGGGTGGAACCAGCTTCAACATAGGTACAGTTTACATTTGTGAGATTTTGTTTCGACACATTCCATTTGTACTTTTTTTGTTTTGTTTTCCTGTGAAAGTCTGTTGTTGTTTTAGTTTCAATGGTAGGCATTGCACGCGACCGTCACGTGGTCTGAAAAAACAAACACGTCACAATCGGGATACTTGACCCTGCGTCATCAATTTTTGTGTATTCTCTTTTTTTTTTTGCTGCTATCGTTGGAGTGTTGAATAACTCTTCGGGTGATGAATATAGATGATAACAGGTCAGCTGGTGACACCTACACTCATGCTGTTCGTTTATCACGCCCCTGGTGAAGCAGGCCCTGGAAGAACCGTCATCACAACATAAACCCTCGCCCTTCCTTTTCTTCATTCCGAGAGAGTAAAAAACAACAACAATGGGTTGGGCTAGAAGTGACGTGGGCAAACTAAAGTCCGTGGGCCAGGTAATTTGATCCGGCGTGCGGTCTGCTCCAAACCCACTTATTCATATAAAGATTATTCTTTATATGTGTATAAAAACAGTATATGCCAGTTTAAAATACAATCATGACAAAAATCGGATCTGCCCGAAACCAAAAATAACCTAGCCTACCGATCAAGTCTAAGGGGATATAACTCTTATGCAAAGGTTTTGCAGGGTACAGCTAGTAGGAATAATTAAGCCTGGAATTTTGTTTTATTGCATTGACTTAGTGTTTCGCTAATGCTACCTGGTTAATGTCCTTGTCTATATTGTGGTGGGGAAAGATCCATTCAGCGCCTTCCTCCGTTGGGGGCATTTATCAACTCACCCCATTTAAAAAAAACACTTCGCCATATTTCTTCCTGTCGCCGCCTTTCACTGCGCAAACACCGAAATGAGCCAACAGAAATAATTACCAATTTAATAATGGGGGGGGGGGGCTTACGACGATATTCTCTCTCTCTCTCTCTCTCTCTCTCTCTCTCACACACACACACACACTAGTATGTCCATTGCCTGTCTACCTAACATATCGTGAGTGGATTCTGTAGGTGAGCGAAACATTCAGCCAGAAAAAATAAAATCTGAGCAGTCAAAACAAAAGATTTAAAGAAGAACCAAAAATAATTCTTCATTGATAGTAGAGTGGTGTGAGTAAAGAGTACCAAGAAGTGGATCAACGACGTATTAGTTCTTATCAACAGAGCAGAGCACGGAATAGTGGGGGGGGGGGGGGGGGGGGCCCGTGAGTGATCGGGTTCACAGCTGAAAGGGAGGGAAGGGGTCTGCAGTGTCTGTGAAGTCCCTGTAAGGATAAGACGTCTATCACTTAGATCCCGTAAACTATCAGTGGATTGTTTTTGTAGATCCATTCTTTTTATCCCCCACCATAACCCAATAGTGAAATGGCCACGGAGGCACAACAGGGGGACATGGAGGGGAAACTTTCACCATGTTCTAAAATAGGCTATTGCCCTTGGTGCTCACTGGAGATCGAACCCGGTTACGCTCAGGTAGACAGTTGAGCGTATTTACCGCGTGACCATCCGTCCCTACATGATGCAGTACAGTTGTTATCTAAGTGAGACGCAGGGGAAAGCCTAAACAATCAGCGACCCGTACGCGGGGCCTTGGGCATTATGACTGAGTCAATGAGACGTAAGTAAAGACTACCATCGCGGCCCACCTCCCCATAGAGTGGTTGCCCTAACCAACCAAGCCAACCCACCCTAACCCCCCTATCTTTCAACCAAACAGAGGCGAGGCGTACCTAGGGTGGGGGAAGGGGGGTGTCCAAATTCGAAAGCCCCCCGGGCCCCAGCTTGAGGGGGGCCCCCAAAAAAGTTTTTTTATATTAAATAGTAAGTACATTAACTCTTGCCATGATGTCGAATGTAAAAACGCAGGGGTCCCCCAAAGAGACCAAGTCCCCCCCCCCGGCGGGTCCCCAAATCCTTACGTTCGGCACTGCAACCAAAGCATGTACTGGGAGGCGAAGAATGAAGTTATCGGTGGAGTAAGTCACACTGACTCGGCAACTATTGTACTCAGTGTAGGTGGATAGCAGGGTGTGAAGCAACGATAAATGCACACACACACACACACACACACACACACACACACACAGACACTCAAAAGGAATGGCAAGTAGAAAGAAGAAATAAACCAGAAATGAATTCAGAAGAATGAAAGGGGAAAGGAATATGAGAAGATGTGAGAGAAAAAAAAAGGAAAAAATATTGGATGGCTTGAAAAAAGAAAAAAAAATTCAGGCAAATGCCAGAGAAATATTTGGCAGTAAAGTTTGAGTTGGTTTCTGTACAGATATAATTGAGGAATTGTAGGGGGGTAAGGGGATAGAAGTTTTAACTTTGTGACAGGTAGATGCGGATTTAACCGCGGGCGTACAGGCAATAGCCCTAGGACGGACCCCACCCCCCCCCCCACACACACAGCTTAACTCGTGCCCGGGGCACAATACCTTTTTACTGCTCCCCCCCAACCCCCATTCGAAAACCATATTATTATATGTAAAATATACCATTTGGCGCCCCTTTGTGAGTATCGCAAGCGGCATTATGGGCCCCCTCTCACCCGCTCACTACGCCACTGATCTAGACAAACTAAGGGCGTCATACCATGTATGTGTTTAGCTTGCATCAAAGATCATTGCAGTAGACGGGGGCACCCTAGGTGTAAGTGCTCATGTCCGTGTTTAGGTGTCACTCCCTTTGTTCGTATCCTGAACTAGGACAAAGGTATGCGTGATAATGTTGTACACCAGTGCTACTCAAAGTTGGTTGTGATCCACGGACCGGTGCCGGACCACCGGTACGTGGGTCATAAGCAGCCGGTCACTGGGTCATCAGCCACGGGTCCGTGGGTCATCAGCCGCCTGTCCACCAGAAGTTATCAAGTGCTGACTACAGTAACCACACGGCCAGTGCAGGGAAAATAGTGCGCCGATCCCCGCTCCAACGGAAAACTTCCTGCCGGTCCGCCATGCTAAAAAGTCGGAGAAGCACTGTTGTAGACTATATACACATCTCTGAGGTTTTTTAGGTTTTTAGTCTGGAAATGAGAGATAGGCCTAGATCTCCTGTGGGTGAGCGATAAATTCACCCCCCAAAAAAAAATGAGTCTACAGCTAGCCTACATATGTCTTCAGTGAGCCTACAGTAAACCTCCAGTGAGCCTACAGTGAGACAACAGTGAGTCTACAGCGAACCAGCATTGAACCTGCATTGAACCTGCAGTGAGTCTACGGTGAGCCTACAGTGAGACAACAGTGAGTCTACAGTGAACCTGCAGTGAGTCTACAGCGAACCTGCAGTGAGTCTACAGTGAACCTGCAGTGAGCCTACAGTGAACCTGCAGTGAGTCTACAGCGAACCTGCAATGAGTTTACAGTGGCAGTTGTAGTGTTGAAGGTAAAAAAGAACATCTAGAATATTCTATAGCTAAATTTTCGTAAATAGCCTAAATCTAAATGTCATTATATTGATCGATTTAAAGGAAATTGTGGAAATGCTATTACAAAAGTCAGCCCCCCCCCCCCTAAATCATAATAAATTATATTAGTACTGATTTCGATGTCGGGGTGTATTACAATCATACTAAATACCTAACCCGTTTACTTGCATTATTATTACGTTTTTTAGCATTATTGACCCATTTCTCATGGCACCCCTTTCCTCTCGGCACCTCCAATTACGGCGCCCACGCCCTATTTCTCTACACCTCTGGCATCTACGATTTGTTCGATTTCATCCACCTGGGAAACACCGACTGACGTTTAATATGTGTCTGGGGGGGGAAGGGAAAGGGGGGGGGGTCCACGCCCTAAAAAAAAAAAACACGGCAAGTGGCGTCATTAGCGTCACCTGCTATAGTTACTGGGACACTTATTGACTCCACCCACCCCCCTCCCCCTCCCCCCCACACACCCAAACCAGGACTACGCTGCCCGAGGGTATATGCCGGGGAGTGTTGTGCTCTGGGTAAACACGTTATGATAGAAAAAAATGAATGCGCCTCTTTAACATTGACTCGATAGGTGACTGCAGGCAATGTTTCATCACTACTGGTGGGGGGTGGGGTGGAAGAGTGATGTTATATTTATATACTAATAACACTTTGATAAAATAAAAAAAAAAGATATCATAATGAGAGATGGGGGGTAGAAGTTATCACGCTATACCGGAAGTGGTCACAAGTTTGTAGTTAGCAGTTTATCGTCATAATAATATAGATTTTGGATTAGATGATTTATGGATAAAAGATACTTGCGTATATATAAATAGTCATACACCCATAAACATACATAATTACATGCATACACACACACACACACATACATATATATATATATATATATATATATATATATATATATGTATGTGTGTGTGTGTGTATGTATATATATACAGGGCCGTTTTAAGGTCATCGTAGGCCCTTGAAAAGTCCGTCGGCAGTGCCTACTGTGCCTAGTTGATTAAGCGGCCCTGTATATATATATATATATATATATATATATATATATATATATATATATATATATATATATATATATATATATATGCATAGATTCATAGAAACATACAAACATGCATACATGCACACACACAGTCATACCTACATACAAACAAATACATACAAGCATGCAACATCCCCTTTAAGTGACGAGAAAGCTGATATGGAACTGGTCGAAACTATTGTACCATCTTGTGATATACAATATATATTTAGGTTACAGATATTTTTAATTTAAAAACTTTTGTCTCTGCCTGCACAACCACATTTTGAGAGTCACTCATTTAAACATGCTGTAACAATTTTCGAAACGACAAACACATATATACTAGCTGTACCCAGCAAAACTTTTGCATAGTTATATCCCCTTAGGCTTGATCGGCAGGCTAGGTTATTTTTTGGTTTCGGGCAGATCCGATTTTATTTTTTTTCATGATTGTATTTTAAACTGGGAATACTGTTATATTAATTCTTTACTTTCGATTTAACGCAGCGCCCAAATCGATATTATTATATTATATTATTATTTTTTTTTTACATCTAATTGCTTTCATAGCAACATACACATACGTCTTACATCCGATTGCGTCCATAGCAACAGTTGATTATTTTTCTTTTTTTTTTCTTCTCGGGTAAACATAAAATAGATAAATCATCTAAAATATCGTCAATTTCACTTTAATCAGAGAAACCGTATACTAAATGAATTTGTTCTATTTTAAAAAAAAAAAACAGCTACTGTAGAGCTGCAGTATAGAGTATTTGGTTACATATTATGTTACATATATTATATTACATACGGGATGCTGTCATTGGGCAACACAAAAGTAATGGCACACCCACATATCAGGTGACAATTATTTTTGTTCGGAAAATACTCCATCTGTCAGTGAAGAGTTATTCTCCTTGAGAGTTACAGCCCCCCCCCCCTTTTTTTTTTAAAATCATCGCACTGTAGTTTATTTTTGTGAAATATATTTATTTACGTTGTTTACACGAGGCTATCCATTACCGTCGTTGTAGGAAAAACAAAAGAATTGATGGAAATACATAACTAATATATATATATATATATATATATATATATATATATATATATATATATATCAGTCTTTGTAACAGAAAATGTGACGATTATGAAATCCTCTTTATTTTTACATGTTTTTACAGACCTATCTATAAGCTATTCAAAAGCTCTATTAACGATATCAATTTTTTTTTCTGTTAGTGCGAAGAATGTTTGTACATCGATTGGTTGTTACATTTTGAAACTTCATTTCAAAAGAGTTATAAAAGAATTTAAAAGAGTTATTGGGAATATTGACATGCCTTCAAAATAAAGAAATGCTTTGGACATGTGTCAAGGCGTAACAGCCTGTCGAAAAAAAACAAAAAACAACTATTCACCAAGGAGGGCATCGTAGAGGGCGCCAGAGGAAATATTGGTTTGACAATTTATAAAAAGAATGGACGGAGCTATAAATGAGCTAAAGACAGCAGAGCAGGATAGGAAACTCTGTAGAAATACGTCTGTTGAGGTGTTCGTGCGTTCCCCAATAGATCACGTAGGTTGGTATGATGATGATGATGGTGGTGGTGGTGGTGGTGGTGGTGACGATGATGGTGATGATGATGATGGTGATGAACGTGATGATGATGATGATGTCGATGATGATGATGATGGTGATGATGATGATGATGATGATGATGATGGTGGTAGTGGTGGTGATGATGATGATGATGATGAAGGTGATGATGGTGATGATGATGAGATGATGGTGATGATGATGATGGTGGTAGTGGTGGTGGTGATGGAGATGATGATGATGGTAATGATGATGATGATAATGATGGTATAAATGACAAGGGAGAAGGGGTGGGGTTTGACAGGAGGATCACGCAAGCTGCCTTCACTTTTTTCTATACAGTAGGTCTAAAAAATACTTTATCGAACATAATGTATAATAGTCATTATTATAACAACTGATTCGGTGAGCACAGCACTTAACTCGCCAGAAAAAAAAACTGCATGCTACAAAGACAGACGCTGTAAACGTAAAGCCAGCCTCATATTGTCCACGTAAGGCCCCCCCACTTCTACCTGAAGGTGGCCCTTGGGTCGAAATGTGTATGTGTGTATTTGTATGTGCTGAGAATTATTTATCACCGGACTTTGTTGCATTTAAATGGCTTTTTAAGAACCGACATCCGAACTAAATTGTGCATATAAATCATGTTGTTTTTTTTGAGTGATGTGAATATCACAGTTTATAACTCTCGTCTCGCCATTACAGAAAATCTAAATGTATTCATATCTTCACTTTACCTTCATCTTTGGTAATGTAATATACAGAAAACTAGTTGTACCCTGCAAAACATTTGCATAGAGTTATATCCCTTTATGCTTAATCGTAGGCTATGCTATTTGTTGGTTTCGGGCAGATCCGATTTTTTCATGATTGTATTTTAAACTGGAATACAGCTGTATTAATTCTTTACTTTCGATTTAACGCAGCGCCCAAATCGCTATTATTATATTATTCTTTGTCGAATTTTATTTAATAAGCTGCTTGCCATTTTTTGTGGGGAAATTACTGTGTTATAAATAATAGCGACAGCAAATTGGTTAATGTATTCTCAAAATATCGTTCTGCAAAAATTTCGACTGCATTGTTTTTTTGTGGTCGACATGAGATTTTTTTGAGAATGCTTGACTGTTAAATGAAAAAAAAAATTGTGTGTATTTAAGATTATTTTTCCAGTTGCTACTTCAAGAGATGCGTGGAAACTGCATTGTATAATTCAAATAGTGCAGGCTTTTGATACTCGAGGATTTTTTCACCGTCAGACGCGAGGAGTTTTTGATGAAATAATGAAAAAAAAATGAAGACAGCAGACGTGGGCAATGCTAGACATGTCATTGGTGGGATGCAGGTAGATATCGTCAGGTGTGGGAGGAGGCTAAGGAGGAGGTCAGGGGTGGATTTATCACTTGGAGGTACGATTAGCAGCCCGCCCCACCCACACACACACACACTGTCTCTCTCTCACACACACACAGTTCTTTGATTAGTTTCGCAAATAGCGATCAACATTACCTATAGATGTGCCGCTGATAGAAATATGTGTTGTGTTTTACTGAGGGGGGAGAAAGTGAGTGGTTTGTGGGTGTGTCTCTGTAAGTGTCTCTTTTTGTGTCTGAGTGTTTGTGTGTGTGTGTGTGTCTCTGAGTCTCTCTGAGGGTCATTGTTTGCGTGTATGTGTAGCTGTGTGGGTTTGTGAGTGTATGTGTCTACATGCAAGTGTCTTTAAGTGTGTCTGAGTAGGTGTCTGTATAAGTGTGTCTCTTTGGGTGTGTTTTCAAGTTATGTTTTAAGTGTGTCTTTAAGTGTGCCTTATATGTGCCTTTTTTTTTGTCTTTGGGTCGCTCTGTGTGTGCTTGTCTCTCTCTCTCTCTCTCTCTCTCTCTCTCTCTCTCTCTCTCTCTCTCTCTATATATATATATATATAAACTTATTTCTGTTTGTTTGTCTCTGTGTGTCTTAGTGTGTGTCCTTTTCTAACGGTCTGTCTCTGTGCATGCTTGTGTGTCTCTACGCGTGTCTTTATTTATGTGTGCGCGCGCGCGCGCGTGTGTGTGTGTGTGTGTCTTTTGATGTGTGTTTCTATCCTTCATCTTGTATGCATCGGCAAGACCCTATTTTTTTTTGGTCAGCACTTGACATTGATATCCATGTCAAACAACACACCACCACCACATCCCATGCAACATATCTCTATGATCTATTGTAGTAGATTCGCCCCCCCCCCCCCCACACACACACATGCAATCAACAATTCCATAGAGCATCACGATAAATCCCAGGGAAAACTTGTTCAAATGAAATTCAAACAAAAATGTGTTCATGAGTGGGAGGGGGGGAGGGAGGGGAGGGGAGGGGTGGGGGAGGGGGTGTAAAAAAAAGTCTTGACGCTGTTCGAGAAAAAAAACAACAGAGAACACTTTTTTTTTATAAATTTTTCAATAATAAAAAACGTTATGGACACTACGTCCATTTAGATGAGGCGACCATTAAAAAAATTTACCCCACCCCACCCCCCCTCCACGACATACTAAATGTACAACTTGCGACATTAGTCGTCAGGGGCCCCATTCAGTGGAGATTGTCAGAGACCTCATTGAATGGAGTAAATCAGGGGGCCAAATTTCGTGGAGATAGTCAGGGGGCCCATTTAGTGGAGTAAATCAGGGGGCCCAATTTGGTGAAGATAGTCAGGGCCAATTTAGTGGAGTAAATCAGGGGGCCCAATTAGGTGGAAATAGTCAGAGGCCCCATTAAATGAAAAAAGGTCATAGGCCCCATTTAGGGGAGATAGTCAGGGGCCCATTTAGTGGAGATAGTCAGGGGCCCATTTAGGGGAGGTAGTCAGGGGCCCATTTAGTGGAGATAGTCAGGGTAACCATTTAGTAGAGATAGCTATTTAGATCTCAGAGTAGACAACGATGGCAGCCATAAACTGCACCTCGCTTACCCACAGTCTTATTATTTGAGAATCGCTCCAGATTGTTTTTCTTTAAATATATTTTTTTTCAGAAATCCTTCCAGGTGATACAGGAACTGGAGATAATTTACCTGTAAGGTAGGTGTTGTGTAGATACATTTAAAAAAAACAAACCCTAACAGGTGGACTGGCAGCGGCTACGGGTGGTTGGCTGGGGTGGTACAGGAGGGCGGTAAAAGGATAAGAATGTCTCTGTGGTGTGGTTACCACTTTTCCGCTCTAAGGTATGTGCATACGCGCATAGGCGCAACTCTTCGAACGCATGAAAACATTACAGCTGAGCGCTCTGGTAGCTCTTATACTGGTATGCATTTTTTTTTTTAAATATCATTCAAAAGTAGCGTACAGCCAATACGGTTTGCTGCACAATTGATGAAAATTAGAGGGAACACAGTTGTTCTCATTTTAGTTGAGTTATTAGCTGTACCCTGCAAAACCTTTACATAGAGTTATATACCCTTAGGTTTGATCAGTAGGCTAGGTTATTTGGACAGATCCGATTTTTTCATGATTTTTATCACTATTGTTTAAGTTTGACGATTTTAAACTGGAATACTGTTGTATTAATTCTTTACTTTCGATTTAACGCAGAACCCACACCGCTATTATTTATATACTAGCTGTACCCTGCAAAGCCTTTACAGGAAGATAGACTTGTAAAGCCATTGCCGAACCTAGGATTTGGGGGCCCTGCATTTTGACATTCGAAACCATGACATGAGATTATGTACTTACTATTTAATGTAAAAAATAATTTTGGGGGTTCCCCTCAAGCTGGAGCCCGGCGGGACTTTCGATTTTGGACCCCCCCTCCCCTCACCCTAGTTACGCCTCTGTGTTATTTTTTTTTAAGTTATGAAATAATTTAAAATCTAATTAGTTGTTGTTTCTTTTTATTACAACATCCTAAAAGATAAATTATTTAAATTTTAAAAAATGTCAAAGAGATCTAATTAGTTACTCTTCATTAAAAGAACAAAAAGGATATATTCTGGAATAAAATAAAAAAAAACATGTCTCTGGGAGAAATCGAACCCGGAGAGTCTGCACAAAAAAAAGCGAATATTGGCCAAATCGCACAACCATTTAGCCACCACGCCAATCAAATTAAGATGCAATTTTAATGTACTATTAGAAAAATATTGCTCGGTTATGTTTTCATTGCCTTTTGACCTAGTTTTTTTTAGGTCTTTATTGTTATTTTATAATTAAGAAATAATTCAAAGCCGTATTTATTTAAAATCATAAATATTTTAAAAGCTGAGAACTTAATTAGTATAGAAATCTGCAGAATTTCTTTTTTTAAATATTATATCGACTTTTATAAAGAACTTGTTTTACGAAATTAGATACGAAAACACGGTCAATAGTCTTATCGTCTCCGACGTCGGAGATTTTCGATTATTACTATTGTTTACGTATGTCGATGTTAAAATTCTCTGTTGTAATAAAAACTACAATGATTTGAATGATATTATATGCTAATTATTGATTTTTAATATTGGGGAATTTTACATTTCATAATTAAAAGCACAGAAACTATTGAAAACTGTAGATATTTCAAAAAGAAAAATTGAATCGAGACACAGGGGATGACGCCATTTTGAATTTTTGTTTTCTGCTTTCGATTTAACGCACACTGGAAATTAGTATTATTATATACTAGCTATACACTGCAAAACCTTTGCATAGAGTTATATCCCCTTATTCTTGATCGGTAGGCTAGGTTATTTTTTGGTTTCGGGCAGATCCGATTTTTTTCATGATTGTATTTTAAACTGGAATACTGTTGTATTAATTCTTTACTTTCGATTTAACGCACACTGGAAATGAATATTATTATATTATATGATAGATTTTAAGTCAAATCGTGTACATATTGTGATGGTTAAGTTTTATGTTTGTCTTGTGTCCTGAAAAAACAGATAAATTACTAAACTACACATCAACGGGCAGTGGTGAGATCGGGGTCATTGAAGCTTAGTGACGGGGTTGCCAGGTGTGGTTGTTTTCTTTTAACTAAAATCGCCGAAACTCAGTAAGAGACCCGCTGAATAACAGCCAAATTAGTAAAAATGAAAAGGAATGTCGAAACGTGCTACTATTTTTAGATTATTGGGCTATTTTTCGATATTAGCGTAATACTAAACTTGGAACCTACCAATAAAGCCGATCCGCCATTTACCAGCCAACCCGCCGAATAACAGCCAAACGAGTAAAAATGAAAAGGAATGTCGAAATGTGCTACTATTTTTAGATTATTGGGCTTTTTTTTCTATATTAGCGTAATACTAAACTTGGAACCTACAAATCCAGCCGACCCGCGATTTACCAGCCAACCCGCCCACAAAATAAAAATTCCACCCAATATGGCTGGAGACCAGCCAATCTTTTAATACTTCCTGGGCAAGTCTCTAAGATTTCGGGTCTACCATAAGGCAATAAAAGTAAAAGTACCGGAAATTCCTCCCTTGACGTCCCGTAGATGACCGCCCCCATCTTCTAACTTTGTGCACCCCCCCCCCCCCACCGAATACAGAGAAAAACGTATTCAAAATGACTTGGGCTGTAATTTCCTGAAAAGACAAAAAAAAAAATCGCAAACACACACACACACACACGCAGCCACACACATACCAAGCCACACACATAAACACAATGACCTTCGCATACACATTCGAATTCAAGTGGCTCTCAGCGAACACACACAAAGATGT
>JAGDYQ010000017.1:7120425-7242925 GCA_021962125.1 Bulinus truncatus | reverse complement strand
AGAGATTCAACGGACTGAAAGGAAATTTTTTGGGTTTTTAAAAAAAAATATATAATTAAATAGCGTAAAGATTATTTTGATCATTGATTAATCAATAAGTTTGTTTATTGTGGGGAAAAAAAGTAAAAAACGAAATAAAATGGTGATATGAAGCAAAAATGTACCAATCAAAACAATCATTCAACTGAATTGACATCTTGAGAAAGGAAAGAAACAGAAAGTTAAAAGTTCACTCATGAAATGATGGCCAATATGGCACACCGATACACCAGTCAAGAAATAGCTGCCCGACCTCCCCCTCCCCACACTATCCCACTTCCCAAACCACCCCTGGCTTCCGTCTCAAAATGTACAAGACTTTATTCACTGCATCTATTTAAGAATCTGGTAAGCATCACTTCCCTGACACATTTTTATTTTTGGTGTCAATTTTTACATAATAGATTGTCCCATATTCAGAAATGCCAGTTTAAAATGTCACTCAAAATTGACATTGGCTTAGACAGACAACACACACAGGTCAAAATTATTTCGTTCTTGGTCGTTCGTTTCAGAGCTATTTACCGTAACAAACGCAAATCTAGTGTAAAGACAAATAATAAATTTGCATGCCCGTTCAAAAATTATGGCATCAATAAAAAATGATTGCCAATCGAATGTAATTTTTAATCGATGCCAGTTTGGACAATTCAAGAGAATAAATCATCAGTATCAGCGGGTGTTAATTTCATCCATTAATGTATGGGCCGGCACACTTAAGGAAAAAGAAAGAAAAAACCTGCTTAAACTTTTAAATGGTTTACAGTAATAACTGAACTTTAGTATTAGTTTGAGTGCAATGTTAATAAGTCAATAACTAGTGCATAGAAAATACTACGTATTCATTTGATCGGAGTAAAGATTGTAAAGGTACATGTAAAGATTGTGGTCATATTGTGATGTAAAGATTGTGGTCATATAGCGATGTAAAGATTGTGGTCATATAGCGATGTAAAGATTGTGGTCATATAGCGATGTAAAGATTGTGGTCATATAGCGATGTAAAGATTGTGGTCATATAGCGGTGCAAAGATTGTGGCCATCTAGCGATGTAAAGATTGTGGTCATATAGTGATGTAAAGATTGTGGTCATATAGTGATGTAAAGATTGTGGTCATATTGCGATGTAAAGATTGTGGTCATATAGCGATGTAAAGATTGTGGTCATATAGCAATGTAAAGATTGTGGTCATCTAGCGATGTAAAGATTGTGGTCATCTAGCGATGTAAAGATTGTGGTCATCTAGCGATGTAAAGATTGTGGTCATCTAGCGATGTAAAGATTGTGGTCATCTAGCGATATGGTCATCTAGCGATGTAAAGATTGTGGTCATCTAGCGGTAAAATCAACAATTCAAACTGAGTCATTGCCAGGTCAGTTGGATAAATCACGTGACTTCTAGGCGTTACATCAGGAGCAATCTACATCTATCCTCCCCCCCCCCCTCCTCACTTAACGTGAGACCTTCGCCCTACAAATTTGAGAAAGATTTGTCTGGGGTACACAACACACAAGTTTGAGAAACACTGGTCTGTATCAACACATATAACTGGCCTATTTTTTATTATTATTGTTTTTTTTGTCTTTTTCAAGTTTAATTGTCTTTTACACAATGTCACCCTCTATAAATAACTTTATTCTGTCAATTGTTCGCTTCGTCAGCACTTTGAGCAAATGTCAGCCATGTCATCTGTACCATGACATGTATTTGGTAAAAGAAAATATATATATATATATTAGGGTGGGTCAAAAAATATTTTTTTATTGAAACATTATCAAAAAGTTGTTACATCATGATAGTACATTGAATATGTAGAAATATTTGAAAACTACATAGTTTTACTACTCCCAACTTTTGTTCGAAATTTTTACTATATTTACTATGAGTTTTGTGACTGAACATGTTAAATTTGTGACTTAGGTTATTCAAAAAAGAAATGATATGCATATAAAATGTATGTTTTATCTTTATAACCTTTTCTATGAATAACTAATTAGTTCAGACAACTGGGATAAGCATTGCATCCATTTTTCTCTAAATATAACTGGTGTACCATGTATTCATTATCGGATCACGCATAGTTGTTTTATTTCATTTTTGATTAATTTTTCAATTATTTTATTAAGTTCTTCTATGAATATGAGTTCTTCTACAAGAAGTGCAACTGTACATTCTGTGTTTGGGTCAGCAGCTGAATTGCCTAAAAGACAACTTCCAACCAGTGAAGATGTTTACAAGGCTATTGGTGGATGCTTAAAATGGAACAATACAATCATAGCCTTCATTCATGAGCGCACGCATTAGCGCATGAAGTTAAACAATTATATGACCAGGCTAGTATCCCTACAAATGACATTACCAGTATAATTGTTCGAGTAAAAAGATGCAGGTGTTAGGGATAGAGGAGACTGTAAATGTCCACAATCAGTAATAATTTCTGTGCTTGAGTGGGCATTTTGGGTGGATCAAAAGATGGCAAGAAATATGTTCATTGACAATGTTGATAAGCAAACAACAAAAATATTACAAAATCGACAGAAAAGAAAACATTCATTGATGCAGGGTGGCGATCAGATAGGAACCACAAATGATAACGTCAATGATGAGAAAGATAATGATATTTCAGATCAGGATGCAGAAGATGATGAACTACTTGATGCAGACTTCTAAAGCGATGAGGAATGTTCCAAATAACAAAACAGATATCAATATGAAGCAGTGGATCGATGTAAACTAAGCAATAGGGATAAATGTCTTATCGTTAAAGCTGTGTTGAAGGACTTAAACATGTTAACACCATCTACAGCTCTGGATCCAGCAAAGATGCGTCGACATAGAAAAATTTGGAGAGATAGGGCAGCCAAGGAACATACTGATGAGAGCAAAGATGGTTAACAAAAGCAAACAGGATTTTTGCGATCCATCTTGTCAAAGTGGGGCTAGAAACTTTTTCTATATGATACAACTGCTTCAGAACCTTGATACTGCTGATCAATCTATTATATTGCCTGTATTGGAAAATAACTGCTACTTTGCACATCCAGAAAACATACTATTGGCTGCAGTTAGGAAAATGATGAAGAAATTGGAAGGTATGCGGTAAATAAAATCATAACAGCACGACATAAACCAGCTCCATGCAGAGTTAGAATTTTTCAACAAAAATGACATAATCCTGAATATTGCAGCTAAATCATATGATCAGATGATTAACTGGGATCTTTGTGCAGTGACATCCCCTCCTCTGTTGGAACATATTTGTGATGATGAACTTAAACGAAACAACCCAATCATACTGGATCAAATTCCCTGTCACTCTCAAGCTGTTGAAAGAGCGATTAAAGAAGTTACTGCTGTTAGTTTGAAAGTGTACGGACATTTCAAACTGTACGGACATAGCTCTCGACATGGGATGGTTTTGCAAACAAAGAAATCAAGGGATGTTCTTCCGAAAATTGAAAGCAAAGCAAGTTTCCTGTGACAATCCATAAACAGTATTATTCATATGTACATTGTATATTTTGCATGAACGATTTATAGATTTGTACAATTTCATATTACTTATACCAAACATTCTAAATGTTGTAAAATGTCATACATTGGGGGGGGGGGGGGTACCCGAGTCAAAGCAAAATCTTTCTTTATTATTAAAGTTTAAGACATTTTAATATCTTAGTAATGATATAGTAGATTTAAAAATAATTTTGTTAAAGAAAAAAATATTAACATATTGATATTTATGGGTGCGGCATGCCACCATCTTGAAATGTATGACCTTTTTGTGGCAAATATTTCTGAAATATTTATAGACTGTTTCATATACAATGTACAATTTTATAATCAGAAAAGCTTACTTTAGGGAAGTCAAAGTTTTTTTTTGATAATTTAATAAATAAATTTTTTATGAATTTTTAAAATTTTGTGTGGTGAAAATAAGCAAAAAATGCAAATTTTGAAAATTAAAAAAAAAAAAAGGACTTAAAATTTCTTGAAAACCCTCTAACATTCTATAAATGCACCTCTTCTACATAAAAATTAGAAGTTGTATCAAAATCTGACAGGTGGTTTTTGAGATTCTTGCCATAGTGAAGCGAAATGTCAAAAATATTTTTTCAGAGAAAAATGACTTTTAAGTTTTTAAATTATTGAAGTTTCTGAATGAGTAACATTCTGAAAATACATTTTAATTGATCTAAAAAAAAAAATTCTGCAATATAATTAATTCGTAGTTATTATTGACATGTTTTAGTATCTAAAAATGTAAAAAAAAAAAAAAATTGTTTTTTTTAGACATAGTGCTTTTTTTTTTTTTGCCCCGTACCCCCTTGAACTAAAAGTTTGGAGTGGAAGACATTATCTGATTTTTACAATTTTTACAATCAGTAGGACCATAGGCAACTTTTTGAATATGTTTCAAATTCCCAACTCCAAAAAAAAATAATATACTCACATTAAACGAATTTAGCTCTATTTATATAATACATCTGATAATGTTTCAAGCATTGAAGTATACATTGACTTATTAATAAATAAGCCAAATCAGGTACAATAAATATACTTCTTTATGTATATATATATATATATATATATATATATATATATATATATATATAAGACACATAGATAAGACATCGATAGATGTAAAGATGTTTGGGTTGATAGACAGATGAATGGTTAGATTGTTAGATGTATGTACGAATTGATTGATGGATGGATGGGTAGGTGGATGAATGGACAGTGGCATAAATGGATTGATTTGAAAAGAAAGCTGAATGGATGGATGGATACATATATGTTGCTCGAAAGATAGATAGATAGATAGATAGATAGATAGATAGATAGATAGATAGATAGATAGATAGATAGATAGATAGATAGATAGATAGATAGATAGATAGATAGATAGATAGATAGATAGATAGATAGATAGATAGATAGATAGATAGATAGATAGATAGATAGATGGATAGATAGATAGACGGGTACAGCATACAACACTCACTGTTGACATTTCTTGTTGACAGGTGATATATTTAGAACAAAATAAGACTGCACGGATAAAACCCATCCGTATAATTAGAATACATCGCAGATCAAAGTTGCCAGATTTTTTTTTCTTTTCAATCTGGTACGACTAAAATTCGGTTCGACTTTAATTTTTTTTTTCACGGAAAATTGATAACGCTGAAAAATTAAAAAAAAAAACCAAACAAAAAAAAAAAACAAATTTATTTCCTTTTTTTTTTTAACGAAAATTTTTTTTTAAGTAATTGATAGCATTGTTACTAGGAAATTTGATAATGCATAACTTCTCCCCAGTGTATGAAATGATAAGATGTTATCAGTTGACGTCAGGGCCATGGTGCAAACCACGGGATGATAGAACCGTCTCCTACGGGGAGAGAAAGAGAGAGAGAGAGAGAGAGAGGGGGCGCTTGGGGTGGGGTGAGACTTACTTAAACAGCGTCGCCGTGGACCCCCAAACCTACGACCTGCAACGACGACACCCTTAACGCAACATGAACACTTGTCTACAAAAAGAGTACATGAGCGTTGGCGGGGCACGATGCCGGCCATAAATTAAGGGGCCACCGTACTTACCTGCCTAAAAAGACTAAATGAGGGGGAGAGGGGGAAACGAAGCCCCGCCGCCTCTGAGTGGCGGTAAAGTAAGTGGCGCCAGGAGCGGAGCACCCCCCCCCCCGCCTAGATAAAACCCCCAATCAGCTTACGGTTCACGTATTTTCCCATATTATGTTTTGAAATGACTTCATCCATTCCCACCACCCCCCCTCCCCGTCTACCCATGTTATCAGTGACACTCTGACGCGCGCACACCCTGACTCCGGCGCCATTGCGTGTTGGCGTGTGAGCGCTCGTGTGTTTTTGTGTACTGTCTCTGTGTGTGTGTGTTCTGGCTGTGTGTAAGTGTTCTGGCTGTGTGTAAGTGTTCTGGCTGTGTGTGTGTTCTGGCTGTGTGTAAGTGTTCTGGCTGTGTGTAATTGTTCTGGCTGTGTGTGTGTGTTCTGGCTGTATGTAAGTGTTCTGGCTTTGTGTAAGTGTTCTGGATGTGTGTATTCTGCATGTGTGTGGCCTGGCTGTGTGTGTGTGTTCTAGCTGTGTGTAAGTGTTTTGGCTGTGTGTAAGTGTTCTGGCTGTGTGTAAGTGTTCTGGCTGTGTGTAAGTGTTCTGGCTGTGTGTGTTCTAGCTGTGCATGTCTGTTTTCTGGATGTGTGTGTGTTCTGGCTGCGTGTGTGTGACTTTGTTCTACACAGGTAGTCTGTTCATTTTTACATTTCACCCAAACATTAGAGACTGATACCATTGACCACTTTAAATTGAAACCCATCACGTGATCTCACACACAATGACTAATGCGCGTGCTTCGTGGACTCCGCCCACTACACTCATGACACGTGACTACACCTCCTCATATATTAGCATAAAATTATTTCTAAGCATTTATTTGAAATCTGCGACCGTCAATTAACACAAATCAAAACATGCCAGAAAAAAAAATTGAGCTTTGGCTTCCCGCGGAACAAAGAACTAGACAAACCTCTTACAAAAATCAGTGCGGGGGTTCCATTCTATGACAGTGCGCTCTGTGAGTCCCAATGGTAGGTTGAAAGGTTTGTGTTTGAGATCTATTGACCTCAATGTCGTCACATTGTCTTGGATGTATTAAGCGATATAAGGGAGAGTACTGCCCACGTTCATTAATACGTGAATGGGGTCGAGGCGTGAGTGTTGCCGGTCATAACTCTTAGAGAAAAATGTGTTGATGTTTTTATGCTGTACACAAAGCACAAACGAAATATAGATTTATATATTTGTATAAATTAGTAGACTAACAACATTTATATATATCTTTCAACTTTTAGTCATTTTATTATGAATGATTATGCTAACTATATTCAATAAACACAGGATAATTAAAGAACATTTTCTATTAATATGACTATGACCGGCAACACTCACGCCTCGCCACTGGAAGGGGTGTATTCGTTAGTGGTCATTCCTTTTAAATCCAAAAGTACTATGTATAAAGGCCAGCCAATCTAAACTCAAAGTGAGTTAATACTGAACTCCATGTCACACACTGTAATAGTAATGATTGATTCGTTATAAGTTCAAGGGGATGAACACACTGTTACAGCTCTCTCCTTGCTCTCTCTGTGGTGCGCTATAGACAGGGAATTTCCGTAGACTAGCGCACCGTTCGATTAACGTACTGAAAGCAGTGACTTAGTGACGTAATGAATTGTGATGATGAGCACGGAAGTGACGAACAATGGCCGTCCGAGTGGTGTATTTATCAACCAATTATATCGCTTGTTATTTTTTTTAACCCGCTTCTGATCTGTGATGATTTCTTTACACTGCAGTGGTCGCCCAACCCTCTTAGCTCTTCAAACCACTAAAAGGAAAGTAGTTTTTTTTTTTTTTGCTGTTTTAAATGTGCCTTGCCCTTCATTCATCCCCCCCCCCGCGCCCATTGCCGATAGTGCAATGACCATGGAGACAGCACGGGGAAAACTTGAGGGAACCTGCACAAAGGCCATGAGAAAATTCCCGTGGTTCTCACCGGATATGAAACCGAGGGAACATCAGGTCAAACAGCTTTACAGCACGACCATCGCACCCCCACCCCCACACCTCCCCCCCACCCCCCTGTCACTTGAGATAACAGAGCTAATATCGCAATACAAAATGAAAATTTAAAAAAAATGGCGGAATGATCTTATAACGATCGCTCATTCTGGTGTTTAGCTTATATTGTTTGATACAGACTGAATTTAATGTATTTTTTTTTTTGACAACTTGCGTAACATTTCATTCAACAATAAGAAGTATTGTCCAGTAATAGAACAAACAAAGTTAATCTCCTCATGTATACCTGAATATCTTGTCCATTGCATTTGGAAATAATTATTATGATTTTTTTTTATTTAGGTAACACACACACACACATGCCCCCCCCCACACACGCACTCACACACTTACACACACAACTCTAACACAATAATAAGAACATTAACCAAACAGAAATCAGTTCTAAGCCTAACGATTGCTAGTATTGATCCAGGCAGCAGGGTGTGATGGGAGGGTCAGAGGGAGGAGGGTGTGGTAGGGGGGGGAGGGAGTCGCCCTGTCTCTCTAGCTTATGGGTTGCTATCAGCCCTCACACTCACTCACCCACCCCTCTCCCCGACCCCCGAAATAAAATGTGGGTCAATGTGACAGATATTGTTTTTATTTTTATTTTTCTTCAGTTTACCGACATAGAGTCCGTTTAGAATTTATTGAAATTTAAACCGTTCGAAGATTTAAGTTAGCCATTGTAGTCTTTATCTGTTTATTGAATGCAGTTAAAGTATATATATATATATATATATATATATATATATATATATATGCATGTATGTATGTATGTACTAGTGACATTATCTGTCTGTCTGTCTGCCAGTTTGTCTGTCTGGTTTTCCCGTTTGTTTACAATAAAACCAAACTTCATTAGACACTGCCTTGTTAGTAAACATTTTTGTAATTTTACATAAATAATCTATCTATCTATCAACTCTATCTATCTATCAAATCTATCTATCTATCTATCTATCTATCTATCTATCTATCTATCTATCTATCTATCTATCTATCTATCATTCTGCAATATCTTTCTATCTATCTTTCTCTATATCAATCAAATATATCGATCTATCAAACATTCTTTCTTTGTAAATCTATCTTTCGATAGATCGAACTATCTAAGTATTATTCTGTCCATATCCACATATCAATGTATCGATACATCAGTTTCTGTTTTATATAATACTATATTCTATGTATTGATCATTTTTAAATATCGATCTATCTATATGTATACGTTATCGATATATATATATATATATATATATATATATATATATATATAGTGGTGTATCGGGGAGGGTAAAAAAATGTAATCTGTCAAGCTCCTGTAACGCCCTAACATGTCTCCCTGTATGCTCCGCTCAGCCCTTGCTGTCATATCTCGTCTCTCTCTAATATGCTCGTTAAGCCTGTCGTCTGCTAGATGTATGTCTTCTGCTGGCGCGTGTGAAATGTAAACACACTCGACCGGACTGTACTTGGCTGCTGGTGGGTTTTTTTTTTAAAAGTTATATTGTGATTTTCTTTTCTTTCCTTATGATGTTTTGTTAATTTAAATATATCCCCCCCTCCCCGGGTAACTTGTTTTTACTTGTAGTCGAGCATTTTTTGAGTTTTAATAAATATATGTAGCCTACCATTTGTAGGCCTATGTATGTGTTGTATGCCTATGTATGTGCTGTATGCCTATGTATGTGTTGTATGCCTATGTATGTGTTGCATGCCTATGTATGTGTTGTATGTGTATTATTTAGGCCTATATTGTGTTGTATATGTATTATTTAGGCCTATATGTGTGTTGTTTTTGTATTAGTATTATTTAGCCCTATATATGTTTCGTATGTGTATTATTTAGTCCTATATATAGTTTGCTCACGGCTTGACTAGAGTCTAAACCATGAAATGCCTATATCTTCGAATGACTGGCTGGACTAGACCATGGAATGCCCATATCTTCGAATGACTGACTGGACTAGACCATGGAATGCCCATGTCTTCGAATGACTGACTGGACTAGACCATGGAATGCCCATGTCTTCGAATGACTGACTGGACTAGACCATGGAATGCCCATGTCTTCGAATGACTGGCTGGACTAGACCATGGAATGTCCATGTCTTCGAATAACTTGCTTGACTAGACCATGGAATGTGCATGTCTTCGAATGACTGACTGGACTAGACCATGGAATGCCCACGTCTTCCAATAACTAGTGTTGTTTTAGTCCCAGGTCATATTTTAGTTTCAGTTTTTATTTCGTTTTTTCTGTAATAATTTTAGTTTTCGTCTAGTTTTAGTCTTGCTTCTAATTTTAGTTTTAGTTTTAGTTCTCGTTGACGAAAAGTCAACATTTTCGTCAACGAAGGTTTTAGTTTTAGTTTTCGTGAACGAGAGCAACACTATATTTTAGTTTCAGTTTTTATTTCGTTCTTTCTGTAATAATTTCAGTTTTCGTCTAGTTTTAGTCTTGCTGCTAATTTTAGTTTTAGTTTTAGTTCTCGTTGACGAAAAGTCAACATTTTCGTCAACGAAAACAACACTACCAATAACTGACTGTAGTACCGCGCACCATTTGTGACTCGTTCCGTTTTATCTCTCCTCCAGTACTACTCTCGTTTGTGTTTGTTATTTTTTTATGTTTTAATTATACAATGAGTTGTTTAAGGACACACCCCACCCACCCACACACATACACAAAGACAAAACAATATATTTACCTGAGCTGTTGTTGTAAAGGACTTAGCATGACAAGCGACAATGGCCGTGTGTGGTGTAGGGTGGCCCCGTGGGGAGGGGGAAGTGAGGGGAGGGGTTATCATTTAGATCCAGGCTGGACATCCTGCCGTGAAGACTAAGCCATTTAGCCAGCACGCACTACGTTACTACACTTGGCTTTCATCAGAATGTTTGTATCTGTGAGTACAATGTCCTGAAATTTTGTTATGTTTTTCCCGCGCTTCTTATTTTATAGCGCAGGGGGTCGGCTAACTTTTCAAACCGCGGGCCACATAGATTCTTCGATACACTTTTTATTTGTGTTTTTTTTTTAGTCTCTGTCATGTAGACCCAAGGATAGGCTGGTGAGGCCAGTACAAGCCCTGGGGCCTATATAAAGATCAAAGGGCCTATTGGGACCAAACCATACCTATGTGTTTTAACTAAACATATAGTTATAACATTAAAAAAAATATACAGTTAATTTAAAAATCAAATTAAATATCTCGGTAGCCCCGAGATTCGTAATTATCCACCCTGCTATTGAAATAGTGTCTCATTCCTCTCTCTTTCTCTCTCTCTCTCTCTCTCTCTCTCTCTCTCTCTTCCGTCTCTCAATATAGTTTCACATGTGACCCCGCGGTGCCTCCAAAGCGGTATCCACCTCGAACATGTATGTGAATGAGAAGGAAACTGCCCCCCCACCCCATAAAAGTCGTTCATTATTCCTTTAAAAATATGCAATTTATTATAAGGAATTGTGATATTCAAACACCAAAAAGTTACAACTAAAAACAATAACATTTTTTTTTTAATGCAGGCTTTAAAAATAATCTATTGCCACCGTGCTGCCTCCATAACCATCATCCCCACGTTCAAGACGGCGATGTAATAAAGCTCTCTCGGAGATGTTCGCCTGTTCAATATATAAAAGACCACCACCCCCCGGGCCTTTTTCTTGACCGTGAAAGAACCAAATTGTGAAGTATACTTTTCCCACAATTAACATTCAAACTTTAAGGTCACCTGTTCACCCCCCAGAACATAACTTGAGAACAAAATCCCCCTCCTCTCCCCTTTCCAACCACGCAAATGTACACACACACACACACACACACACACACAATCCCCCCCCCTCCAAATAAACCCGGGACAAAAATCAGGGCACTGAAAAACCACTTCATCCACCCAGCTCCGTCACACACACACAATAACAGAAACCGTTAACGATCAAACTAATTAACCAATTACTCACCACGGCTAACGAACAGCTCGCCTGGAACAGCCAATCAAAGACCAAGGCCCACACAGTGATTCATTGAAACAAAAGATACCCCGAGTTACCGCAGCCCAAAACCTCCGGCCTTTGTTCAATATTTTAACCTTTTTTTTTTCGCCCCCTGGACAGGTTGTCCCCCTTTAATGCCATTTACCTGTTCGCACGTGAAAGCTCGCAAATAGATTCCCCCTTTTTTTTTTATTTTCAACCATCTTCCCCTCTCCAACCCTTTTTTCATTTATTCTATCCTTTTTTCTCATAAACCCACCATCTACAATCAACTCAGTTTTTTTCTATTATTTCTCAATAAGTTATTCCCAGAAACGGGAAATTCACTAACAACCAGTGATCGAGAATAACAAAAAAACAAAACAAAGGACGTGTTCGAAGTAAAGTGCACTTAAGAAAATTACATGTCAGGCTTGAGATCTTTTTGAATCAGCGAAACCAACATTTCCGTTACATGTCATTTGAAGATGGGGGGGGGGGGGGGGACATCACTCTCCTCCTCTCTCCCTCTGCTTACATACAGAAATATATACATACATACATACATACATCACCTTTAACTCTCTGCAATATGAATTGTTAACGGCTATGTTTTAAGACTTGCTCACCTACAAGGTGTGGGGTAGCTTGACGCAGTTGGGGAAGTTTGGACAGGGTAGGACATCGCATAAAGTTTTACTCGGTTATCAATCTGCGTGGGACGGGTGGCCGAGTGGTGTAGATACTCGACTGTCGACCTGAGAGTCCTGGGTTCGATCCTCGGTGTGAACCATGTGGAATTTTTCCAGGTGAAAATGTGTTTCAAAGTCGTCCCACAAGTCCACCCAGCTTTTAAATGGGTACCTGACTGGGCGTTGTGCTAACCACACAATTCCTTCAAATGTCGAGGTTACAGAAACGGATGAATTTTGCACTTCATCTGCCCCGATGGCCCTTTAGGGCTAAAGGAACTTTACTTACTTTTTTTACTTAACAATCTGAGTGAAAGTTTTCTGGAGAAAAAAAAAACATCTCTGTTCTGCTAGTTCCGTATTAATGCATCGGTCAGCATGGGCTATTGCCCCGCCTCCCCCACAAAAAAAAATGTCCACGAGCTAAACATTCTCTACGTGTTGCGAGTTCATTTCCCTGTGTGTGCCCCTATCTCTGTCCCGCGTGGTACCTCCATGCCCATTGCACTATAGGTGAGATGAAGGAAGAGCACCAGCCCATTAGTTGGTTTATAGAATTTAAGCGATCAGCATCTCACCTTTACAGAGACTTTACAAATACACACGCACACCCTTATATATATAAAAGACCACCCCCCCCCCGCCGCCTTTTCTTGACCGTGAAAGAACCAAATGGTGAAGTATACTTTCCCACAATTAACATTCAAACTTTAAGGTCACCTGTTCACCCCCCAGAACATAACTTGAGAACAAAATACCCCCCCTCCTCTCCCCTTTCCAGCCACGCAAATGTACACACACACACAC
The DNA here is from genome assembly GCA_021962125.1 of Bulinus truncatus. Taxonomy (NCBI): domain Eukaryota; kingdom Metazoa; phylum Mollusca; class Gastropoda; family Planorbidae; genus Bulinus; species Bulinus truncatus. Next base: position 7,229,750 of record JAGDYQ010000017.1, on the reverse strand, counting down.
ACACACACACACACACACACACACGCACACACGCACACACGCACACACGCACACACACACACACACACACACACACGCACACACGCACACACGCACGCACGCACGCACGCACGCACGCACGCACGCACGCACGCACACACACACACACACACACACACACACACACGCACGCACGCACGCACGCACGCACGCACGCACGCACGCACACACACACACACACACACACACACACACGCACACACGCACACACGCACACACGCACACACGCACACACACACACACACACACACACGCACACACACACACACGCACGCACGCACGCACGCACGCACGCACGCACGCACGCACGCACACACACACACACACACACACACACACGCACACAAAATCACAATCCCCCCCCCCTCCAAATAAACCCGGGACAAAAATCACGGCACTGAAAAACCACTTCATCCATCCAGCTCCGTCACACACACACAATAACAGAAACCGTTAACGATCAAACTAATTAACCAATTACTCACCACGGCTAACGAACAGCTCACGCACACACATAAATATATATTTATCTCATTACTATTAGTCACATATACGAATATATGTGGTCACATTTATTATTTTTACAAAATGAAAAAAAAAATATATACTTACTGCATGAAAAAATACTATTAATTAAGAAACAACCTTTTTCTATTCTTTACCCCCCACCCCCAATCCAACCCTTTTCTGGCTTTACTCCCCCCCCCCCCAGATGACCCACACGAAGTTCTGAAAAATCACTTAGGAATCACTTATGCAAATACAGATGAAGAGTTTCCCCGAGGAATTTTTTTTTTGTTTTTTAGTTTTTTTTTTCTTCTATATATTGACTAAACCAGATCGATAAAATGTTATATAAACATTTCTCATCCAGGGGCAGAGCATGCTCAACATCATACTCACACTCACCACCCCCCCTGAAACCCCCACATCACAGCCACACCTCCCAGCTACTTCCTATCCACCTACCCGTCCCGTCGGTCTCTTTTTTTTTTTTCAACTACTCACCGGCAATGCAATGGGCAGTCCCCCTCCTCCCCCACCTTTTTCTTTGCTCAATCGAGCGTGTCATGTTTGTATTTTTTTTTTTTGCTTCTGTCTGTCTTCCTTCATATAATTTCTTACAGCGGCGCGTAACGAATGATTGAAGAGGGAGGGGGGTAAGGGAGGGGCGTGTGTGTTCACAGCTGATGACGTCATCTCAGGTAGGGAGAAAGGGGGGGGGGGGAGGGAGGGGGGGAGAAATGTCTACCGGTGCATTATGTCTTTCCGACCCTGTTCCTTTCTCCAGTTGTTCAATACACACATTTTTTTTATTTATTATTATTATTATTTGTATTTTATTCCAGGATGTTTGGTTTGAGCAAATTTGTATTCGGCTTATACCGAGAACATAACACGAGATGAGAATCAATCGGTGATGGAGGTGGGGCGCGAGGGGTGGGGTGGGGTGGGGGGTGGTTGATAGGCTGGTTAGGATAAGTGGTGTTGTGGATGATTGATGGTGTGGTGAGGTGTGAAGTCACTATATTGGATGATGATGCTTGAAATGGTTTAGTGGTGATGTGGCTGAAATGATGGTATTGTGATGAGTGATGTTACAAAATAAAGATGTTTGTAGTGACTTCGTGAAGTGGCTGAAATGATGGTATGGTGACGTGTGAAGCTACTAATAGTTAATATTTAATGCGACTCAGTGATGATATATCCAAGTTCGGATATGGTAATTTGACTAAGTGGTCTTGTGTCGAAGTGGTAACGCTGTTAAAATGGTGATATGGCTGAAATGGTGAGTTGGCAAAAAGTGCCGAATCAGACTACGGAACGAGATCAGACTGCAGCGGCTACTGTCATCACAGTACTCTTCAATTTAAATAAGACTGACCATCGACGTCATCATAGTTCCCTTCAATTTAAATAAGACTGACCATCGACGTCATCATAGTTCCCTTCAATTTAAATAAGACTGACCATCGATGCTAAATTGGTTAGAAACACGTGCAAACTAAATCTCTTAAAAAATTCAACGTCGTATATTCAGCATGTTTCCATGGCGACGGGGGAGCCGTCTAAACAGCCATTGGGAAGGAAAGGTCGAGGTTCGGCGACTCACCACTACAGGGGTTGGAAACTTTGTGTGGTAGTTGTTGAGCAGTTAGCTCCCTGGACTTACGTTCTCATGAAACGTACATTATTTCTCATGGACTATATATTTAAGCATGTCAGTGATGTCATTGTCAACAATAGGATCATCGTCCATTGTTTTACTCGTTAACATACATTATAAGAATGTTAGATGCTTTACTCGTTAACATACATTATAAGAATGTTGGATGTGTTGGAACCTGTACGCATCATGCATCTGTCTCAGAGTTGAGAAGCAGAACCGTGAATCGCAGCGAAGAGGTTTTATAGTGAAAAAAAATTGCTAAAGGAAGTATGTCTGTACACAAATGCCTGTACACAAATGTCTCTGTGCTTGGGTTCTTTGTACAAATAAGTGTGTGTGTGTATGTAGCAGAATTCAATCAAGCCTGACAATGAGGAACAACGAATTCAGTGTGTAAATCCTGTAAGGATGAGATGAAATCTCTTAGGTCCTATAAACCCCTAATGGGACGGTTTTTATGGTGCCCTTCTTTCATCCCTACACTAGTCGATAGTGCAATGGCCTTGGAGGCACCACAGGAGATATAGCGAAGACCTAAGCCATATTCTGAAATATCAACCGGTCCTCACCGGAGATCGAACCAGGCACCCTCAGGTCGACACAGTCGAGCGCTTTCTTCACATGATCATTTCATAGATATTTAAACTACCGACGCTGAAAGGTATTTACTCAGATTTATATTACCTACACATATGTACAGGAAATATATTCACACAAACATGGCATCGTCTTATAACACAAACATAACATCGTCTTATAACACAAACATAACTTCATCTTATAACACAAACATAACTTCATCTAATAACACAAACATAACATCATCTAATAACACAAACATAACATCATCTAATAACACAAACCTTTAGCCACACTCATAAACAAAATATTAGAAAAAAAAAGGAAATTAATAAAAAAAAACAATAATAATAAAAGTTAAAAAAAAAAGAGAGAATGAAAATGAAATGAAACAAAAAAATAATTGTATGGAAGACATAATAATAAAAAAAGGAAAGAATACGAAAAACAGAATTCCTTGTTAAAGGTTTAAAAAAGTGAAAAAGACAAAAAAATCTGAGTTGCCCGAAGCCTAAAAAATGAAATAAAAATATAAGAAAACATTGGAGCATTAAGCTGAAGTATCGTTAGGGAAATAATACAGTAATGTCACTGTGTCACAGAGAAGTTGTGTGTCACAGATAGAGGATGTGTGTCACAGAGAAGTTGTGTGTCGCAGATTGACGATGTGTGTCACAGAGAAGTTGTGTGTCACAGATAGAAGATGTGTGTCACAGATAGAAGATGTGTGTCACAGAGAAGTGATGTGTCGCAGATTGACGATGTGACACACAGAGAGGTTGGTGTCAGAGATAGAAGATGTGTGTCTCAGAGAAGTTGGTGTCAGAGATAGAAGATGTGTGTCACAGAGAGGTTGGTGTCACAGATAGACGATATGTGTCACAGAGAAGTTGTGTGTCACAGATAGACACTATTTGTCACAGAGAAGTTGTGTGTCACAGATAGAAGATGTGTGTCACATTGATGTTGGTGTCACAGATATACCATATTTTTCACACACAGAGGCTGGTGTCACACAGAGGGACACATGGTGTATCTATACAAATATCTCTGTGTGACGCCATGCCCGTTCATTCGCCCTAATCGCCATCCCCTATACTAGCTACAGGCTGTCGGCAAGGCAATGAGCGGCAGGGTGCATCATACGGCATCCTCGGTCTCTACCCAGTGTCGTCACAGGCCGCCCGGATCAAATGGAATAGATGCAGGGGCAAACTCTTTCTCCCCACTCCCTCCCCCCTCTCCTCTCTCCCTCTTCCCTCACGCCCCACCGTCGCGTTCTATTCCTTGGCCTGGCCTTCACTCAGGCCATCATTTTATCGTATGTTATTGAATTTTTTGATTCAATGCTTGCCCTTCATTCATTTTGTTATGGTATTGCTAGTTCTTCGCTTTTGCCGTCATTAATTATGTTATGGTATTGCTAGTTCTTCGCTTTTGCCGTCATTAATTATGTTATGGTGTTGCTAGTTCTTCGCTTTGCCGTCATTTAATTATGTTATGGTATTGTTAGTTCTTCGCTTTGCGGTCATTAATTATGTTATATTGTTAGTTCTTCGCTTTGCCGCCATTAATTATGTTATGGTATTCTTAGTTCTTCGCTTTGCCGTTATTAATTATGTTAGTTCTTCTCTTGGTCTTCGTTTATTATGTTATGGTTTAAGTTCACTGCTTGGTCTTTTATCTACAATGTTATCACAATATTAGGCAAGAGTTCTGCTTGTCTCTGGGTACAAAACGACTGTCGGAATTTAAAGTGGATGGCTGCTTCACTGTTCAGACAATATCATTTGTTGTTTTTTTTTACTGTCCTTTAGCAACGTTTAGCCAAGACAAAAAGAAAGTGTGTGTCTGTTTAGAAGCAAACATATTAACAAACACAAACTTGACACAAACACAATAATTGGTCTCAGCGGTGGATGAAAATTGCAAAATTGTCGAAAACAAAACAAAAAAAAAATTAAAAAAAAAATTATAATTAGCAAAGCTTTAGGGGTTGTTTCAAGTTTTTGCCTTTTTTTCATGTAATTTTCATTCATAATTTATAGAGAGACACAAATAACTGATACTGTGGCGAGGGGCATGTCTGGGGGTAGAACGCATCGGTGTTCTGACTCCATCTTATTGCTTTTTTCCCTCTCTCCCTGTGTCGCCCTTTCTTCTTAAATCTTAAGAGGGCAGCATGGGTCATTGACCTGTTCGTTAACTAACATTAATATTTTGTTATTTATTTAGGCTGTTATTGGGGTTTCGTAATCCTAGAGTTGGCCATAGGGTTATTAATATGGGCCCAGTCTCAACCTACCTGTGTCTGCCTTCTCGTCTTTCTTCATCTGACATCTTTCCATTTCCTCTCAATAGCTCAGCCTCTAAAGATTCTCATTTTCTCTCTCCTTTAATCGATCTCTCGATCTCTCTGTTCCTCTCTCACTTTCTTTCTCTTTCTATATGTCTCATTACATCTCTCTTTCTTTCTCTCCCTCTCTCTCTTTTTTTTTCTGTCTCTCTCTTTCTTCCTTTTCCCTCTCTCTCTTTATTTCTCTCTCTGTATCTTTCTTTATCTCTGTCTCTCTACCTCTCTCTATCTTTCTCTCTCTCTCTCTCTTTCTCTCTCTCTTCCTTTTCCCTCTCTCTCTCTTTATTTCTCTCTCTGTATCTTTCTTTATCTCTGTCTCTCTACCTCTCTCTATCTTTCTCTCTCTCTCTCTATCTTTCTCTCTCTCTCTCTTTCTCTCTCTCTTCCTTTTCCCTCTCTCTCTCTTTATTTCTCTCTCTGTATCTTTCTTTATCTCTGTCTCTCTACCTCTCTCTATCTTTCTCTCTCTCTATCTCTCTCACACACTCTCTCTCTCTCTCAATGATATTTGAATAATTCAGATACTTAAAAAAGATAATGTTGAAGATTTGTGCACACTAAAATTACTAGCATTAAAAACAAAACATGTGACATAAACAGGTAGGCCGACACGAAACACATGTTTTCCATAAAAACATAAAGCATAAAGCAAATAGCAATCATATACTCATAAAGCACATGGCATTCATATACTCATAAAGCACAGGGCAATCATATACTCATAAAGCACAGGGCAATCATATACTCATAAAGCACAGGGCAATCATATACTCATAAAGCACAGGTCAATCATATACTCATAAAGCACAGGGCATTCAAACAAACCTACAGCCTTGATACTAATACAAATAAGTTTACCCCCTTCCCCCGCCCAAGCTCAGAATAATCCTAGCCCAACTGCACAATGACGGCCAGTGATACAATATAAGTGAAATTGTGGACAAAGGTCATACGCTATTGATTTATTTAGCCATTTCAATTTTTTTGTATTTTTTTTCCTAATTTTCGCCAATATTTGTAAACCCCCCTCCCCCCCCCCCCACTTCCCCCTAATTCAAACTTTCTTGATAAACCGCCATTGTCGCTGATTGAAAAAAAAAATTATCTCACAATCATCACGCAATCACATAACAATCATGACCCTCGGTGATTGATTAACAAGTTCCGCTTCAGTGACTACACTCTTTTATGTCGACGGCATTAGATCATTAAAAAAAAGAAAGAAAAAAAAAAACAACGAATAAATGTAAAGCTCGCCCCCCCCCCTCGGACAAAGATTTCGTCTCGTCACCAAATCTCACACCTTTTGTTTTGTGGGGGATTAGTGAGGATTTGAACTGGAGCCATTCAGGATACAGGACGTACACAATTTAAATTTTCTATCAATCAGAGATTAGGTTTTTATGTTATCTTTTCCCAGGCATAGATAACGGGTCTTAGAGGACATTTCAAAGATTTAAAAAAAAATTATTTTTTTGTAACGATGTTATTTTATTGTTTACAGCTAAAGTTTCGCGCGCGTGTGTATGTGTGTGTGTGTGTGTTTGTGTGTGTGTGTGTTTGTGTGTTTGTGTGTGTGTGTTCAGGAGGCGTGGTTGTGTATTGGTTCTAGTCCCGTTTGTTGTTTTACCAGGGTATGAAACAAATGGTTTGTTAAGGCTGAGTTGAAAATTTTTAAACGTTGGGTGTTAGGAAAGGTATTAGTGTTGTGATCACGTGTGTCGTCTGACAGAAGTAAATAGGTAGACATTAGACTCCCCCGTACTGCCACCATGACCGTTGAACCCGCCGGTCATTGTTGTCAAGTGTAAAGTGAGATTTTTAAGTAAGCCCTGCTTTTTTTTTTTAATTCATTTTTTTTCCGATTTAGAAATGATATTCTTGTATATTTGGTTGGCACAGGCTGAATGAGTCACATTAAAAACTTACCTTCTGCATGATTCACATGTCAAACTTACCTTCTATAGGAGTCGCATGTCAAACTCATCAACTAAATAAGTCGCCTGCCAAAGTTTACTTCTAATTGAGTCACATGGAAACTTATCTTCAAAATGAGTCACATGTCAAACTTATCTTCAAAATGAGTCACATGTCAAACTTATCTTCTAAATGAGTCACATGTTAAACTTATCCTCTAAATGAGTCACATGTCAAACTTATCTTCTACCCAAACAATTTTAGTAATTCACAGAAAATCTCACTCAAAAAGAAATATTCTTTTTTAAGCCAAACTTGCATGGATGGATGGATGGATGGATGGATGGATGGATGGATAGACAGTTGCGATGATAAAGGGAACAATAAAAGAGTGGCTGGATAGATGATTTTATGGATGGATGAATGATGGATGGATGGGTGAGTGAGTGAAGGGATTGATAGTTGGATGGATAGCTAGTTAGAAGGGTGGATGAGTTGATGGATGGATAGATGAATAGATAAATTTACGTATAGAGTGAATATAAGGTAGATGAGTTGATAGATGAATAGATAAATGTATGTATAGAGTGAATATAAGGTGGATGAGTTGATGGACAGGTAAACAGATTATCATGGTAAATTATCAGTGACAAGGTACAGAAACCGTCGAAGCTGTCTTGGCAAGAAATGGGAATACAAAAAAAAATATCTCTGCACTTGCCTATATATATATATATATGATGTATTATTGAAAGAGGAACCACACCCCCCTCATTCCCTCCACCACCCCCCTTCCACCCCCACCTATATCAGAAAATAGCATTGATACGCACGTGTCGCGCACGTGTTTTTGTTAATGAATGAAATGTTAAACGTATCGATGTCACGCATCCCGACCACCGACCCCTCCCTCCCCTCCCCCCCCCCAACACACCATCCCCGGCACGTCTCGTCTTCCATCTCTCTCTCTGCTCCTGGGTTGTTGTTTTTTTTTTTCCTTTACCTTTTGCATGTACCACTTTGTACTTAAAACTTCGTTGTTGTTGTTTTAACGCTTTATGTTGTCTCTCTCTCTGTCTCTCTCTCTCTCTCTCTCTCTCTGTTTCTCTCTGTCTCTCTCTCTCTGTCCCCCTCTCTCTCTCTCTCTCTCTCTCTGTCTCTCTCTCTCTCTGTCTATCCATTTCTTTTCTCTCCCTAACGCCCACACATCTCTCTATCTTTATTCAGACATCGTCTTCATCCAATGTTCAAAACTGCTTAGCTTCTTTCCCTGCCCTACCACCACCAGTCTATGAGTATATTTCATTACCTTAACCTCTGATAGTATCAGATTGTACAGTTGTTGTTGTTTTTTTATATACATAACGTAACTGATCTGCTTTTTATATTGAATGCGATTTATTACGGACTAAGCTTTTCTTTACAAGTGATGGTGCTTACAAGTGATGGTGCTTGCAAGTGGTGGTGCTTAAAAATGGATGGTGTTTACAAGAGATGGTGTTTACAAGTGATGGTGTTTACAAGTGATGGTGTTTACAATGGATGGTGTTTACAAGTGACGGTGTTTGCAAGTTATGGTGTTTGCAAGTGATGCTGTTTACAAGTGATGGTGTTTACAATTTATGCGCAGTGTAGATTTAGTACATATATATATATATATATATTATGCCAGAGTAGTTTTATCTTGAATTGAACACGTATCAATTATAATGTCAATACTACACTCACATAGTAAACAAGAAAAAAATCAAAATAAAAAATAAATAAAAAAAATAAATAAAAAATAAATAATATGAAGTATTAAAAAATAGGAAATTAAAAAAAAAAAAGACTATAATAGTCAAGTTAAAAAAAAAACGAGACAACGAGAAAATGACTTGAATTGTACTCGTCAATGACTTGAATTGTACTCGCCAGTGACTCGCGATACGAAGGTAAAACAAAAACAAAAACAGAACTTCAAACGATTGTTGAATGCGCATAGATGAACAGAGTTAAGAACACTTTGCTGTTCAGTGGATGATTGTGAAACGAGTTAGCCGCGTGTAATGATGTTCTGATACCCAGAATCAAACGCACCAACACACACACACACCAACAGACTCACAAAAGTTTCTCGAAGAAGCTTTCACTACATCTTAAAAAATTTGTATCACACATACACACACACACACGCACACAAAATACTACAAAGTACAGGTTTCATCCAATAAGTGATATCGTCACGCTTGAGAGAAAACAATAAAAAAAAAAATAAATACAAACAAGATAATTTAAAAACCACGCCGCCCCTTCAAGCCAGTCTAAAAATAGCCATCCATAGTTTGTGTCTATCAGCAGGGAGAAAGCAGAGCTAGCATTGTTTCGCTCTATATCTCTTATGAGATGATTTTTCGTTTTATTTTATAAGTTGAAAACTTTGTCTTTGTTGAAATGAGACAAATGAATTGCTTGACATGGCAACAGCAACCCCTTCATGGGTGAGATGCATTATTCCTTATATATCTCTATACTTATAAGACGCATTTGCTGTCTGTCTGTCTGTCTGTCTGTCTGTTCCCTTATAACTCAAGATCCAGACAACCAAATAACTTAAAATTTGGTACAGGGAGAGAGAGGGAAGGAGGAAGGGAGGGATGGGGAAGGACAGGGGGAGAGAGAAGGAGGGAGGGAGAGAGAGAGGGAGAGAGAGAGAGGGGGAGCTGGGAGAGTTAGGGAGGGAGGGAGAGGGAGGGAACGAGAAAGGGAGAGATGGTGTAGGGAGGGAGGGAGAGAGGGAGGGAGAGAGAGAGAGGAAGGGAGAGAGGGGGGTAGGGAGTAAACAGAAGGTAAACTGAAAACCTTATTTTAAACCCGGGCAATGCCGGGTACTTCCAGCTAGTATATTATGTGGGAGGAACGAGGTGGTCGAGAGATGAAGAGCGAACGACTGTCGACTTGAGAGTCCGGGGTTCTATCCCCGGCGCTACACTATTAAGGTGCTTGATTAATATAAAGTAAAAAAAAAAAAATAGCGCAAATCTCGGTCCTCTTTCAGAAGCCATGGAAAGTTGGTTTTTAGAAGTCACTAAAACTAAAAGGGGGGAAGCTGACTTGAAATGGGGAAGTAAAGACAACAACTGGGCCTTGTGCTAACTAAACAGTCCCTTCATAGGCTGTAATTGTAGAAACAGATGAATTCTACACTTCATCTGCTCCTTAGGGCACTTAACTTCACTTTTTTTTTATATCATATGGAAGTTTTTTGTGGTGCCTTCATTTTTATCTCCCCCCCCCCATTCCTACCAACGTGACATATCTTCTAAATGAGTCACATGTCAACCTATCTTCAAAGGCGTGGCAGCATTCTTAAAGGCAAAGGTATTTTAATAATACAACACCTGGACGCAATCACTTCCAGAACCAGTGGTCAGTGTACCCATTTTTAATGCTTGATGGACTTGGTCACCTAAAAAAATAAAAAATAAAAAATCCCCCGGGCGTGGATCGAACCCGAGACCTTCAGGTCGTCGAACAGTGGCGATCTCAACTCCCCCCTACAACATCCGTCCCGTTTATATTATTCATCTGTAGGCCTTCGTATACACGCGGGATGAATTCGAGCCCCCCCCCCCTTGCATCTACAGTACACGTCTCTTTTGACCAAAAGATTGTGTACCATTACGAAACAGGAAGTAAACTGAAGCATGATTCATCAAACAAGACACTGCCGCCCCCCCCGCCCCGCCCCACCCCGCCCTCAGCAATCCGCCCACGCAAGACCTCGTCAGTTGTTGTTTGTATTTTGTGTGTACACACCTCAAGGGACATAACTAGATAACACGTCTTCGAGTGTTCGTGTCTTGACCAATTGTTTTGTACTTCGTCCAAATCAGTTTTTTTTTTTATTTTGTCTACAGAACAAATTTTCTTTTTTTTTTTGTCTTTATTTAATCAAATATTTGGTCTGGAAGTTTTATTTGTGTTCTATCTTAAACGTCCGCTTTAAATAATCTTTAGGGTGATTGTCGGTTATTATATCTTTCACAGAAAAGATTAAAGAGGACCCGCTGTTAATTATAGGCAAGCTAAGTGATGGATTGTCTCCCCTTACCCCCCTCCACCCCACCCCCACCTCCATCGTCCAGGCCAAAGGTGGTAACCTGCTAGTTTTAAACCATGTCAAATCTAATGACATGCAGTCATTTGTCATTTATTTTCAACTAAATATCATCTAATTATCTCGTTATTTTTCTGACAGAGTAGAGGGAGACCAGCATAGACTTGCATTAGGATGTAGAGAGGAATAATACGATATGCCCAGGTTGTACAAGGGCTTTAGAGATAATAAGTATGGCCGGCCTCAGTCTTACAGGGCCTGTAGAGATAAGCATAGCGACAGGCCATAGCATTGCATGGGCTGTAGAGATAAGTATTGTGACAGGCCATAGATTGCATTGCATGGGCTGTAGAGATAAGCATAGCGACAGGGGCCATAGCATTGCATGGGCTGTAGAGATAAGTATTGTGACAGGCCATAGCATTACATGGGCTGTAGAGATAAGTATTGTGACAGGCCATAGCATTACTATGGGCTGTAGAGATAAGTACTGTGACAGGCCATAGCATTACATGGGCTGTAGAGATAAGTATTGTGACAGGCCATAGCATTACATGGGCTGTAGAGATAAGTATAGTGACAGGCCATAGCATTACATGGGTTGTAGAGATAAGTATTGTGACTGGACTTAAGGCATTACATGGGCTGTAGAGATAAGTATAGTGACTGGACATAGCATTACATGGGCTGTAGAGATAAGTATTGTGACTGGACATAGCATTACATGGGCTGTAGAGATAAGTATAGTGACTGGACATAGCATTACATGGGCTGTAGAGATAAGTATTGTGACAGGCCATAGCATTACATGGGCTGTAGAGATAAGTATTGTGACTGGACATAGCATTACATGGGCTGTAGAGATAAGTATAGTGACTGGACATAGCATTACATGGGCTGTAGAGATAAGTATAGTGACAGGCCATAGCATTACATGGGATGTAGAGATAAGTATTGTGACTGGACATAGCATTACATGGGCTGTAGAGATAAGTATAGTGACAGGCCATAGCACTAAATCATAGCTGATTTATCATAACTCACAAATCGTAGTTCATCTATCTTAACTGATCTATCATAGCTCACCTATCATAGCGCACCTATCATAGCTCACCTATCATAGCTCACCTGTCATAGCTCACCTGTCATAGCTCACCTATCATAGCTCACCTATCATAGCTCATATATTGTAGCTCACCTATCATAGCTCACCTGTCATAGCTCATATATTGTAGCTCACCTGTAATAGCTCACCAATCGTAGCTCACATTTCTTCATAGTACTTTATTTCCAATTCTAAATTGCGAAAGACTTTGATGGACGAGGCAATAAAAACCGCTCAGCGGATTCACATCAAGAAAACACATTTTATACCTGTCTCAGGTGTGGAAGGTTTCAAACAAATAAATAAATAAAATAAAATGTATCTTGCTGTACGACATGTAGAAATAAAAAAAAAATGTAGTAGTTATACAAGTATTGAGTGTATGAATGTGTAGGGATTGTAGGGGGGGGGGGGGGGGGGGGGGGGGGGGGGGGGGGAGGGTGGGGGGGGGGATTTCGCCATCAACGTCCTTTGTTAGCTCCTGAATGACGTGAAAGTGTGTCTCTAGTAGAAACCGGAAATGGTGAGGAATTGAATGCCACAATAGCGAGAGAGAGAGAGAGAGAGAGAGAGAGAGAGAGAGAGACCTGAAAGAGTTAATACATGAAAGGATGTAAATAATGATTTATTTATTACTCGGTTTTAAGGCAAGTGGAACAAATTGGTGTATAATTTGTTTGTTATAAGAAGTGTCTAATGAAGTAAAAGAAAGATAAAAACAGAGTGCGCCTTTATGTCTGTGTGTGTGAATGTGTGTGTGTGTGTGTGTGTGCGCGCGCGCAGGGCAGCCGCAAGAGGGAGCCCTTACACTTAGTTGCCCCGTGGGGTACAGTAATCATCTGTACAATGATGTGGCGATCAACGGATTCTCGGGGGGACCAAAAAAAAAAGAAAAGCTCCCCTTTTGGCGGAGAATGTTGAGGGCAAATGATGAGCTAAGGGTGGGAGGGGGCAGTGTGGGTGAAACACACTAATAGGCAGAGCCGCTCTTAAATCTTTGGTAGCCATATGTAGAAAACATCTCCGGTGAGATCCAATGGTCATGGTGAAAGGTTCCTTCATGTCTCCCCGTGATGTCTCCGTGGCCTGTGCACCACTCCCGATTGTTTTGGGAAATCTAGTAAGGGCACTACAAAAAACCTAACAATTGTCCCACTTAGTGGTGCGATTATTATAATGTTTTTTTTTTTCGGAGTGGGCTGGTTGGCGCTTTAGTAGCGAGCCGCAGGCTGTGGGTTCGAATCCCGGCGAGTCCCAGTCACCTACATGTGTCTCCCCCCGTGGTGCCTCCGTTGGTCATTGAAGTATCAGCCTTAGTGGGGGGGGATGAAAGAAAAAGTACTTCAAAAATACGTCACTTAAGTTTCTTTTTGAAAGGATCTAAGATGGTATAGACATCTCACCCTTTCAAATTTACTGGAATGGGCCACTTTGGCACGGGGGTGGGCGGGTCCTAGAGTCATATGAACGGCTCTGCTAAAATTAATTTAGAAAAAGAGAGGGAAGGGGGAGAAAGAGAGGGAGAGGGGGAAGAGAGAGAGAGAGAGAGAGAGAGAGAGAGAGAGAGAGAGAGAGAGAGAGCTATGATCAAAGGGTCCTTGTATTAGACTACGTGCATCCTTTTTTGTAAACACACAAGAGATAAATGTATGATATAGATAGAGATATACTAACACAAGCAATACAAGATTTGTTTACATAAAGAAAAAAATTAAACCAAAAAAAAATTAATAGGTGGCTAGAGAATGGAATTGAGGGTGGCCTAGAAAATTTTTGTTTATTTTGTAATCAAAGTTTCAAACAGGACATTACATTTACACTGATAAGATAAACAGGTTCTATTAAACTATTAGATAACGTCTTCTTTTATGCTTCGGAACACCATCTAGTACTATCATCATCAACGTTATAGGGAGTCGTGGTTGTCTCACCTTGATATAGTCATAATAATTATTTTTTTTTGGGAAACCTTGGTTGTCTCGCTTTGATATCGCGACATGCCGATATTTCATCTTGTTGTTGACTTATTTTAAAGACATTTCTTACATAAGAATTTCAGAGGTGTTTTTGGGTGTGCGTTCTATTGCCAGTTAGGTGAATACGTAACGTGGTATATGCCGTTATATCTTCTATTACAGTTAGTAATGTTAGTTGAATACTTAACGTGGTATGCCGTATTGCCGTTATATCTTCTATTACCAGTTAGGTGAATACGTAACGTGGTATATGCCGTTATATTTTCTATTACCAGTTAGGTGAATACGTAACGTGGTATATGCCGTTATATCTTCTATTACCAGTTAGGTGAATACGTAACGTGGTGTGCCGTTGGATTGTTTGCTAGCTGTAGAGTGCACGTGTAAAAATAGGTAGGGGCATGGTGGGAAAGGGAGGGGGTTGTAATCCGCTAGGTATCCGGAGCTAGCTCCCAACGGATAAAACCTCCAGCGTACAGAGCACACAATATGACCGACCCCCCCCACTGGGGACAAAACCCACCTATATGAATATAGAATGTAATAAGTGGCACAGATATTTAAAAAAAAAGTTTTAAGTGAATTTTATTTATTTACAAATAACTCCAAACAGATGAAGTTTGATATTTAGACTTACAATCCACAATGGTCAATAGCCAATCCTTCATTAGCTTTACATCTTAGACTGCATTAGACACGTTTTCTTTCATTTTATGACATATTCCACCAGGACAAGGCGACTTATCGCACCAGGACAGGCGACTTATCGCACCAGGACAGACGACTTATCGCACCAGGACATGCGACTTACCGCACCATGACATGCGACTTATCGCACCAGGACAGGCGACTTGTATCGCACCAGGTAAGACAAAACATAATATAACCAACTTATTGACACTTACCATGCAAAGATCGAGACAGGAGGTTTCACCTTGCCCAAAGGTCAAGACTGACCGTATCTTTACCGGGCAGCTCAGCGAACATCGCATTACAAAAGGTAAAGCAAAACAACAGACGCACCGTTCTATTAGGACATCCCATAATTTGATAGATACACCACACTCCAATATTGACGTACAAGTTTGGCCATGTATATATAAAAGGGTATTACAAATAATGTATTTAAAAAAACAATGTTACACTGACCTACTTCAAGTTGGATAGATATTATGGTTCAAAATTCAAATAATGTCGGAAGGGACTTTGTTTTTAATTTCGACGATTTGTCCACTGGGGGATTAGTCCGTGGAGATTTGGCCTGGGGGAGGGGGTGTCAGTTGTGGGTTCTGCTGTACACTCCCTGCGATACGGGGGTGGGGGGAGAGAGGTCGGAACTTATTTTGTCGCCAGAAGGGCAGTCATTTTCATAAATCTAGTTGTTATTTAGAACTGGAATAGGGCGGCACGTTTTAAATATGCCCTGGCACCACTAACCCTATGTCCGCTAGTAACTACTCTTGCGTGCACCGTTATGATATTGTTGTACCTCTCTCTCCTTCACCTCGGTAGTACGAGATGATTCGGGAATTCCTTTACCAGCGCACCGGATGATTTTGCAATTGAAAGCGGTGACGGTATGACGTAACTTCAGCGATGAGAGAGAGAGAGAGAGATGAAGCCGGAAAGAAGAAAAGTGGACATTGTAATTCTTGATTGTTTATAATTATTAAATTCTCTTTATTGAGCCTACACCTGTGTGTGTGTTAGGTAGATTTGAAACTGTGAGAAGAGCATTTTAACAATGTCGTCTACTAGTCTACTAGATGTGGAATGTAAATGTGTATAACCGATGACATCTCATCTCTTTAGTAGTCTGTGAACTGTGTTACATAATCTTAAGGCTACGTTCGAATTTACACAAATAGAAACTGCAAGGAAACGAAAAACTAATCCAATGTTGGAAGCGCCACCTTCCGTGTTATTATTATGTATTATTATTATTATTTTTTTTTAGAAAAGAAAAAAATAATATTATTTCTTAGAAAGCAGTGACCGAAATGTGTCAATAATTGGGAAAACAAGTGTGTTAGAAACACGTTAAAAAAGTAATCAACAGGACACACTGACATGCGCACTGGCCGCAGTCACTTACGTCATACAACATACTCTCTCTCTCTCTCTCTCACACACACACACTCACACACACAGACAAGCGCGTGCCCACAGACACGTTATACGTCAAATGTCACACTGTGTCGACTGTTCACGCAAAGTTAGAAATGAATGGAAGGAAAGTGTCACCGATGTTGCCAGATAGTTTTAACGTAAGCCGCGGAAAAATCAATAAGAAACCCGCCGAAAAAAAAACCACCAGTAAGTAAGAAAATGATAAAATTGTACTTCTGATTTTATATTTCATGAGTCATTTTTTATGCACACGTAATATAAGCAGCCAGAAACCCGCCAACACTAAAATTTGTGCTAAAACTCCCGCCGTTGCATGAAAAAAAAACTTCACCCAAAAAAATAGCGGAAAATCCTGCCAAACTGGCTTAACCGAATGCCACTAAACAATTCTTTGGTAACTTGGTTGGGGGGGGGGTTGAGGGGAGAGGAGATGAGGGACATGAGGACAGAAAGATAACCCCAAAATAGAGAGAGAAACAGAGATGGACACAGAGGGAGAGAGAGTGAGAGAGACATAAAGAGCCTGATTGAAATAAAAGTCTAGAAGAGTGTTAGGGACGGAGGGGTTGGGGGGGGGGGAGGGAGAGGTAATGGAGGAAATGAAAGGATTGTGTCAGACACTTGCGATTGAGAGAGAAATTTCGTTCTAATGGATCGGCTTAAAACATATTCGACTACGGTAATGCATCATAATCGCATAATCGATACCCACCATTCAGTCTTTCGATGTATGAACTAATTAACATTCCCCCCAAAGGATTTTGTTATTATTCTATGTTTATTGTTTTCTTGTTTTTCCTCTTCTCTTCAATTTTCTTTCCATTCATAGTTGTTGTATTTTTTTTTTTAATTTATCAGCCGTGCGCGTTGCGCTTTCAGCACAGAATATTTCTCATGTCTTCCCATGCACGTTGTTATATAATATATACACACCAGAGATGAGCGGACAGCGGACTGCGTCCGCTTGCGGACGCAGATCCGCTTGCGGACTTTTCCCGAATCCACGGACTGACTGAATCTGACGCTAAAATGGCTTTTTTGAAGAATAAAAAACAGGGAGGATGTTAAACAGGGACCGTGCTGTTAATGATGTTTTATCTAAAAAAATTTCAAGTCATTTAAACAGCTAAATTTCAGCAATGCGGACGCGCGGACTGACTACAAACCAATGTTGTAGGATTCACTGCGGGCCGCGGACACGGATCAATGATACATCATGGACGGACGCGGACGCTAAATTTCATGCACACGCATATAGATATATGGGTAATTGATTATAATCATCTCATTTGTGAGTTGGCAATTAGATCCAACTTTTTCACGATCTTTTCGATGAATTGAGCAGTAAAAAAAAAAAATAATGAAATAAAGGAAGACGAAAACGAAAAGATCCATTGCAATATTGACGTTTAGGGAAAATAAGGAAATAATTGTATTGTTATCGATTTTAAATTAAATGATTTAATTTGTTTTAAAATCAACTTTGCATCTAATTAACTGGCTGAGCGTCACGTGGTTTTGTTTTAAAGCTCGTAGTAAAAAAAATGTTGAGGTTAACATTGTGTGACCTCTGTTCGATCCAGCTATTGTGGGAATAAAGGCTGCACACTCTAATCCTTTAGCGGACATTGATATGGGCAGTCTTGCTCTGTAGTGTTCACAACAACAATGTTACACTGACCCTAGCCGTTTTTCTGTCAGTTGGTAACGATCTTACAGTTGATGGTTCAAGTGGCGTCGCTTATCACTTTTGGGCCCACCCGAAAAAAAAAAAATAGTGGAAGGGACTTTTTTAAAACTATGGCCGAGAATGTCAGGGGGTGTCTCTAAGTCTAGACTGTCAGGAGTGTGTGTCTGCAAGTCTAGACTGTCAGGGAGTGTCTCTAAGTCTAGACTGTCAGGGGGTGTCTCAAGTCTAGACTATCAGGGGGTGTGTCTCTAAGTCTAGACTGTCAGGGGGTGTCTCCAAGTCTAGACTGTCAGAGAGTGTGTCTCTAAGTCTAGACTGTCAGGGGGTGTCTCCAAGTCTAGACTGTCAGGAAGTGTCTCCAAGTCTTAGACTGTCAGGGGTGTGTCTCTAAGTCTAGACTGTCAGGAAGGCGTCTCCAAGTCTAGACTGTCAGGGGTGTCTCTAAGTCTAGACTGTCAGGAGGTGTCTCTAAGTCTAGACTGTCAAGGGGTGTCTCCAAGTCTAGACTGTCAGGGGGATGTGTCTCTAAGTCTGGGAGTGCTCTCAATCTTTTACAACGACCCGCATGCCCTGACTCCCCACGGGGGTGGGGGAGTGGGTGGGCAGTAAGAGACATATACGAGTAGACGTAGCATTGGTAAAGTTTTCAACTCGAGAGGTGACCCTGAGCGCATTTCGCGCACCCAGATGTACGCCCGATCGCCCCCTTCGTTCAGCCGATATTTCCTCCCTTGTGGAATTTTTATTCTACGCCTGCAATATGCAATTTGTCTGTGAGCTTTTGCTAACATGGCTAGAAAATCTTGGAAGATTCATTGTTCATCACATCAGCCCCCAAAGTCTATCCGCAGGTAATCACAAAGGCGTCACTTGCGTTTCATTCTACTTCCGTCAGTTGGCTGCTTTCTGCCTCAAAGGGATCGTCCCGGGTTCAAATCTCAACGCGCTATTTCTTGGTGAACAAAAAGCTTAAAGGCTCCATTGGTACCTACCGGATCACATCTGCCCCGAACACGCCAGGAACCAGCACGTCATTTATGCACGCTTTACGTTTATTGAATCTAGAAGGCCTGTTTGATTTCTTTTTCAGCATTAAAATATCTGATTTGGGGACTTTATATATATATATATATATATATATATATATATATATATATATATATATATATATACTAGCTGGCTACCCTGAGAAACTTTTGCATAGACTTATATCCCCTTAGGCTTGATCGGTAGGCTAAGGTTATTTTTGGTTTCGGGCAGATCCAATTTTATCTGATTGTATTTTAAACTGGAATACTGTTGTATTCATTCTTTACTTTCGATTTAACTCAGAGCCCGAATCGCTATTATTTATGTTAATAGATTTTTTAAATACATATACAAACAGAAATATCTTCAAATAGTCTCATTTGTATGATCCAAAATTTTTGTATTGACTAATAAATCATATTTATAAACATTTTAATGCGATTTTTTGTATTGCTGGTTGTGAATTGTGTGCGTTTGTGTGGGTGTGTGTGTTGCTCCAGTTGTTGGTAAAATTAATCTTTGGGTCACCTAACGAATTCCCCACCGAGGTGGAGGGTGGTGGTGGTGAGGGGTGCGCAATTAAAGGAGAGTTACTGCGCTTGGCTGTCAACCTCCCTCTGTCCTCAAACATAATTATATGGTCTCAGTAGAATAATCAACACATGTGACTGAAGTGTTGGCCTGTACTCTCGTGGGGGGAGTACGTGCTGTATTGTGGGGGGGGCAGTGGATGGAGGAGTGGGGGCGGGGGGGGGGAATAGGAAGGGGAAAAAATGGGGTTTAGATCAATGCCTACCAAGGGCAACGGACATTAAAGTGTTGGATCTAGGAATGTGGATCTAGGAATGTGGATCTGGGAATGTGGATCCTGGAAATGTGGATCTGGAAATGTGGATCTAGAAATGTGTGGATATAGAAAAGTGGATCTAGGAATGTGGATCTGGATATGTGGATCTAGGAATGTGGATCTAGGAATGTGGATCTAGGAATGTGGATCTAGGAATGTGGATCTAGGAATGTGGATATAGAAATGTGGATCTAGGAATGTGGATCTAGGAATGTGGATCTAGAAATGTGGATCTAGAAATGTGGATCTAGGTATTTTAGATATTTTAGGATAACTCATTTCTACACTGACATTTTATTTTCAGCGATATTATTATCTTTGGCCTCTCAGTACTCACAGGTCTGAGAGATGTTTCAAGCCCAAGTTACTAAACTGCATGAAAAATGACGTAATTATACAATCTAGTATATATATATATATATATATATATATATATATATATATATATATATAGAGAGAGAGAGAGAGAGAGAGAGAGAAAGAGAGAGAGAGAGAGAGTACAAATTACAGTGTTTGCTGGAACATTATCGTAAACCATACACGGCCATTTATACTGTGTTGGTACATGTTATGTACTGGTAGATCAATATTGAGTTCGGAAGACACTGGTTTAAAAAAAAAAAACAATCTCGAGGTTAAGAAGAGCCATGAAGTGTGACCTCATTGAGCTACCCAATGTCCACCGTGTCCATCTTTCTCATTCAATAAGGGGTAGGGGGTGCGGGGGTGGGGGTTAGGGACAGAGGGTAGGGATTTAAGTGTTGTAGAGTGAAATGAGAAGTCTATTTTTAGAAATCTCTTTATAGATTTCCTGTATATATGTCTCTTTCTCTCTCTATCAAACTTTTTCTGTCTCACACTCTCTATCTCTCGTTCTGTCTCTGTCTCTCTCTTTCTCACTCACAAACACATACTATCTCTCTCTCTCTTTCTCTCTCTCTTTCCTCTACCCCTCCTCTCTCTCTGACTGTGTGTTTTTGTATAGTTTGATTTATTCTCAATTTTCAACATTATACACATGCACATCTGCTCATTGCTGGAGTTCCACAATCAATTTGACCGACACTCTAGCTCGATGATAGTTAAATTACCAGACAATGGGTGGGCAATCTTTATACGAACGACGGGGCCGCAATGGGTTCTTATTTTGGCAGGAAAAAAAAATAATGGGTGGAGTTTGTGATAAAAATATGAAATAAAATCAAATTAACTTTAACGTCATTGGTGACAGTGGGCGGATATGAGCAGAGCGCTTGCAGGGTCACATAGCCTGGAGGGCCGACTTGACCCACGAAGGTCAGTTCGGGCCATGATTGTACTATCCGGCCAAAACTATGATTCCATTCTGCCACATTCAAAAGTATAAAGTTCCCTTAGCCCTTAAGCTGGGTGAACTTTAGGGTCTTTCTAACCACCTTTCTTTATGACACCGAAATTTTCCTTTCGTTCTCAACATAGGCATCGAACCACTGAACTTTCAGGTCAAGAGCCCAGCGCTCTACATTACTGGGAAATCCGTCCCTGTTTAAATGAGAAAGTTATCTCTCAATACTGCTTGGTCAGTTGTTGTTTTTATTTTCCTATGCATTATCCACATCCCCGCCGTAGCAGAAACTTCAATAGCAACGGAGAATAAAACTAATGCCGCAGGACTCGAACCCGCACCACTTGCCACCACGACCCTGGACCCGCCTATCCACTCAACGATTGTATTTTGTGTACATATAAACTTAACATAGGTCTAAACGGTTGGACTTTTCCTAAATAAAATCACCGATTTTCAAATATGTTTTTAAAGTTGTTGTATGTATATATATATATATATATATATATATATATATATATATATATATATATATATATATATATATAATGGGTTAACGGTTTTAAAATACAACTATGAATTATTCAAAGCTAAAAAGAAAACTACAATCTTAATCGGATTACATTTCCTTAAGGGCAATTTTAATATCTTTAAAAATAGAAAAAAAAATATGATAAACAATCAGGGGGGGGGGTTGATGATGTGTGGGAGGGGGAGGAGGGGGGGTGAAAGGAAGAGCTAGGATGTCGACCCACAAACCTATCAGCGTGATTAATAATTTAAAAACTTTGATCTGTGGAAGGTTTTAAAAATCTCTGATCTTCCGAAAACGTCATTGGCTGGCGGCAGCTATAGAAAGGAAAAAAAAAAATGTTCAAAAACCGAAAGCTAACTCACACACGTGACTTTCACCGGCCCCCTTTTAATTATTTCCTATCAGAGATATTATTATCTCCTCTCGCCCAGCTACCAACACACACACACACAAACACACACACACGCAAACACGCACACCTTAAGAACACCTTTTTTTTTGTCGCAGATGTTATATTATCTCTAAATTTTCTTTTTTTTTTTTCTCCTTTTTTTCTCCTTTTTTTCTATTTTAATCAAAATTTTGAGAAAAAACTGGTGGCCTTTGCATGAATTCTTATTCTTGTACATACTTTTGAGGAACGATTCTACATTCAGGTTGAAGAGCTGTGGGTGCTAATTCTTAATAGGCACGACCGGGGGGATGTATTACTGAGGTCGTGGCGCAACAGATCAGGCAACTTAATACATTACAGTTATCATTCAACGCTGGGATTTCAAACCCTAACAGCTTTACCACATTTAATAGCCCCACTATAGCATCGAGTACCAGTCATTGAATCAGCCTCAGAGTGGATTTTGCTGGCGGATGATGCAAAAAAAAAATTTGAAAGGAAAACTTTAAGTAGTCAGCTCTATTTCACCCCCAGCCCAACCTGGCACGGTCAAAATTTAGTATCATTGACCACTCTGGATGACTAGCGGCTACAATACGTACAAATGACTCATTAGCTCTCCCGTCGGCAAGCAGTGTGTGTTAAGATGGACTTCACATGGTATAAAACTTGTATTTTAGGCAGAGGTGTAGCTAGCGAGGGGTGGCACATTTTGAGAGTTACATGTTTTGGCGTTAGCCTCCAAATTTGGAAAGTCCAAATAATAAACAACATATGTAACGCTCTTTCGGCGCCCCTTTCCTAGTTCGGCGCCCTGTGCGGCCCCCAAAATCCACCTTACCCTTTCCTACGCTGTTCGATCAAGGCAACCCCACCCTCCCGAAGCTGAATTTAAATAAATTCAATGAAACAACAGCTTATTTGTATAGCATTTAAATTTATATAAATCAAACATCTCAATAATAGATGATGAATATCTGTAATGCAATTATTCAATCATGTCAAATCAGGACAACAATATCGGGGGCAGAGGCGCCGAGAGCCAACACGGGCCCCAGGGCAGGACATCATTGCGGGCCCCTTAATAAACAATGAATCGTGAAAAAATTCACATGGTCGGGGCGGCCGGGTCCCCTTACAGATGCGGGCCCCCTGGCAATGACCCCGCCTGCCCCCCCCCCCTCTCGGCGTGCCTGATCGGGGGACAATTCATTCAATTATTTGGAAGAAACATTTTGTGAATTATTTTTAATGCTCTGCATTTAGAATGATGTAACAAAATATCTTCTGAAAAGTTGTATAATAAAGTTAAAGACGCACGTAAATAGAGTAAGTTCCCTTAGCCTTATACGGGCATATCAAGTCAATAATTCATCGTTTCTGTGACCACGATATACAAAGGGGTTGTGTGAATAGCACCAGGCCCGTAGCCAGGTCAAAGTAAGCGGGGGGGGCACCAATACCCAGCAAGGGGGCACCTTTACTTTTTCTTTATTTTTCCCTCTTTTCTTCTTTTTTAAGCGGGGAGGGGGGCACTTCATACCAGCGGGGGAAGGGGCACGGCCTGGTAAGCACAAAAGCCCAGTCGCCTTTATTTCCCCAGATACATTCAGGAACTCATTTAAAGCTGGGAGGACTTGATGGACTTTAGTTTTAACAACTCTCACCGAGGATCGAACCAAAGACTCTGAGGCTGACAGTCACACGCTCTACATCATTACCGATATTTCATGTTATTATGTTTTCAAAGGATCAAATTTAAAAGTAAAGTACTCGTGAGAAATTACCTTTGTCTTTATTTTAAACTTCGAAACTCACGTTAGAGACCGATTTCAGTTTGACAGAACTTTGTACATTATCAAGATTAAAACTAAATTATTATAGATTGTCCAAGATTAAGACCGGGTAATTTCCTGAGGCTAAACTTACTCCCACGTTATGCACACAAACGCCCGCGGACAGTGATAGACTAAAATTGGAAATGATTACATAACATGAACTTTCTCATTATGGTTATGTAACCTTTGTACTCAACCGACGAGTCTTTAGAACTTGTGGTCATTTTAGTAGCCATGGGGGGAGATGGGGGGTGGATGCGTTAAAGGACTTATTAGATGAATCTAGCATTAAGCTTGTAGTTTTTAGTACATTGGTATACATTGGTGTTGCTGTAAGTACATTTGATGTTTATGTGTTGTTCAAGTACTGCGAAATGTCCAGTTCATTTAGTTACAATCTGCTGCTGTTAAAGTAAACCTGCCTTTTTATTTGCTTCAAATCTGCTGTTCCTCAAGTACTGCTACCTTTTATTTAGCTCTTAACTGCTGCTACTCAAGTATTGCTACCTTTTATTGAGTTAGTATGTGCTATTGCTCAAGTAGTGCTACCTGTCCACTGCATCCAGTCACTATGAACTGTTGTCCGTTCAACTAATTGTTGAAACAGCCCGATCTAATGTAGCACTATCCCGTTCTTCAGTCTATATGTAAACCATATCTCTGATGACCCCCAACCAGTTACAGCACACAAACTCATTCATTTTATAACCTAATACATTTTAGAATTTATCTTTTGTTCAGTTGTTGTATAAGTTGTTGCAAAGTCTGTTTCCTCTTCCCCAAGAGCAAGTCCCCAAGACTTCTTCACCTACATACAGGTATTATTACTATATACAATGTAATATCTTTTAAGTTCATCTTTATTTCCTCTCTCTATCTATCTGTTGTGTCTTTCCTTCCTGCAAAGTTGTACCCGTCATATACACGACTTGTCTTACCTGATCATAAAATATATCTGTGCTCACTTCCGTTCACGATCCCTGTCTACGTACCTCCTCTTTTTTTAAGTTTTGTGTTTTCTCTTATCTCTCCGACCCATCTAACTCCTCTAAAGAAAAGAAGAAGAAGAAAATAATACAGGAGATTTATATTCCTCCCATGCGGCTCAAGACGCAATTGTTGAAGGAGGGGGAGGGGGGGGCGGGGGTGTTATCTGGTTCAACCTATCACGTATGTACGTCGTATGCAATTGTGGTCTGTATCCATTTCAGTGACTTTGTAGTTTATGCGATACGGTGGCAGATTTAGGACGGTTTGTTGTTTTTGTTTAACAAAAGGAAGATTTTTCTTTCTTTTTGTCTTTCTTTTTTCTTTCTTTTTTGTTATTTATTTGTTTGCTTTAACAGGCAGACGGGGCTCTTTCTTATGGATGGGCTAGCTGGGGGAGGGGGCAGTTTACGGTGCCGTTTTTTTTTTTTTTTTACAATTTTCGAATGTGCCACTGCCAGTAAAAAAAATTATTATGCTATGGGGCCCCCGACTAGTTTAGGGGCCCCCTAATCTTCTGCACTAAGTATCTGCCTAGGGCAACCAAAAAAGAATGTCTATGACCCCATACCATATGGTTCAAAAAAAAGTTGAACCTTAAGGGGCCCAAAACGGGTAATTTGCTTAGGGGCCCCCAAATATCCTGATATTAATCTAGCCTCCCCCCCACAACGATAAGCACGGTTCTATACACAGACTCAGCATCAGGAGCCGAGCTTTTTAAGAGTGTACTTTTGTAGTGACCCAGGCCAGTATTAACTGTGGCTCCTATATAATAACTGAAACCACAAAAAAAAATAATCTCAACTATCCGGCCTAACGTGACGGAAGGGGGGCAACGTCGGATAAGAACTTACCCTGTCTTCTAGCCCTAACCCTGTCTTCTACACCTAACCCTGTCTTCTAACCCTAACCCTATCATCTACACCTAACCCTGTCTTCTACACCTTACCCTGTCTTCTACACCTTACCCTGTCTTCTACACCTTACCCTGTCTTCTACACCTTACCCTGTCTTCTACACCTTACCCTGTATTCTACACCTTACCCTGTCTTCTACACCTTACCCTGTCTTCTAACCAAAATCCCTTATAATAAATTAACATTTTGTTTATTAAAAAAATACCCCTAGTGTAATACGGGAATGTGTTTAACACCCGAGCTTAATGGTACGTAGGTCGGTACCAGCTAGCCATATAGTCTAAAAGTTTCTTTGTTGGTCAGCAATACTCATTCTTGGCCCAAAATCAAGTCCGACCAAGTGTTGGGCAGTTCTGTGCACTCAATGTCCCAAAATACGGATCTGTTTTATGCTAATGTTCTTTAGTCTGTGCGTCTGTCCACATGCCCGTCTCTAAACCTGTCGTTTTTTTGGCTACCTTCTCACCGACCCAACAACTAACCTACTTACAAAGCTTTATGTCAACATCTACCTCTTTCTCTGCATATTCACCGATCGTAACTACACACCCATCAGTTAAATTTCATTCATTCGATGTCGTTTGTCGGTGTAATGTCAATTTAAATGACATCTTCTTTCTAATCTATCTACCTATCTATCTATCTATCGATCTATCTATCTAATCTATCTATATATCCATGTTGCTGCCTGTCTGTCGATCTATGTATCAGCGGTCTCTATCTATCAGCGGTATCTATCTATCTATATATATGTGCAGCTTCTAATGTGCAGCGAAGTGAGTCACTAATTAAAAAAAAAATTTGCATTCATATATTTCATTGCTTCGTCTCAGCCAACAATCACACAAACTAGAACAGAGTCGCACAAACTAGCACACACTTACATAAATGGGCACACAGTCGCACGAACTAGCACACCCTTACACAAATGGGCAAACAGTCACACAAACTAGCACACCCTCACACAGATGGGCACACAGTCGCACAAACTCGCACACCCTTACACAAATGGGCACACAGCCGCACAAACTAGCACACCCTTACACAAACGGGCAAACAGTCGCACAAACTAGCACACCCTCACACAAATGGGCACACAGTCGGACAAACTCGCACACCCTTACACAAATGGGCACACAGCCGCACAAACTAGCACACCCTTACACAAACGGGCAAACAGTCGCACAAACTAGCACACCCTTACACAAATGGGCACACAGTCGGACAAACTCGCACACCCTTACACAAATGGGCACACAGCCGCACAAACTAGCACACACTTACAAAAATGGGCACACAGCCGCACAAACTAGCACACACTTACGCAGACTAGCACACACACACACAAACTAGCACACAGTCGCACAGACGTAATCACACGGCCATCTAACGGGATCATTTCGATTGAAATTTTTAATTAGCGCGCATTTCTCTCTCATTTCAAAGCACAAAATAAAAACAACCCAGGAAAGTTTCCATACAAAACTCTGCACACGGCCCTAATAACAAATGGATGCCCGAAGCACCACCTCCCATGTTATTCATTATACGTTAAAACCAAAATAACAAAAATAACGAATTGAAATTGTTGCTATTTGTTATTGTCTTCTTTTCTCTGTATCTCGTCTTGATTTTTTTTTTGATTTTTTGTTTCGGTTATTTTCTGATTTCAATTATACCTCAGCACGGCGCGGTCTCAAACTGTTGGATTGCTATGTACTGGCTGGTCTGGATTTGATTTGTACTTTGAGAGTGTATACAATTAATTTTTTTTCTCGCTAATTAATGAAGAATGTACGTACTTCGTTTCAGCTTTATTTCTTTCTTTCTTAATATGAAGTACATACACACAGTACCGCAGAGATAGGGGAGCGGGGGGCAAATTCTCAGGGGTCCGGCGAGATTTTTAGTGGCCCGGACTGAGCTGGCCAATCAACTTTTGAAAATATTATTATCAGCTCGGGGGAGGGGGCCCGCGACAGCCCTGCCCAGGGGCCCGAAATTTTTGTCGGCAGGCCTGCATACATACACATAGCTTTAGCCTTCTTTCTTTTACAATTGTTTTCTTTCTCTAGTGGTGGGACGAGAAAAAACGAACAGGTTTTCTTAGTGGGTCCGCAAATCGCACATGTCTGGGAACCACTGACCAAGGGAGTCTTCGTAAAGTGGACGCTGAAGGTTTGACTATAAACACAGGCAAACCGGCAGGGAGACAGACTGAAAGACAGACAGACACACATAGAACGCAGGGAGACAGACATGACAGACATAGAACGCAGGGGGGGGGGGGGGGGGGGGGGGGGGGGGGGGAGACAGGACTGACAGACAGACAGACACACATAGAACGCAGGGAGACAGACTGACAGACAGACAGACACACATAGAACAATGTGCAGGGGGCATACTGACAGACAGACAGACACACACATAGAACGCAGGGAGGCAGACTGACAGACAGACAGACACACATAGAACGCAGGGGACAGAGACAGAACGCAGGGAGGCAATACTGACAGACAGACAGACACACATAGAACGCAGGGAGGCATACTGACAGACAGACAGACACACATAGAAAAAAAAAAAAAAAAAAAAAAAAAAAAAAAAAAAAAAAAAAAAAAAAAAAAAAAAAAAAAAAAAAAAAAAAAAAAAAAAAAAAAAAAAAAAAAAAAAAAAACACACAGAGACATAGAACGCAGGAAACAGACAGACACACATAGAACGGTAGAGAGACACAGACAGAACGTGTGGAGACACACAGACAGACACATAGAATGGGGAGACAGACTGACAGACAGACAGACACACATAGAACGAAAGAAGGGGGGGTGGAGGGGGAGTAGACTAAAGGAATCAAGGGTGGTTGGGGGGTAACTGTAAGTGTTCAAACAAGAGGTGAGATCCAATATCATTGCAATTGTTGTGTTGGCCGGTGTGGGCGAATACATTTCCTTATGGGTGGGTGTCGTGTGAGTGTATTTATGTCGGAGATGGACATCTGAATGCATTCCCAATATCTCTCTCTCCCTCCCCCCCCCCCGTCTGTCTCTTTCTATCTCTCTCTCTCTCTCTCTCTCTCTCTCTCTGTCTCTCTCGCTCTGTTTCTCTCTTTTTTTTCTCTCCATCTCTCGCACACACAATAAACGCGAACAAACAAATAGAAGGCTAGAAAAAAAAAGAAAGAGAAAAAAAAAGGAACAAGAGGAGACAATCGGAGAGCGTCAATTACATTCACGGACAATCATTACATTTTGCTGAATGTAATAATACCAGACGATCTCTCTCTCTCTTTCTACATGTTAACATTATTGTGTATCATAACATTAAACCATCCTGTATCTGTAACAGCATCACCCACACTGTGTTTGTGTCTCATGTTTATCTTCGTTTTGATGTCAGATTCGTCTAATGTAAGCGAGGGGACAGTGTTTGTATATTTTAACAAACATACAAACATACAAGCATACATACATTCATACATACATACATACATACAAAAATACAGGGATACATAAATCATACATACATACATACATACATACATATACACAAATACATACACACACACACACACATATACGTACATAAGTACAACATTATATATGACACTACTAAATCACATATATCAAATAGAGTGGCTACTTTTCTAGAAAGTAATACCGTAGTGACCAAGCCAGTGTTTTATTGCTGACCACCAGTGTACAGTCCAAGGGGAGGGAGGGAGGGTGGAGCAGGGGGACAGATCGATACCAGTAAGTAACCAGTCTTATTTATTATTTCCTTTTAAGGCTGACATTAAATCATCGGGTACTCTCACTTGTCAGTCTGAAGTGAGGGGGGGTGAGGACGGGGGGGGGGGGGGGTAGGGGAGATGATGGAATTGCTCAACCCATCCGTATGTGACTCTTATGTCGGTGTTTCTGGTCGTCTTGAGACTCTGTGTCTTGAATTACCTATTTTTATTTAAAAAAAACAAACACACAAACACATAGGCAAACATGAGGTCAGCAATTGATGGCTATCTCTTTGTTACCCGTTATTATCTCATGTTTCTATTTATATAAAGTAATTCGCAGACAATTTCTCATCTGCATACATCTCTTATAGAATAGACTTGTGTGTGTGTAGGGCCCAATTGTTGACCCCTGGGGCTGTTCACATTCAGGAAAATTTTTGAAGATTCCCCGTCCTACCCTAAAAAAATCAGTAATTCGCAAATGGCTATGAAAAGTTGGAATCACTTCATTTAAATTCAAATACGATGTTATGTTATGTGGCATTCCTTTGTTTTGAGGCTCTATTGTCTTACATGCACCGCATGCCACATTAAACCTGTTTCTATGTCATATTTTACTTAATTTATTCAGTATTATTGTTTATCTGTGTGACATATTAATGTAGTATGTTTGAATTGGTTACTCTTCTTAATCACGCGTGCGTTTTTATCCTGTTCAATGCCAAGTTCAGGCAAAGTCTAGTTCAGGGGTGGGGCCCAGTTTTTTCTATACTTACGGGCCACGTTGGGCTCTTAGATTAAGAGAAGGGTGGGACTAATAGCGGACTAGTAGGGGCGTACGAAGAATTAAAGGAAGGTGAGGTGGGGGGTTATATGAACAATTATAAATTAAATGTACATACAATTACGTGCGCGGATCGTGTCAAACTGACAGGCGGGGGTCGTATTTGGCCCGCGAGCCAAGTTTTTTTTTTTCAATGTCTGGTCTAATTCCTCGTAACAATTGACCCGGTAGTAGATTCAATAAAGAGCTGTGTCATGTCCTTGACAAAAACTTCTGTGTGTATTACAATATCACGCGCAGCTTTATATACAATTCTAGTCGTCGAAGACAGCTATTGTCTTTGCGGATGTAATCAAATCTGATGTGGCTTTTTAATGATAAATGTAGTGATTGTATTCGAGTATTCATTGCCTATTAATTTTTCATATATGTAGTGGTTGTATTCGAGTATGTATTGGTAAAATCAAATATTAAGAGACTGTATTAGAATCTTAAATTTCCGATTTCTAAAATGTTCATGCACAAAAATAATCTTTTTAAGTTTTTCCATATTTTCTTTCCCCAGACCTTCCAGTGGTGTTGGTCTACTTTTTGCCTTGGTAATTGTACACTCAAAGGTCACTGACCAAGTCTGAACAAATCTTTCACAGAAATCAATTGTTTTTTTTTTGTAAGTCGACGGACCCTAGTATACACTGACTTAGAGAGAGAGAGAGAGAGAAAGAGAGAGAGAGAGAGAAAGAAGGATAATTTACACCGACTGACCCAGTTAGCAGGTTATGAAACTCTGGCTTCGGTAGCACTTAGCAGGATTTGATTGGCTACAAATCTTTCTATGGAGTTAACTGAAAGTTTCCGAGTGAAAACACAGTATTTCTTTGTGTGTGTGAAAGTGTGTGTGTGTGTTTGTGTGTGTGTGTGTGTGTTTGTGTATGTGTGTGTGTTTATGGAACAAAGATGTACCCCCCTACCATTTTTTAAATTTATTCCTTGAAGCAATATACTGTTTGTCATTATATCCCCTTAGTCTTGATCGGCAGGCGAGGTTATTTTTTTGGTTTCGGGCAGATCCGATTTTTTTCATGATTGTATTTTAAACTGGCATATACTGTTATATTCAATATTTACTTTCGTTTTAACCCAGAACCCAAATCGCTATTATACATATATATATATATATATATATATATATATATATATATATATATATATATATATATATATATATATATATATATATATATATTACCACTCCAGTATCGGCGTAGGGTCATTGTCTGTCTGAAGCTGTGGTACTCAACCCGTGGACGCGCATCCGAAATTTTGTTTCAGTAAGTTTCCCAGGTATTAAACAACGTAAGATTACTTTAGTCTTAATATAAATGGATCTTACCTAAATGACCAAATTACTGAAATGAAAAGTAAAAAAAAAAAACGCGAGTGATTTTTTTTTTTTTCAGTTTTTACGTCATCAGACGAGGCCGAGACAAAAAGCCGCTGCATTACTCTTCTCCTCTTTGACAACCCAAATGAGATGAGTCTGGAAATTTCATAATCAATTAGTCTGCCTTTAACTCTGATGCACTACAGTTCCATTCCCCCTCCCCCATAATAAATGACGTCACTTCCCGACCTGCCCTTGTCACCCCCCCCCCACCCTCCCCCTTCCCTCGTAGATTACATTCTCTTTGCTGACCAGTCTTTCTCTTTGCTGACCAGTCTTAATTTTGAATCATTCCTTTCATTCAATCGTATAGTACTATAGTTACTATGTCGTATACATCCGCGGTTTTCAACCGGTGGTACGGGATAGGATATGCAGAATACGCAGCGACATATACACGTGACGTGATCGCATTAGAAGGTTGAGCACGTTTCATTCGATTAATTATTGCATTTATTCGCGAACTAACTTG
Source organism: Bulinus truncatus (assembly GCA_021962125.1). Classification (NCBI taxonomy): domain Eukaryota; kingdom Metazoa; phylum Mollusca; class Gastropoda; family Planorbidae; genus Bulinus; species Bulinus truncatus. The sequence goes on along the minus strand of JAGDYQ010000017.1, from coordinate 7,197,379 downwards.
TACCCTTTGGTACAGTCGCGAAAAACAAGTTGAAAGCCGCTGGTATACATTTCATCTCTCTCTCTCTCTCTCTCTCTCTCTCTCTCTCTCTCTCTCTCTCTCTCTCTCTCTCTCTCTCTCTCTCTCTCTCTCTCTCTCTCTCTCTACCTTATCCATCTTCAATTCATTCAAGTCCTACTCTTTAAGTGGAAAACTTTGATTTTCAAATTATTATTAAAACGTGTAACACAGAGGACATACTTCACGAGGGCCGTTCTTATTTTTACTGTGCATTGGGCGGCCCACAATCCTTAAGGGCCCATGACAATCTAAAAGTAAAATTCCACATGCGAATGTGCATTAAAACTCTCTAGCGCGGGGAGGGTCCCTTTAGCCTTTTATAAGTGCCCAGAGTCTACGACGACAATCACAATAACACGGCCCTGGAGTTAATAAATGTTAAATTATGTCAGTTTAGCCGAAGTTGGTTTTGTTTGTATACATATATATATATATATATATATATATATATATATATATATATATATATATATATAATAACGATTTGGGTTCTGCGTTAAATCAAAAGTAAAGAATTAATACAACAGTATTCCAGTTTAAAATACAATCATGAAGAAATCGGATCTGCCCGAAACCAAAAAATAACCTAGCCAACCGATCAAGACTTAGGGGATATAACTCTATTCAAAGGTTTTGCAGGTTACAGCTAGTATATATATATATATATATATATATATATATATATATATATATATACAATAGTACAACATAGGTGCTTATCTAGTCAATATCACCATATTTGTCATAATTCTGCAACCAAATTTAAGTAAAAGGGCTTTCTAATAAAAAAAATTAACCGAACCATGATGTAATGCGGCGCAACAAATACGACAACGGCTCCATCGCCCTCAAATCCCAATATTCTAGTGCAGCTGTTGGCCCAACATCACTCATCCGTTGTTAGGTTCAATCTCATATTTTCGCCTCAATTCAAGCCAAATCTGTATTATTTTTGTTTCCATCTTCCGGCTGTTAATAAGGAGTAATTAAAACTTGTAATCCATCTATAGATGATCCTATGTTCAGAATGCGGCCATCTGTTAAATTATTTCCGCCATGTTATTTTGCCAACGAGTGTTTATGGATTTATTTATCCGTTGCAGTACTATTTCAGGCTTTAAGTGTATTAAATCTTTAAAATATTTCATTTTTTTATTCTGTAATTTATTTAACTTAATTAATTTCTTTACAGCTGAAAAAAAATATTCGTTCTTTTGTATTTATTTATTTTGTTTTATATTAACTTAAAAAAAGAAAATTTTTTTGAAGTACATGTAGTTCTTCTTATTTTCAGTATTTCGAATTTTAACTCAGTTTATATTACATACAGAAATGCGAATATTTCTCGAACAAGTCTACATATAAAAAAAAAAAAGTCTCTAGGGCAATTATATTCAAAACTATTTTATACCCCCCCCCCACCCCTCACACAAACATATTCACCAAGTCAACCCCCCCCCCCACCTACACACCCTGGTCATTTGCATACTTTGTCTGGTTTCATGGTCAGACGTTGATTCATCTTGTCCTCGTTACATTGAAATTTCATGAATTGATTTCCTGTTCCATAACGCGTTCGTCCACACTTCTTACAGCCTTTGTTGTACCATGCCAAGGGAATCTCAAACCTGAGTGCGTTCGACTCCCAATGAAACATCACTAAATAGGAGAGGGGGGAGAAAAAGAAAGGGGAGGGGACGATTGGGGAAATTGGTGGAAGAGTACAAATGGCTTGGAAAAGACAGAGGTTTAGTGAGGAAATGACACAGGCTTAGTGAGGAAATGACACAGGTTTAGTGAGGAAATGACAGAGGTTTAGTGAGGAAAAGACAGAGGTTTAGTGAGGAAATGACAGAGGTTTAGTGAGGAAAAAGGCAGAGGTTTAGTGAGGAAAAGACAGAGGTCTAGTGAGGAAATGACACAAGTTTAGTGAGGAAATGACACAGGTTTAGTGAGGAAATGACACAGGTTTAGTGAGGAAATGTCACAGGTTTAGTGAGGAAATGACAGAGGTTTAGTGAGGAAATGACACAGGTTTAGTGAGGAAATGACAGAGGTTTGGTGAGGAAATGACACAGGTTTAGTGAGGAAAAGACAAAGGTTTAGTGAGGAAATGACACAGGTTTAGTGAGGAAAAGACAGGTTTAGTGAGGAAAATACAGAGGCTCTGTGTTGATCAGTGACGGAAAGAAGATTGGCGTGCTAAAGTATTGGGGTGCTTTGGATAGAACGCAGAAGAAAGTCACAAATATTGCATTAAAGCGTTGAGAATAAACTAGGCGAGTTTTCTTAGAGATAAAAACACTCACATACAACGAGGCACGATCAAGAGTTACGGCAGGTGCGCGTTTAACGGCGAGCCCTTGTTATAATGGGCCCCGAAACCCCTAATTATCAAACTATTACCTTCAATTTTACTCTGTATTTTTAGGGAGGTTGCAATTTATTATTACATGCTCGGGACCCCCAACCGTCCATAATCCCCAACTGCACCCCCAAACAAAAAGGCAGCATCCTAAACATGCAATTTCTTAAGGGAGCCAACAAAATAGCTATTAAGGCGCCATCAGGGGAGACATCAATGAAGCTATCAATGGGGCATACAAGGAAGCTAACAATGGGGCCTTCAATGGAGCAATCAATAGGGCCTTCAATGGAGCTAACAATGGGGTCTTCAAGGAAGCCATCAATGGGGCCTTCAATGGAGCTAACAATGGGGTCTTCAAGGGAGCCATCTAGGGAGCTATTAAGATTTGTTTTCTGATCGTCTGGTAAAACGCTCAATTGTTGACCTGAGGGTCCCTGGTTCAAACTCCGGAGAGGGCCAATGGATTTTCAGTGTCATGGTTTAATTCCCGCTATATCTCCTGTGGTGCCTCCCTCCATGGCCATCCCACTATCGACTATGGTGGGGATGAAAGAAGGGCACTGTAAAAGCCGTCCCATTAGTGGATGGTAGGATCTAAGAGATTTCATATCATACTTTCAGGGACTTCACACACTCACTCACACACACACACACACACCAATCCGCCCTAAACTGTGGGGCGTTCCGGATTGGAGCTTTTGTTTTGCTAAAACCATCCAATAAAAAAAAACTAATATTATCTTCATCTCTCTACAGACATCAAAAGAAAACCAAAAAAAAAACTTGGATTGTATCATGTCTAGTTGTACACAGCTCATACATGTGGCTTTTTCCTTTTATGGAGCGAAGGTGAAGGTCATTTTTATATTCACCCATCCCTTCCCCCTTTATTTTTTTTAACGATTTGCTACTCATACGCCCCTATTCCTCATCAGCCCCCAACCTCTTTCATCCCACTCCACCCCCTCCCCTCACACTTTAGCCATTAACCGCAACAATTTTTTTTTTTTTTTTGCTTTCTCAGATACAATTTCAATTTCTATGCAGAAAATATTCACCCCTCACCCCCCCCCCCCCACCACTACCACCGCACGACGAAAAAAAAAAAAGTTCCAAAGATCGGATTATCAGTTAAGAGGATTAACCGTAGAAACTGGAACGCGCGAACAGCTGTCACGTGCCCAGGAAGGCCACAGTGGGTCGTCAATACGGACGGTGGTGTTTACTTGCGGACACGGTACTGAGAGAAACATAAAACTTTGTAGTAAAACAAACAAAAAAAAAACCAAAACTACACATCCGAGATGTTGTATTTACTATTTACTTGTTGAGTGGCATTTCTGAATCAATGACATTCTACGCTGTACTTTGGACATGTAGTTTGAAGGATCTTATTATGTCTGCCGTGATTTTAAACATTGGGTTGTTATAGGGTTCGAATCCACACGGCACTGGGATGTTATGTAGTTCCCTAAATGGGTGAGATGTTGTGAGTCGTGAGCCACCACAGGGTCACACTTTTCCCCATCCACCAAATAGCCCCTGGTGGCAATGTAGGCGCCCCCCGCCCCCCCCCCCACTGCCCAAACTCAGGGACATGTTGGTGGCGTTTTTTTTCAGCCCGTAAGCTGCATCATGGACCTGGCCTGACTACCTTGCGGGTCGACACGAATGTTGACAGATGGCCGTTAGATTTGTCAAGGATTGCTTTTCTGACGGTCTCAAATCTCTCTCTCTCTCGCTCTCTCTCGCTCTCTCTCTCTCTCGCTCTCTCTCTCTCTCTGAACTCTCTCAGTGTATCTGAGGGCTGAAACTAAGTCTCTCAGAGCCTGGGACTGTCACATAGCCCATGGATAAAAAAACTACCTGTCTGGTCCAACCTGTGGTCCACCAGCCCAAGGCTTTCACACAGCACACATTGGACGGTTTCGTCAACTTCTCTGCTGCGGCGACACGGAGAATCGACATTGGGACTCAACCTCGCAAATGGTACATTGGGTGGGGGGGGGAGGCTTCTAACAACACACGACACGACTCCTGACTCCCTAACTGTAATTGCAGCACAATAGTCTTGACAAGTGTTAAGATTACCCTTTCTATTTATATTTGTTAGAGTGTGGCGAAGAAATAAGGGATCCCGAAATAAAAAGGGGGTCAACCATTGGCTAACCAATCATAATCATTCAATTCTGTGCATACAAATACATGGCTCCTCGTTTAACGAAATTGGCCCTTAGAGAGAGAGATACACAGAGTTGTGTGAAAGTGGCAGGGTTGTGTGAGAGTGGCAGGGTTGTGTGAGCGTGGCAGGGTTGTGTGGGCGAGGCAGGGTTGTGTGGGAATGACAGGGTGTGTGAGAGTGTGGCATGGATGAGTGGGTGTGGCATGGTTGTGTGGGAATGTCGGCGTTGTGTGGGAATGGCATGGTTGTGTGGGAAAGGGAGGGTTGTGTGTGTGAGAAGGGTGTTATCGCCAGAAAGTACTTCTAAACTTTTCGGAAACAATATTTATCTCTCCCGAAATGTGACTCAACTTTTAAACAAACACATACACACCAAAAATTGTATCACCGTGAGTACTGATTTCCAACAAGGATAGATCCTCTATTCAATTTGATGGCGCCACGTTTGGTGAACAAAGACCACACACATGTAAAGGCTTATGGGGATGTGGGGGTGGGGGTTGGGGGGGGAGGGGTTGCTGGTGGGACGGTGTCAATTGAAGAAAAATTAAAAAAAAAACAACCTTTGAACTTTTTTCGGGAAAATAAAATAATTTTCTCTCTCCCCTTTTGCAAGGCCTGGGGCTTTGAACAATGTTAAAAGGGGAATTCACACATGGGTGAGTGATATTGATTTCAAAATGAATGGGGGATGGGGGGGGGGACGGAGGGAGTAAAGTTCCCCTGTGTCTGATTTACTGACAGACATCATATCGGATGTGACACTAAAGAAATTATTTGGATTTTTTTCGCTACAGAAACGCAAAAGATTCATGGTATATGGATGATTTAATGTTATATAAATAAAAATGTTTTCTTTTCGAGCGCCTCTCACAAGACTACATGATAACAGATAATCTCGCGGTTCTCACAACAGTACATGATAATAGATACTGACAGATACTGTACAAGAGTACATGATAACAGATACTCTCGCGGTACTCACAAGAGTACATGGTAACAGATACTGACAGATACTGTACAAGAGTACATGGTAACAGATACTGACAGATACTGTACAAGAGTACATGGTAACAGATACTGACAGATACTGTACAAGAGTACATGGTAACAGATTCTCTCGCGGTTCTCTGCCTGGTGTAGGATCTAATGATGTTTGCATTGACCAACGGTCATTATTATAATACTATATGGGACTTATTAATGGGCACAGGTTTATTAGTGACCTTTTCTTTCAATATCCACCATTTTGCAAACGGCTGTTATCATTTTCTGTATGGATCGAACCACCCAGGACTTTCAGAGTTCGACACTGGCAATCGCCGGGAGTCGAACCCGTGCAGCATAACGATCTCACTAGCTACCAACAGCTTCAGCCAGCTAGAATAAAAAAAAAAAAACGTCTTTTTTATACATGTAATTGAACCACATTGATAAGATTCGATCCGAGACAGTCTAAACGGTTGTTGTCGTCCGTCCGTCTCCATCCCCCTCCCTCCCCGCGCCACCCTCAAATTTAATCAGAAGTAGAATTCATAATAGATGGGTGATTGTTGAGAATGAAGCAGGAGAGAGAGAGAGAGAGAGGTGGGGAATGTATTGCTTCTTGTCCGTCTGATCCATTGCCGTCTTCCGCTCTCTTTTGTGCTGATAACAACAATAAATAATGACGTCATTAGTAATGGGGTTTTATTGTTTTAACGAAAAAAAAACTGCTTTACTGCATGATTTGTACTAAGATGGTTATGACTTCTAATGCACTCAGTGTGTAAAGTTGACAATTTCCTAAATATATCCGCTTTTTTTTTTTTGGCCATAAGCGAACTAGTCAACCAGTAAAACAACCACTGGACAACCAACCATGTTACGGCAAAGTACCGAAGATTTCGTGTCAAAAAAAGTGATGATATTTAAAAATAATACGACGTAATAAATGACTATCTTATGACGCATTTGTACAGGGAAAAATAATTTTAAAACATCCAATCAATTTAAATATGCTAAGTAATTAATACTAAACCTAAGACATTTTTGCCAATATAAGTGCTTTTTATTCTACCCCCTCCCCCCCCCCAAACCCCCACCCTTCCTTTCCAAAAAACAAAACGACAACAACAAAGACAACTTCTCTGCCTAGGGTCCCAACAAAACAATAACGGCCCTGTTCGTGATCCCAGTAGCAGGTTCGATTATAAAAACCACTCAATAGATGAGCCCCCCCCCCCCACCCCACCATCACCACCACCACCCCCTATTCCTCGTCTGTTTGCCAGCCCTAACAGAAAGTCCATATTTCATAATCTCCCTTCAAAGGGTGAGATTGTGTGTGTGTGTGTGTGTGTGAGAGAGAGAGAGAGAGAGAGTGTGTGTGTATGTGTGAGAGTGTGTGTGTGTGGGGGAGGGGGCTTTTAGTAGAGCTCTCTCTCTCTCTCTCTCTCTCTCTCTCTCTCTCTCTCTGACGGGGTCAACTCAGGTCACACGGACTTTTCATAATGACCCTTTGATCTTCGCGCGTGAGCTGACCAACCCCCCGATGACAAGCTGGGAAGGGGGGGATTCCCCCCCCCCTCTCCGTAGATCTGTGTGTTCAAAAGACAAGACTTATGTCTACATCTCATCACGACATTGTCTGTCTGGCTGGCTGGTCACGGAGATTATAGACAGACTGTAGACAGACATAGACGCGCAGACGGAATGGTACGTCATGCAAGATCCTCCTATAGTTAAAGGGGAGATAAACCGAGGTGTAAATATGGGATACAGAACTATGTCATAGAACAGGGGTAGGCGAGGATTTTGAATTGTGGGCCGCAATGGGCTCTTAAATTTGACAGAAAAGGGCTGGACCAAAAGCAGATGGTTGGATTATTTATCTGAGATGTAATGACAAAATGTCGCTGAAGCCTTCATGCTCGCATTGGTGGAGCGTACGGCGGGCCCGATCAATAGTTTACACGGCCGTACTCGACCTGCGGGCTATTGTTTGCCCACCTTCTTTCAACCTAGATGGAGCTCCATTAGAGATATTAGCGAGGAAATGGAGACAAATATGATGTTTTTCGAGACAGCATTCATTCTGAGATAGGATGAACACACGCGCCAGTGTACGTAATAGGTGAATCAAGGTAATCAAAGGTGTTTTGAACAATACTAAAATAAGTAATAGGTTGATACTTGAGGTACTCCATGGTGGGACGTCTATATAAAATAGAGCGATCTATGGAGGAAAACATGAAACCAGTGGAACGTGTGTGTTGATACAAACTGACACACACCGTAAAATTATGACACACAGCGAAAAACTATGAAACACACCGACACACTCTGACACACACAGACAAACTATGACACACTCTGACACTTCGACGCACCCTGACACACACCGACACACACCGACACACTGATAAACCCCGATAACTATGGCACACATCGACACACTCAGACACTCCGACACACGCTGACACACACCGTCAGTTATTGACACACACCGACACCATCTGACTCACCGACACACGCCGACACAAACTGACACACACCGATAAGCTATGACACACACCGACACAATCTTACACACACCGACACACGCTGACACACACTGACACACACCGATAAAGTATGACACACACCGGCACACTCTGACACACCGACACACGCTGACGCACACCGACACACGCTGACACACACCGAATTACACCGTCACACACCTACACACGGCGAGACACACGCTGACACACACCGAAACACACCGACACACGCTGACAGTTATTGACACATACTGATAAACATTCGTATATCAAATTCAAACCCGTTTCCATGACGACGGCATTACATTATTTCATTTCTCTGACTCTCTGATTCTCTCTCTCTCTCTCTATCTCTCTCTCAGATATATTTCACTATAGATTTCAACTTAAATTACGCTTACAGGTATGTTCCGACACAGATTGTTTGTATTAGATTTCTTTTAAGTTCATGAAAAATAAAGATAAAGCTGCTTCCACGGTAACTGTCGCTGGCAGCTTATTAATAAACCCAGATATACAGAATAAACCCAGATATACAGAATAAACCCAGATATACAGAATAAACCCGGATATGCAGAATAATCCCGGATATACAGAATAAACCCAGAAATACAGAATAAACTAGGATATACAGAATAAACCCGGATATACAGAATAAACCCGGATATATAGAATAAACCCAGATATACAGAATAAACCCGGATATACAGAATAAACCCGGATATACAGAATAAACCCGGATATACAGAATAAACCCGGACATACAGAATAAACCCGGATATACAGAATAAACCCAGATAAACAGAAAAAAAAACCCGCCAGAAAAAACTGGGGCCCCTGAGAAACTTTGATAACTGGGGGCCCCCTCCTGCTTCCAATATGTAAAATAAATTATTAATAATAAATTTCAAAAGCGAACGGGCCTCCAAGGCCCGTGGCCCCTGACATGTATTGGGGTTGCCTCATCATGATTCATCTTAATATATGTTTTTTTTTTTAAAACAGGAGATCAGAGTTATCGTTTATGAAGTTGTTTTTAAAATGAATAATCATTTATTTCAATGTCAGGCAAATACATAGAAACACGGACAGACAGTCAACCTGAAAGATGGAGAGGCTGAAACGAAAGACGAGAGAAATACCCATTGACAAATATACAGACAGACAGACAGACAGATAAATAGATATATGCAAAACAAATACGGATAGTTTAAATAAATAGAAAGTTATTTGAAAAATCTAAATTTGCAGTAAAGAATTAACAATACATCAATCATAAAGCTGCTCACAGGACTCTTCAACTCCTACATGACAAAATGCTTGTTTATTTTTATGAGTGGTTCTAAAAACTGGATCATTTAAGCGGCCTCAGGTGTAAAGTAAACAGGATCAGTCATTTACATTGTGAGATATATATGACTGCTGATATACCTGAGTTTTATTGTGTGTGTATTACACAGAGTTCAATAACTCTATACAAAACGACATCGCAGCAGATGACGAAATAGTGGGTCTTTCATGATTATACAAATATATAATAGTAATAGTTAGCGGGTCTGTCATAATATGTGTTTGTGAAAATAAGATGTGAGTACATTTTCGGGGGGGGGGGGGCAGTTAGAATCAATCGTAACATACTGATCTGTCAGGATAATTGAATATGGTTCTTTTATTAACAGCGGCCAGCCGTGTCAGGGGGGTGGGGTGTAGCTGACCCTACATAGACAGAATGATTGTCCTGCTTGTCTGCAACGACAAATATTTTGTATAGCAATTGACATGTTGGAGTGCTAACTAATGGTAGGCGCTGTATGGGGTGCCAGTTGGCCACAGTGCACAAACACAACACGCACACTCAGTGACGCACCAATTTACTCAAACACAAACATGCAAACACGCACAAAAAGTAAAAAAAACAGACACAAAAATAGAAACTTACAAACACAAACATACAATACAAACATACAGATTGATTTCATAAACATAAAATACACAGACACACACACATATAATACACACATGTATAAACCAGAGGCGAACCTAGGGTGGTGGGAGGGGAGGTCCGAATTCGAAAGTCCCCCCCCCCTTTGCCCCAGCTTGAAGGTGGAGAGTCCAAAATAAATTTTGTTTACATTAACTATTAAGTACATTATTTCATGTCATGATTTTGATTATCATAATGAAGGGGCCCCCCAAAGATGATAATAATAATAAACACACAACTCATCGAGTAACCACATATAAATTCACCCATAAGCACACAGAGCCTTTTTAACAGAGTGTTGTCCTCTCCCCCCCCCACCCCACCCCCCGTGGTAAAAACATCCCCTTGTCCCCCTCCCCGCCCCCACTACCCCCACGCTTGTTACGCCCCTTCCCTCCCACAAAGCGTCAATCACTTTAAAGATTTGCAATCATACATATTTACCAATTTCAACAAGTTCTTTAACTCACCCGTACCCCTCTCTTTCCCCCCCCCATTCCCTCCCCCCTCCCACCTGCATCAAGTACCCGGGCGAGCCTACTACACCCAAAGACGGCCCAACATTCACAGACAAACAAAAAGACGTGAACATGACAACACAAGTGATGAGCACTGCGGTGAAGATCAAAATTTAAAAAAAAAAAAAAAAATTTCTACTCACCCGTCGCTACTGTGATGCACGTAAATATCCAAGGGTGAATCTTTAACATCGTGACCAGCTTCAAGGAAATAACAACAATAATAATAAGAAGAAGAAATCCAAACCACAATATCAACAATTATAAACAAACAGCACTCGCGCGATGAACACAACAATATGAAGGCGAGGAGGGAAAAAAAAAAGTGAAATAAAGAGAATTGATCAATCACTAGAAATATCACTACAGACGTAATAACACTTTTAGGCCTAAAAATTGAGAGAAAACATATTTATAATGAACACTTAAATCGTTTCAGCGGAGTGTATTCCATGAGTTGTGAGCGATACGCTGCTCACTCGCGTTAACGCTTTTATTTTGTATTTCTATATTTCTCACCAGGCGATGTCGGAAATGCTTTTGAAAATATTTGGTGGTGGTGATGTTGGTTGGACATATCCACCCGAAGAAATGAATGAATGAATGGAAAAAAAAAAATTCATACTATGATACAATCAATACAGGTCTACGATTCCTTTCCCCCCGCGCTTCTTTCCATCCATCCCTCTTGACGGTGAGGCAACGCGGGTTTCACGGGAGGCTGCGGGAAGATGAAGGGGGTGGGTGGGGGGGGGATGAGAGATGGGAGAGAGAATGAAGAGAGGAAAGGGGGGAGGGGGCGCGAAAGCCCGCACCGTAAATTTTTTCCCACTCTCTTCCTCTCAACCGCACGGCGTTTCATCTGATAATCCAATCAAAAACGCGCGTTTCTGATAGCTCGACCAATCAAAATACGGCGTTCTCTCCCACCGCTAGCCACATGTTCTGCCAGTTGAGCGCAGACGTCAAACAGTAAGACACGCGTGATTTCATTAGCAGGCAGTTTATATATTTATATAAAGATGTTGAAACACAATTAAGGCAGTAGATGAGCATAAGAACACCAATTAGTTTGATAGATATAAGTACATTCATAAATGTTATTGCAGTTTTGTTTTAATTCTCATAAGTTCACAGATTCGATGCCCGAGAAAGCAGGCTAAGAGAGATAACCGCAGTAATACTTTGTAATTGCAAATTTTGACCAAAGTAGGGTCCCTTTAAGATGATTGCCCTTTTTTTTTTGCACAATGCACACACCAATACTGTTTTGAGTCCTTCAAAAAATGAACGACGGTTAATAAAACTTGTCCTCACACACACAATACAAAAAGTAAAACTTCATAATTTTTAAATATATTTTTTTCTCTATTTATATTTTTTAGAAAAGCTGCAAAAATTCACAACAGAATTTTTTTTTTTAAACTTTTTTTTTAATTATTTTTTTTGTAATAGCAGTATGACATTTTTAACTTTTGGCGTTTAACTTATTTCGGTTTTATCTGTTCCTTCTGTCTTGGACCTTCTTCGCCAGCAGGCGATTGGAAAATGTATTTTGAACCACGAAGGGATCCGCCTCTCAAAGCAGGATTCCGATGACAGGACGGAGAATCAGGCTGCCACCTTGATGGAAGCATCGCACTGTAGCTGAATATAGAGGTGGAGTTGAATTACTAGACTGATACATTGCGGTTTGATGATCTCTCTCTCCCCCCTCTCTCTCTCCCCCTCTCCCTCTTTCTCTCCCCCTCCCCTCTCTTTCTCCTCTCTCAATCTTCTCTCTCTCTCTTCTCTCTCTCTCTTTCTCCCTCTCACTGTCTTCTCTCTCTTTCTGTCTCTTCTCTCTCTCTTTCTCTCTCTCTCTCTCTTCTCTCACTCTCTCTCTTCTCTCTTCTCTCTCTTTCTCTCTCTTTCTCTCTCTCTCTCCAAAGTATCGACATACACACACACACACAAACACACACACAGCTTATTAAACACACAAATATGGCGGCTTTACGAACAAAAGTTCATTAATAATGTTCACTTCTGTATAATTTATCTGGTTTGGTGACAGATGAGGGACAATACGATTTTTTTTTAGAATGTGAACTCTGTGAGATCATAATCAAAGTATGGTGGTTGGTTAAGGGTAATAATATCAGAAAATGTTTCAAAATAATAATATAATAAAGGTGATTAGCGATTGGACTAGCCAAATAAATTGAAGCCACTATTAATGCATGTGCTTTGGTCTCCCACAGAAGTTTTAGTTTCTGGCTGTTTCTGCCCTTACCAATAATGATTTTGAAAGGCGCCTAGAGTCAGGGCTCAGGGTGAAACTTCTAATGCTCGGGACGAATTAACCGTTACATCTGCCCCCCCCCACACCCCAACCCCCTCTCTCATTCAGTGTAAAAAAAAAAAAATAATCAAGCAATGTGTTGTCTCACGGGCTTCTTGAAGAGTGCGGCCCACACACACAGAGCGCATTTGATCACACCAGTTTTAAATCCTCCTTTAAAAGTTGCGCACTGAGCTCCCTCACATCACAGGGAGGGGTGGGGGGAGGGGGAGCCGTCAGTAATCAGTAGGGCCCATATTGTCGAAGGGGCCCTATATGTGCATTGCCATCGTTTGCCTAGGCTCCTGCAATGTACCTTTTGCCTAGGCTCTTGCAATGTATCTGTTGCCTATGCTCCTACAATGTACCTTTTGCCTAGGCTCCTGCAATGTATCTTTTGTCTACTCTCCTGCAATGTACCTTTTGCCTAGGGTTCCCAATTAATCTTTTTTTCTAATGCCACCGTAGGTACCTTAACTAAACGTCCTATAAGTTCCTTTGCTTGGGGGCCTCCAAAAAAACAATAACAACAACGTAAGAACAGTCCTGGATACGGAGCCCTATACGTGTGTGCCCTTCACACGAGCCCTGTGCACGTATTGGCTTGTTATGTTTCAGTTATGTTTCCGTTATGTTTCAGTTATGTTTCAGTTATGTTTTTTGAAAAGCTATTGGGTCTATGACCTGTTTTGACAATTACCTTCTTATCTTCCGAAAACGCTGTGAGATCCTGGGATTTTCTTTGAGCACAGAGAGTCCGTCGCACCGTATCTCGACGGTCAGCTTCTCGGCGAGCTGGACATTGTTAAAACAATAACACATGACTATAACTGATGACTTTAACAGAGATAAGTATAACGGATAACTATAACAGTTAGTGTAACTTATGACCAAAAAAAAAACCCAGATAAGTTTAAATGATAACCATAACAGATAAGTATAACTGGTAGCTATAAGGGATAAGTGTAACTGGTAACTATAACAGAGATAAGTATAACTGATAACCATGAGAGATTAGTATAATCGACGATTATAACTGGTAGCAGATAGGAATAACAGATGAGAAGTATTAGAAATATCTATAACAGATCAAAAAGCAGATAAGTGGTATACAGCTGTTCTCACAATCGAACGCTTTACAGCCTACAATGATAATAAATTTTGGTTTCTAGATCAATCGAAAATCGCATAAGTTTTTTTTTTTTAAATTGATACGCGTAAAATGAAAGGAAACGCATTGCCTTTGTCTTTATGTCCCTCCGCCCTAACTCACAATTGTTTGAATATCTAGCCTAACGACCAGAGGCGTAGCGGGGCATTTTACCTTTTTAATACCTTTTTAGCGCCCCCCCCCCATGCGAGAACCATATAATATTATATGTAAAATATACCATTTGGCGCCCCTTGAACCTCGGCGCCCGGGGACATATGTACCCCCGCCCCCTTCCCCCCAGCTAAGCCTCTGCTAACGACATTTCGTCTCTTTCGTCGCTTAATCATCTTACTTCAGAACACATCCCTTCTTTCAGGGTGAAGGTTTTCGCCAGCTGGTTGTAGGTCAGGTTGCCGCAGATCTGCTTCTGACCGAAGTCTTTTGGCGTAATGTTATTTAGGCTCGTCTGGCTCATGGGATTCCTGTTGGTGGAGATGTAATGAACACAGCAATAAACCCAATCAACGTGACGCCCACTTCCCGCAGACTGTGTGTCTGTGGGTGGGGGGGGGGGTGTGGGTGGGAGGTACGGGCTTATGACTGGCTATTAGACCGCCAACTGCTCCAAAAATAAAAGAAGTGTCTCGCGGTACGGGTCATCTATGGTCGTCTGGTAAAGTATTTATATCAAAAACATTGCCATGTAACTGGTAGCCTGGGAATGAAGGGCTATGTACCTCTGATAATAAAAGACCTTAATAAAGAAGGAATTGATTCGGTGTTATCAGGGGGGGGGGGAATGTGTTCTTTTCTACATCAGTTAATAGTATTTTATCAGAGAAAAGAGACATAGTTTTAATATATTGATTATTAAACGGGTGTGCGGCCCTTACAATTATGTCTACTCTCTTTTAACGCCCTTTGGGCCCGCCATGCCCCTCCCGCCCGCCCCCCCTCACCAGACCTATATATTAAAGTCAAACGAGTGATGTCGGAAACAAATTATCAGAGCATGGACAAACAGAAAAATATCACATTCCCATGCAGGGGAAAAGGATCTACTATAACCTAATCCTTACACGGACCTCTCTCTCTCTCTCTGTCTTTCTCTCTCTCTCTCTCTCTCTCACACACACACACACATACACACACACATACACATACACACAGAGAGACACACACAAACACACACACACACCGTGGCTACTGAAGCGAAAGGACTCAACACTTCATCTATTCCGTTGAGCCTTTAAAGCGTGTTCAAAAGAAACATTTTTTTTTATTCATTTTCATTTAAATCATTATCCATTCTTTCGCTGAAGAACGCTCCCTCACCTTTCGGGAACGGATGGTCTGGTGGTTAAGCGCTCGACTGTAAACCTGATGGTATGTGGTTCTATCTCCGGTGAGGACCAAGGGTATTTTTTCCTGTCTTGGGCAGTCTTGGCTCAAGTTCCCGATATATCTCCCGTGGTGTCTCCATGGCCATTGCACTATCGGCTATGGTGGGGGAAGAAAGAAGGGCACCATAAAAACCGTCCCATTTCATCTCATCCTTACAGGGACATCATACACACACTCACACACACACACACACACACACACACAGAGACACTCACCTGGTATTCACCAGCCATCTGTTCGTCACATGGAGTCTGCTCATAAAAATGTTCCCACCAAGGTCTTGGAATTCGTACAGGCCAGCATCGGTTCTTGTATCAAACATGAAATCTTGGATTAGCAGGTACACGTTCTATAACGAATCAAGAAACAATAAATAGAGGAACAGCATTTGTCGTATGCTAAATGGTTCACAACTTGTGCACAGCAGGTCGGAAACAGTAAAGAAATAGGGGAAAAAAAAGAAATGACAAAACAGCTAAATGAATTAAAAACGACGCAATAAACGAATCAACTCTTTGTAATTAAGATAGAGAAAAAAAAAAGAATTTCGATGACGTCATTTGTTCAATTTTTCTAGTATACTCTCGATCAGGGTTGTTGTCAAATTGCAGTGATGATGTTTTAATCATTGTCTAAGGTTTTAATTCACGAAAGTTATTAAACTGGTGTCTCTATTACGATCATGGTCGAATTTTATTTTATGAAAAATTAAAGCAAACCGCTTTCTAAAATTTCATTTTTTAATTTACATTTTGCAATGCAAGCATGTGTACCTAATGCTGTGACGTACCTGCAAACGACCTGCACGTGCTATCATAGATCTCCGTCTGAAAGTTTGTAAGTTATAGATGCAAGGGAAGTAACTTATTTATAAGGGCCAATCGTCATAGTTAAACACGGTTATATCCCTTAATACTAGTTATGTGCTTTTTTTTTTTACTCTTAATTGTTACAAATAAAAACAAAATAATAAATGTATTTGCAAAGTAATTATTGAGTCATGTATAGTCATGAAGCAGGAACATCTATGCAAAATTTCAATTTCACGAAAATCTATCACTAGAAAGTGCCTCAATTTAAAAATGTGTACTAAATAGATAGACAGAAGTTCTAAGAAAACGGTTAAAATTAGAATTCACTGAATGAATCAATGTAAAATAAAAAGAACAGCTGTATTAAAAATGTGTTGCCCGTTGGCTATTGCAAATGTTGGTCCGGTCAGCTTCATTGACTTTGTGACGTGACTTTTTTTAGTTAAATGCGCATTAATTAAAGCATGGTCCGGTTACGACCCTCTTTGGTTGTGCGCACTATAAGAGGAATTTTAAATAGTGATACGCTTTTTTTAATGATGTATACTCTTTGGTGCACATTATGTTCGATACAAAGATGTACGGACATATTTGTATACAACATAAAGCCATTATCATATAAATCAATCAAAGGGAGATAAAACTAAGTTCCTGGTAGGATTAATACGATGTAATTTTAAAATTTCATTGAAAAATATAAAAAAAAAATTCTTAATGACGGGAGGATGGGGGTGTGTTGGGTTGGAGGGGAGCAGGGGGGGGGTAAAAAAGGCGGGAAGCTACTCACGGATCCACTCTCTGGAATGGCGACATCCAAGATGTGTTTGCTCATGCCAGACTGTCCAGAGACGGATGAGTCTATGAGGATGTACGCGCCGACAGCCGTGGAAGCGAACTCTTTTAGGCTATTACCTTTGGAAATAAAACATATTAATAACAGATGTTATATGTCTTGTCTGTCTAAAATGTCTGCCTTTCTGTGTAAATGATGTCTATCTATGTATTGTCTGTCTGTCCATATATATATATATATATATATATATATATATATACATGTATATATATATATATATATATATATATATATCACATATTCCCATAAGCTCCCGCATATTCCCATAAGCTCCCGCATATTCTCATAAGTTCCCATACATTCCCATTTCACTCTCTGTTTCCTTATCTCTCCTTTTCGATAATTGACATAGAGTTGAATCTACTTATGCACGGTAGTTGATCATTGTTTAGCAGAAAATTGAAACGAAGTTTATAGTCCGTTTCAATAATTATTGAAAAATAGGAGTAGAATTTACTGATGCGTAAATTTTGACCATACGTGGTTGAAAATAAACACAAAGCCTTTAGTCCCATTCACCAAATACTAAACAGGAGTAGAATCAATTGGCACATATTCCCATAAGCTCCCACTTATTCCCATTAGCTCCTACATATTCCCATAAGCTCCCACATATTCCCATAAGCTCCTAATATTCTCAAAAGCTCCCACATATTCCCATAAGCTCCTACATATTCCCATAAACTCCTACATATTCCCATAAGCTCCCAAATATTCCCATAAACTCCTACATATTACCATAAGCTCCAACATATTCCCATAAGCTTCCGCATATTCCCATAAGCTCCGGGATAATCCCATAAGTTCTCATATATTCCCATTCTCTCTCTCACTCTTTCTCTCTCTCTCTCTCTCTCTCTCTCTCTCTCTCTCTCTTTCTCTCTTTCTCTCTTTCCTTATCGCTCTTTTTCGATAATTGACATAGAGTTGAATCTACTTATTCATGCGAATTGATCATTGTATAGCAGAAAATTGAAACGAAACTTATAGTCTGTTTCAATAATTGAAAAATAGGAGTAGAATTTACTGATGCGTATAATTTTGACCTTACGTGGTTGAAAATAAACACAAAGCCTATAGTCCCATTCGCCAAATACTAACCAGGAGTAGAATCAATTCGCAAATATTCCCAGAAGCTTCCAATTATTCCCATACGCTCTTACATATTCCCATAAACTCCTAAATATTCCCATAAGCTCCTATATATTCCCATAAGTTCCCAAATATTCCCATAAACTCCTACATATTCCCATAAGCTCCTACATATTCCCATAAGCTCCCGCATATTCCCATAAGTTCTCATATATTCCCATTCACTCTTTCATTCTTTCTCTCTCTATCTCTCTTTCCTTATCTCTATTTTTCGAAAATTGACATAGAGTTGAATCTACTTATGCATGGGAGTTAAACATTGTATAACAGAAAATTGAAACGAAACTTATAGTCCGTTTCAATTATTGAAAAATAGGAGTAGAATTTATTGATGCGTATAATTTTGACCTTACGTGGTTGAAAATAAACACAAAGCCTATAGTCCCATTCGCCAAATACTAAACAGGAGTAGAATCAATTCGCACATATTCCCATAAACTCCCACATATTCCCATAAGCTCCTACATATTCCTATAAGTTCCCACATATTCCCATAAGCTCATACATATTCCCATAAGCTTCTACATATTCCCATAAGCTCCTACATATTCCCATAAGCTCCTAATATTCCCATAAGCTCCCACATATTCCCATAAGCTCCTACATATTCCCATAAGCTCCCGAAAATTCTCATATGCTCCAATATATTCCCATAAGCTCCTAAATATTCCCCTTAAGATCCTATATATTCCCATAAGCTCCCAAATAATCCCATAAACTCCTACATATTACCATAAGCTCCTACATATTCCCATAAGCTTCGGCATATTCCCATAAGTTCCCGGATATTCCCATAAGTTCTCATATATTCCCATTCTCTCTCTCTCTCTCTCTTTCTCTCTTTCCTTATCTCTCTTTTTCGATAATTGACATAAAGTTTAATCTACTTATGCATGGGAGTTGATCAATGTATAGCAGAAAATTGAAACGAAGCTTATAGTGCGTTTCAAATATTGAAAAATAGGAGTAGAATTTACTGATGCGTATAATTTTGTCCTTACGTGGTTGAAAATAAACTCAAAGCCTATAGTCCCTTTCGCCAAATACTAAACAGGAGTAGAATCAATTCGCAAATATTCCCAGAAGCTCCCACTTATTCCCATAAGCTCCTACATATTCCCAGAAGCTCACATAAATTCCCATAAGCTCCTACATATTCCCATAAGCTCCTAATATTCCCATAAGCTTCTACATATTTCCATAAGCTCCCGCATAATCCAACAAGCTCCCTCATATTCCCATAAGCTCCCGCATATTCCCATAAGTTCCCATAATTCCCATTCTCTCTCTCTCTCTCTCTCTCTTTCTCTCTCTCTCTCTCTTTCTCTCTCCCTCTCTCTCTTTCCTTATTCCTCTTTTTCCCATAAGCTCCTACATATTCCCATAAGCTCCTACATATTCCCATAAGCTCACACATATTCCCATAGGCTCCTACATATTCCCATAAGCTCCCAAAAATTACCATAAGCTCCCATATATTCCCATAAGCTCCTTAATATTCCCATAAGTTCCCATATATTCACATTCTCTCTCTCTCTCTCTGTCTCTCTCTCTCTCTCTCTCTCTTTCTCTCTTTCTCTCTTTCCTTATCTCTCTTTTTTGATAATTGACATAGAGTTGAATCTACTTATGCATGACAGTTGATCATTGTATAGCAGAAAATTGAAACGAAACTTATAGTCCGTTTTAATTATTGAAAAATAGGAGTAGAATTTACTTAAGCGTAAAAGTTTGAACTTACGTGGTTGAAAATAAGCACAAAGCCTATAGTCCAATTCGACCAATACTAAACAGGAGTAGAATCAATTGGCACATATTCCCATAATCTCCCGCATATTCCCATAAGCTTATACATGTTCCCATAAGCTCCTACAAACTCACATAAGCTCCTAATATTAACATAAGCTCATTCATATTCCCATAAGCTCCTACATATCCCCATTCTCTCTCTTTTTCTCCTTATTTCGCTCTGTCTCTCTCTTTCTCTGTCTCTCTCTCTTTCTCTCTGTCTCTATATATATATATATTCATTTTTTTATTTATTTATATCTCTTATATTCCCACTAGTTGCTAGTACCCGGCTTTGCCTGGGTTTAAAAAAAGGTTTTCTGTTTACCTTCTGTTTTCTCCCTACCCCCTCTCTCCCTTCCTCTCTCTCTCCCTCCCTCCCTCCCCCTCTCTCCCTTTCCCTCTCTCCTTTCTCCCTCCCTCCCTCTCCCTCCCTCTCTCCCATCTCTCTCCGTCCCTCTCCCATCTCCCTCTCTCCCCTCTCCCCCTCCTTCTCTCCCCCGTCCATCCTCCTCCCTCCTCCTTCCCTCTCTCTCCCTCCCTGCCCCCTCTTTCTCTTTATCTCTTCCTCCCATTTCTCCCATCCTCTCCCTCTCTCCTTCCCTCCCCTCTCTCTCCTTCCATAACCCCTCTCTCCCTCCTTTCTCCCTCCCTCCCCTTTCCACCGCTCTCTCTCCCTACCCCTCTCTCCCCCTTCCTCCCTCCCTCATTTCCTCTCTCTCTCTCCCTCCCCGCCCCCCTCACTCTTTAACTCTCTCCCTCCCTCTCACCCTCTCTCTCCCTCCCTCCCCTCTCCCTCCCTCCTTACCCCCTCTCTCCCTCCCTTCCTTTCTCTCTCCCTCTCCCCCTGCTCCCTCTCCCATCTCCCTCTCTCCCCCTCCTTTTCTATCAATTGGCACATATTACCATCAGCTCCCACTTATTCCCATATGCTCCAACATATTTCCATAAGCTCCCAAATATTCCCATAAACTCCTACATATTCCCATAAGCTCCTACATGTTCCCATAAGCTCCTACATATTCCCATAAGCTCCTACATATTCCCATAAGCTCCCAAATATTCCCATTCTCTCTCTCTCTCTCTCTTTCTCCTTATTTCGCTCTCTCTCTCTCTCCTTCTCTGTCTCTCTCTCTCTCTCTTTTTCTCTCTCTCTCATTCTCTCTCTCTGTTTATATATATTAGGGTGGTTCATTGAGATATGGCAAAAAATGAAATGCGTGCTATAAAGCTAGACACGTTCCCAATTTTTAATCTGCTAATAGTAAATGTTTTGGTAAAGTTTTAGCTTTAAATTCTAACTACAAGACGGTGCTCAATAGCAATATAATATTAAAATTTTACGAAATTCTAGCAAAGTGAAGCAATACGCATATATTGAATGTTTTAAAATTACAATCAGCAATAGCTTTTTAATATCAACAGTTCGACACTCTTTTGCAAATTAACCATCTAGTTGAAACATATGGCTAATGGCATTTGTCACAATTAAAAGGTCAAACTTGAAAATTTAACCACCTCGAATTCAAGTCACAAAAGCAAGCAGTATCAGTCAATGTTATTGTCATTCTGACATTAGGACCTGAACAGCAGACTTTTGTTGTTTTTTGTTGGAACAGCCTTGCGGTTTGGTTCAACTACTTGCAATAAGAATTGTTTTTCTTCTTCGTCGTTAGTAAGAAGTGTGTTGTATTCTTCAAAAGGCTTCACCGCTCGCTCTGCAGTGTTGTCGTTCACAACACGAAATGACTTGAATCGTGTCTGGCCATATCGATACTGTTCACTTGCAGGCCACTCTTGTGGTGGCAAATCAAGAAAGGCTCTGTCAATGTCAAACAACAAAGAAGGTTCCCATTCTGATAGTTGCAAAGTCACCTAAACATACATCTGGTTTCATTAGAATTGATGAATCTCCACGCATTTTTCGTTCGCCAGCCTCATTGGTCATTCCCTGCACAATTCCCATCTTTGCGGCTGCTGTCACATGATCTGAGAACAGGGATAATCCAACAAGCTCGTCTGAAAGATACCAGAGATGATTTTCTAGGACCTTTCTTGTATCTGAACTGATGTCCGGATTGATGATCTGAAGGTCTTTCTTACAGATCCATATACACATAATATTCTTTCGCCTAATAATGAGCTCTATTCGATATTTTTTTGTTCAATAATTGTATAAGCTCGTCAACCGAACTTTGACTGTGTGCATATTGATATTGAATAATCTATCTCTCTGATTCTTCAAGCTTTATATATATATATATATATCATATATAATATTACTCATTTCCAGTGTGCGTTAAATCGAAAGTAAAGAATTAATACAACAGCATTCCAGTTTAAAATACAACCATGAAAAAAATCGGATCTGCCCGAAACCAAAAAAATAACCTAGCCTACGGATCAAGCATAAGGGGATATAACTCTATGCAAAGGTTTTGCAGGGTGCATCTAGTATACATATATATATGTCAACTTCACTATATGTACATGAATCGAATCAACATTTGCACGTGCTACCGTACTTGTTGCTGGTCATAGGTCGATTAGGTCAACCGCACTTGATGGCAAATTTAACTCTCGACAAAGTACTCACTGGTGAGTGCCTGAACACCGACAGACAATAGCAGTGCCAGGGCCACGGTCAGTGTGGAGCACAGCCGCTATTTGCCGTCCATCACAGAATGTCTTACCTGACGATCGATTAAAGGAAAAAAATAACGGTGAGAGAAAGCATCGCAGACCTAGACGAGGAGATGGGAGGGTGGGAGGTGGAGAGAGAGAGAGAGAGAGAGAGAGAGAAAGGGCTTTGTCAATCAGAGACAGCATTAGCCCTCTTCATTCACCCCCCCCCGCCCCTCTCCCTTTTATTAGCTATAGACCGGGCATGGGCAAAATACAGCCAGGGGACAGAATTATGTCAATGGGGCTGTTTGATTCACACCCTAGCTACCTTCCCCCCCTCCTCCTCAATTCAAAACTTCAATACCACAATGTAACACAATTTTTTTTTTCTCTGTTTATCTAAATTTTTTGATGCTTCTAATTTAATTTGAGTATGCTGAGTCTGAATATGACATTGTTTTTTTTTTTTTTTGATTGCATCAAGCGTTTGATCGTAAAACCAAAAATTCACTTAAACATATAATTAATATTAATCATATTCCATGAGATACATACAACTTTAGTCAATATTTAACATTTACTAGTTCAATAATGTTACGTTATGTTACAAAACTTCATGTTACGTAACGTTACATACATATATTACATAATGTTACATTATGTTTCAATGTAATAGTCTCTCAAAATTATAATTTGACTATGTTTTCAGTTCATTATATATTTCATATGAGTGTTCTATTCTTTTGGTTGGGTCGACTTATTAGATATTATGCAGATGTCGCTCATTAAATAGCCCTCAATTATTCGCTTTAAAATGTTCCGCCATAGTTGTCATTGGCTCTTGTTTCCAAAGTCGCATTACATTCATCAAAACATACAGGCCTATTTATACCTCGTTTGTTTTCCCCCAACTGTCGATCTGGAGGGACTTGGTTCGATCTCCGGAAAGGACCAATGAATATTACAGGTCATGGTTAAAGTCCCTTCTACATCTCCCGTGGTGCCTCCAAGGTCATTGCACTATTGGCTATGGTGGAAATGGGGAATGAAAGAAGGGCATCGTAACTATCCCATTAGCGGTCTACAGGATCTATGTAATTTTATCTTATTATTACAGGGACTTCACACACCATACAATAGAACGTGTTTGGTAACATTACCTTTCTACACCTATCCCATATTATCATTTCTACAATTCTTTGGTTGCCATATATTCCCAGACGGAGTAGTATTTATTTACCATCTATATAGTCATTTTACTAGTAATCAAACACCATCCGACATGGATAAAGACCATCAAATAAACACACGCAAACAATGGTTAAAGTTTTGGTTTTGTCTAACTGGTTGTATTTCCGCCAGGCCCGTAGCCAGGTCAAAGTAAGCAGGGGGGCACCAATACCCAGCAAGGGGGTACTTTCTCATTTTAGTTACTTTTTCTTTATTTTTTCATCTTTTTCTTTTTTAAGCGGGGGGGGGGGGCACTCCACACCTAGCGGGGGGGGGGCCTGCCCCCCCCCAGTGCCCCCCTTGGCTACGGGGCTGATTTCCGCATACATCTACAGTGTATTTATTAGAATTGATAATTCACGTAGCAGACCAAAAAAAATGTTTTTTTTTTTCAAATAGAAGAATCACTATAGAAAACAAGAGAAATCCACCAACTTACCTATCAGAGAAAATCACCAACTTACCAACCAGAGAAATCCACCAACTTACCAACCAGAGAAAGCCATCTACTTACCAACAACTTCGTCTTAATTTTGCAATTTTTAAATGGTTTCTTTAAAGTGAAATTCAATTGACTATTTTAACTTCTTAACATTGAGAGCAACATCTGCAGACGTCAATCTTCTTTATCAACTCTATTTTTGTAAATCATTTATCAGCGGGAAGCAGATAAATTGTGTTTAAAACAACAAAAAAATGTAAGTCCACCGCTAAGCTGACAAGTTTGAAGTAAATATTTATTATAGCGAAATGACCCCGTGAGAGATTGACTTTAACGGGATGACGATTTAATTGAGCGTTGAACTTTGACGGCACTTTGATATTTTATTGCAGGCGTTGACTTGTTAAAAAAAATAATCTAATATAAATAATAGCGTTAAATCGAAAGTAAAGAATGAATACAACAGTATTCCAGTTTAAAATATAATCATGGAAAAAATCGGATCTGCCCGAAACCAAAAAAATAACCTAGCATACCGATCAAGCCTAAGGGGATATAACTCTATGCAAAGGTTTTTGCAGGGTACAGCTAGTTTATATTAAAAAAAAAACATTGATAACTATTTTAGATAGATGGATCTTCACCATTTCAATTTTTTTTTAGAATTTATAGATTTCACTTGGTCGAATTCACTATCATGTAATTAAGCGAATACACACACACATGTAGCATGCACAAATATTACACACATAAACACCACAGACACTACACACCTGACACACACCACTGGCACAACACAACTGACACACAAGCACAGAGAAAAATCACAAATGCACAAACACACACACACAGGACACAAGCACAAACACACATTCAACAACCCACGCACGTATTCATGCTAGCTGCAGAGGCGTAATGAGCGGTGGGCAAGGGGGGGGGGAGCATCATGCCCAGGGCGCTATTCACAAAGGGGCGCCAAATGGTGTATTTTACATATAATTATATAAGGTTTTCACATGGGCGGGCGGGGGGGGGGCTAAAAATGTATTGTGCCCCGGGTGCGAGTTAAGCTCGCTACGGCCCTGGCTAGCTGTACCCTGCTAAAACATTTGCTGAGGTCAATCTAGCTATACGGGTTTATGTATTTTATGTTACGAATAAAATCTATAGACGTAATAGTCTTCTTTTTTTGTTCACCTTTTAACAACCTAAAGAATAAATAGTTAAAACAAGAAATGTATCCACGTGTGAGATTCAAACCTCGGTTAGCCGGTCATCTCCCTGACATTTCCTTAAACATTCGGACATTAAATTGGAGCGATTTATTATAATTTTATGAGAATTACTAGATTTTCTTTTTTGGTTTAAATCTTACATTCTATCTAAATGTTAGTCTTAGTAAAATAGTCTTAAAACCAATTATTGTGGTATTTAATTTGAAAACTATATACTATGATTGATATCAACATTGATAACTGTTGTGTACAGGTTCTTGTTGGGCCTCTAATTTATCTCCTTCGTTGATACTTCATAATATGTCCGCATTCTTTAAAATCAACTTCCCAACTGCCTCTTGAACACCACGCACCAAATGACGCTTGGGGAAAACACTCGCTAATACACAACAGCGAACACTTCAAATATCCAATCAGTAATAAGAACAAGGTATTCATAAAATCGAAATGATATAAGTTTAATCCATCAAATCAATAAAAAAAAAAGAATGATGACAAAATGACAATAAAGTCCAGACAAATAGTCACCAACGGCCCAACTTTTATACTCGTCAACTAGCAACTGTCACATACGATGAATTCTTTACTGTCCGCTTAACTCCCTTCTCCACGTTCCCCTACAACCACCTTCCACCCTCACCCCTGATCTCCTCAACCAAAGACAGCCATGCTCCACTGGTCACACTGGTCACTCCGGTCACTCTCCATTCACTTCTTTGATCCTCCACCCAGCTCTCACACCCACATATAATATTCTGTCAGCATATATTCTGCTGAGCAACTCACGAACTAATACACAACATAACTGAGGTCTGTGTTTGAATAACGTAAAGAATTTCACGAAGACAATTTTTAACGATGAATGCGGTAAATGTTATTATTGGAGGATTTTTCGGGATTATTACTTACTAGCTGTACCATGCAAAACCTTTGCATGGAGTTATATGATTGTATTTTAAACTGCAATACTGTTGTATTAATTCTTTACTTTCGATTTAACGCAGAGCCCACACCGCTATTATTTATTTAGATGTTTTCATTTGTCGGTTTTAAAATGTTATCTGTTGCAAAAGAAAAGTGAAAAATCAAAAACAGCAACGAGTATTTGAATGATAATATTTTATTAGAATTTTTGAATATTTTACATTTATGTATCTTATTTAAAACCGCATTAAAATAATAAAAAAAATGCACAGAAATAATTAAAAGTATAGATTTAAAAAATCAAACTTTAATCGGATCGAGACGCAGGAAAGAAGGAAGTCATTAATATTGAAACAGGAGACAGTATTTTAGATTTTACTTTCGGTATACAGCAGACAGACTTGAGATTAAAAAAAATATTTATTTAGAAATTTGCATGAGTCATTCATTTCACAAAAGCGGACCTATGTGTTTACATGGGTCAGTGTGTGGTTGCCACTTCTGGGGTAGTAGGTGACTGTAGCTGAATGATGAAAACAGGTCAGTAGAAAACTAGGTTAAATTAATATTAATTGGGTCAATAGAAAACTAGGTTAAATTAACATTAATTGGTCAATAGAAAATTAGGTTAAATTAACATTAATGGGTCAATAGAAAACTAGGTTAAATTAACATTCATGGCTATATAATTATGTATGTATATTCTTTACTCTGGCCCCCTCTGCTTATTTGTTCTACTTAGTAAAATGTATTATCTGGCCCCCCTGCTATTGCCTGGCCCCTGCTGTAGAATGCCTGGCCCCTGCTGTAGAATTTTCACGCTACGGGGCTGTCTGTGTCTAGATCAAGGGTTGGCAAACTTTTAGAACCTCTGGTGTCAACGGGTTCTTAACTTTTATAGTAGGGTTGCACAAAGTATATCATTTTTTTTTAAATAAATAACATTAATATAAATTATATGTACACGTCATCGATGTGAGCGGGGAGGAGGAGGTGGGCGGCGGATCTCGGGCCGGATCAAACAGACTGAGGGGCCGCAATTGTTTGTAGCTTCTTGTTAAGGTTCTGATGTATTTAAGGCACTACAAGACAGTGACCCTTAAGTCGTCATCCGTATCAAACCGCTGCCCAGTGAAGCCACGAAAACAAAGCATCTAATAAGGAATTTAAAATTGTAACTAAAGAACAAGTTTGGTAAACCTCGAGTCTATAGACTGTTTTTCTTTTATCTTTATTGGCATTTTTTTCGCTCTATATTTTCGAAAAAGTTCTACCACGCGTTTTAGAATGAAGAGCTTGTGTATCTAAAGTAGTTCGAGTGAAAAAACGCAAATGTTTTGTGTTAGGCGCACAAAAAACAAACAAACAACATACAACAACAAAAAATATTTAATGCAACAATTCATTCTAACTCAAAAGAGGACTAAGCATATATATATATATATATATATATATATATATAATAAAGGGGCATCACCGTCCAGTTCACGAAGGACAAACAAATTAAATATAGTTGTTTCCCTTTCATTCATCTTTTTCTTTTGTACACAGTTGGGGCATTTGTATACTGAATATTTACTTTGTTCGCCTCAACAAAGAGAGAGAGAGAGAGACAGAGAGAGACAGAGACAGAGAGAGAGAGACAGCCCCGTAGCGTGAAAATTCTACAGGGGGGTGCAAGCAGGGGCGAGGCAATAGCGGGGGGGGGGGGCAGGCAATACATTTTACTAAGTAGAACAAATAAGCAGGAAGGGCAGATAAAACGCAGGGGGGGGGCGGCCCTCCTGCCCCCCCCCCCGCACGCTACGGCCTGGAGAGAGATAGAGAAAGGGAGGGAGAGTTGAAAGAGTGTCAGAGAGAGAGAGAGAGAGAGAGAGAGAGAAGAGAGAGAGAGAGAGCAAGAGAGAGAGAGAGAGAGTTGAAAGAGTGAGAGAGAGGGGAGGGAGAGTTGAAAGAGTGAGAGAGAGAGAGAGCAAGAGAGAGAGAGAGAGAGAGCGAGAGAGAGAGAGTTGAAAGAGTTTGTGAGAGAGAGAGAGGGGGGAGAGAGGGTTGAACGAGTGAGAGAGAGAGAGAGAGAGAGAGAGAGAGAGCAAGAGAGAGAGAGTTGAAAGAGTGTGTGAGAGAGATAGGGGAGGGAGAGTTGAACGAGCGAGAGAGAGAGAGAGAAAGAGAGAGAGAGAGAGAGAGAGAGAGAGAGAGAGAGAGAGATTGCTAAGAGTGACTCTGGTGAGTTAACTGTGGACCTGAGTAGCGTGCAGAATATTTCCGGGTTTTGGCCATAGCCCCCTCCCTCCCCTTTTAGTCGCTCAGGGGGTGCCACCATGATCATTGCAATCCTCAACTGTGGTGAAGTAAAACTATAAAAAGAACACACTGTATTACTTCCACCATAACACATCATGAGACACACACCTGTACCAGACCAAGGAGGAGTTTACTCCATTCTTATAGATCACCATTATACAGCCCCTTGACTGAAGACTATCTTGTACATACTGAATGTAAAAAAAGCTAATGAAATATTAACAAATTAAATTCTTATTTTTACTCAGTTCATTGCTTTCCAGATTTTTATGATTATTTACCGTAATCTATTTAAATAAAAATGTAAATAGGATTCAAGCCTAAGCTAATAACTCCGAAAGTTCTTCACCAATATCCTTGAAATGTTCACACAAAATTGAAGTAAATTACCCGGCGTGTTTATATATACATTTTATATCGACATCACATCTATTACATTAAAAAAATAATATTTAATCGATCGGTTTGGTAAAATTATTTCTTTACTTCACTTTACTATTTTTTTAATAAAAACCACGGGAGGTAATTAAAAAGTCACAGAGAGCTAACTTAGATATTGTCAGTATTTGTTTCAAAATAAACCAATCCGCCTTCAGTATTTTGTTTTAATTACCAAACAGTATCGTAACATATTTATTTTACTTTAGTTTGCAAATTATCATTTCGTCAGTATTTTTTTTAATTACCAAACAGTATCGTAACATATTTCTTTTACTTTAGTTTGCAAATTATCATTTCGTCAGTATTTTTTTTTATCAAACATGTAAACAGCATTCACACCATTCATTGTAACTCTAAAAGTACGTCCAAAAGCACTGGCGGCGGAGCAGGGGGGCAAGGGGGACACCGACCTCGCCTAAAACTATTAAGGGGTGGCGGCGCCCCCCCCCTAAAATTTCTTTGTAATTCATTTTAGTTTATATGTATCATTTTCATAATTCATTTGATTTATTTCTTAAATTTAATATTTGAAAGAAATTATAATTAATTGACATTTTACAGTAATCACATTATTGAGAGATGTTGTGGCATATTTTAAAACTAGTTGCAAGTACCCGGATTGGCCCGCGTTTAAAATAATGTTTTCTGTTTATTTAAGATGCGTAATTTGACGTTTAATTAAGATTTAAAATAAGACGCGTAAAACAGGTTTACTTGCATGCAATAAAAGGGTACATTTATCTTAAAGCAATGTGATACACAACATTTTTGGCAGTTCCTCTCTCTCTCCCTCCCCTCCCTCCCTCTTTCCCTCCCTCTCTCTCCCCTCCCTCTCTCTCCCCTCCCTCTTTCCCTCCCTCCCTCCCCCTCTCTCTTCCTCCCTCCCTCTTTCCCTCCCTCTTTCCCTCCCTCCCTCCCTCTTTCCCTCCCTCTCTCTCTCTTATAGGCATGACTGTAGCAAAAGATGACATTTCCTATGGATGAAGGAATTGAATGTAATAATGTAGTAAGTAATGTGATATTTGGTTCCCCGTACCGATCATATTTATAGCAAGTTAGCTATGTGGGAGAGCAGCTCGTAAAACCTGAAATCGGGGTAAAAGTTTGCCAATTTTCATGTCTTTGATATCCAAAATAATTAATTACAATTAAAGTACCCATTGAGATGGAACGAAACATGTTTAAGAACATTCCCCATGTAATTTTGTGTACGTGTACCCAGTGGCGCAAAAAGCAAAAAATGCTGGGGGGGGGGGCTCAAATATTGAAAAAAGACAGTTTGACAGTCTTTTTTGTAACTTTATAACGTAAATTATGTATTGATGATTTGGCCGGGGTGGGGGCTCAAGCCCCCCTGCCCCTCCCCCCTGGTTGCGCCACTGCGTGTACCAAATTTCACGTTATTTGGTTGTCTGGATCTTGAGTTTTAAGGGAACAGACAGACAGATAGCAAATGCGTCTTATAAGTATAGAGAAGTATTGCCATCTACCGAATGACGGCAAATGTAGTTTTTAAAGAAAATACAATTTTTTATTATCTTTTCATACATTACTTTTTGTTTATTGAGTTTCCCGTTTCCGGTTTCATATTCATCATCATTCAAGATAATTATCAGTAATTTTCTGATCTAATTTCACTATTAAATTTGTAAACCAACTGACATTACGAATCAGTTGACGACAGAAGTGCTCAATGTTCATTTTTATTTTTTTAAATATATTATTTTTTAATAATATCGATTAAATACTTGCTACAGAATTACTATATTCTATTATTGAATTAAGGGGGTAAAATTTGTCTTTCGGTCATATTTTATCTTGCCCCTCCTTAAATTTTCAAGGGGGGGGGCGCACATTCTGTCTGTTCTTTTTTTAAAAAAAAAACAGAATTAGAAACAACGGTTTTCCCAATACTTACCGTTACATTACATAGAGAAATAGCCACGGCTAAGCGTGGCCGGGTACGGCTAGTAAATAAATAAAATAATAACATAAAACAAAGTTTTGAGCAGCCGAGTCTTACCTGCGGATCTTTTTGTAAGTTTGTGTTTCAACAATATCAGAGAAAGAAATTGAGAATGACGTACAGGTGAGTACCATAATAGAATCTTCCGAGTGTGGAAACTGGGGGGACACAATGTTGCATAATGCTCAATACAACAAATAAATGTACACACAATACATAAAATAAACGTAAACAATACTCAATACATAAATTAAATGTTAACCATAAACAAAAGTAAAGTTCACTTAGCCCTATAGGACCATCGGGTCTGATGGAGTGTAGAATTCATCAGTTTCTATAACCTCGGCATATGTAAGGATTGTGTGGTTAGCACAACGCCCAGCCGGCTTTACTACCCCAACTTAAAGTCAGGAACCCATTTAAAGCTTTGTGGACTTGGGGGACTCTCAGGATCGAACCAAGGACTTTCAGGTCTGACAGACGAGTATCTACACCACTCGGCCATCGGTCCGATATATTTAAAAAAAAAAACATAAGAAATTCATCAGAAATGTGAAAAAAAAATTTTTTTTTTATGTCTGATTCAAAGAGCCTATTGGTGGGTCGGATGATCTAGGGGTCCGGGGAAGGAGGAGGTCGCGGGGGTTGGGGTGGGGAGGGGGATATGGCGGAACAGTGGCGTCACTAGGGGGGTGCGGGGGGTGCGGACCGCACCGGGTGACACCCTCACGAGGGGTGACACCCAACTGCAAAATATCTAGTTTTAGGTCTATATTCTTATTTTGTAATTTAAAATAATTCAAAGCCGTATTTAATTTTTATAAATAAATAAAAATATCTCCGATTATTAACAGACACTGTGTACTTTTTATTATTAATTATTTTAACGCACTGGCTCCGGATACGCTAAGATGAACTCTTATGATTTAAAGTTATTTTCTTTTCGCGGGAAATTGCATAACCGAGCAACCTTTTCTGATTATATTAAAATTGTAGCTATTTTCTGTTGCGCACTGGCAGAGTGTATTAATCATTTGGCCGTGATCCATTTATTGCTAACTATATGCGGGTTCGATTCCTCTCAGGGACAAATATTTTTTTTTCAGATTTCTTTTTCAGGATTAGGGTTAGGGATAGGGTTAGAGTGTGGAGCAATATCTATTGATGGTCCCCGAAAAAAAATATATCTCCCATTATTAACAGTAAATGACGTCATCAACGTCTGCAGTAAATAAGAGTTCTCATTCATTCTGTTTACTGGCGTCATCAAAGTTTGCTAGACGTGTCCCGAAAAAAAAATACTTAGTACGTCTTAGACGTATCCGGAGCCAGTGCGTTATTTTAATGAAATTATTGGTATACTTGCACTGACCTATAGATATCAATTATCGCTAAAAACCTGACCCCGGAAACGGAAAAAAAAAAATAAAGTCGCGCATGCGCACATATATACGGTCTCTGGAAAAAAAATATGGAGACCGGGGTGTCATGAGAAGGGTGACACCATGAATTACCGCACCGGGTGACACCAACCCTAGTGACGCCACTGTGGCGGAATTGAAATCAGTGATAATCTAATCTTCAAATCAGACACACAGCTAAAGTGTTTTAAAAAAACACAGTTGCATAAAGAGCAGGAAAGGGGGGGGAGGACGGCTGATTCCCCCCCCTGGTGACGTGGCGGGGTCAGGGTGACAGGCGGGTATCACTCACCTTAAAGCACGTGGGTGCCTCCATGACGTATTCTCGACTCTCTTCGTCAAAGTAATAGTCGCCACACACCTGTTTCTGACCAAAGTCTGCAGGGGTCAGCTTGGCTAAACTGGACTGGCTCATTGGGTCTCTGGATTTGGACATTCATATTGAGTATATAGTGTAATGTCCGTCTGTCATATCTATCTATCTATCTATCTATCTATCTATCTATCTATCTATCTATCTATCTATCTATCTATCTATCTATCTATCTATCTATCTATCTATCTATCTATCAATCTGTCTGTCTGTCTATCTATCTATCTATCTATCTATCTATCTATCTATCTATCTATCTATCTATCTATCTATCTATCTATCTATCTATCTATCTATCTATCTATCTATCTATCTATCTATCTATCTATCTATCTATTTATCTATCTATTTATCTATCTATCTATCTATCTGTCTGTCTGTCTGTCTGTCTATATATCTATCTATCTATCTATCTATTTATCTATCTATCTATCTATCTATCTATCTATCTATCTATCTATCTATCTATCTATCTATCTATCTATCTATCTATCTATCTATCTATCTATCTATCTATCTATCTATCTATCTATTTATCTATCTATCTATCTATCTATCTATCTATCTATTTATTTATCTGTCTATCTATCTATCTATCTATTTATCTATCTATCTATCTATCTATCTATATCTATCTATATATATATATGTCCATGTCTGTGTGTTTACAATTGTGCGTGCAAGCGTTTGTGCGTATGTGTGTCGATATGATGTAAAAGATAAGCTGGTGTAGGCTGCGCCCCTTCTTTAACGGCAGCCCCGTAGCGTGAAAATTCTACAGCAGGGGCCAGGCATTCTACAGCAGGGCCAGTAGTGTTGTTTTCGTTGACGAAAACTAAAACTAAAACCTTCGTTGACGAAAATGTTGACTTTTCGTCAACGACAACTAAAACTAAAACTAAAATTAGCAGCAAGACTAAAACTAGACGAAAACTGAATCTATTACAGAAAAAACGAAATAAAAACTGAAACTAAAATATGACCTGGGACTAAAACAACACTAAGGGCCAGGATCTAGCGGAGGGGGGGCAGGTAATACATTTTACTTTGTAGAACAAATAAGTAGAGGGGGCCAGACAAAAAGCAGGGGGTGCCCGATTTCCTGCCCCTCCCCCCGCACTCTACGGGCCTGTTTAACTGATCTTTCATTCATTACACATTGACTCACTTGGTGTTAACCATCCACCTGTCCGTTATGTGCAACCTTATATTTGCGACACCTGTTCCGTTGTCGTGCAACTCGAAAAGTGCGGATTGTTTGGTGTAATATAACAAAAAGTCATTCACCAGGATGAAGATGCTCTGTCCGGGAAAGATAAAACAAAAAAATAAACAAATAAACACTTGAACACGTGATCCATAAACACATGAACACATAAACACAGAAACACGATCAAATAATCACATAAACATATTAACACATGAACACAGAAACACTTGATCAAATAATCACATAAACACATGAACACATGAACACATAAACACTTGATCAAATAATCACATAAACACATGAACGTATAAACACATAAACACTTGATCAAATAATCACATAAACACATGAACACATGAACACATAAACACTTGATCAAATAATCACATAAACACATGAACGTATAAACACATAAACACTTGATCAAATAATCACATAAACACATGAACACATGAACACATAAACACTTGATCAAATAATCACATAAACACATGAACGTATAAACACATAAACACTTGATCAAATAATCACATAAACACATGGACACATGAACACAGAAATACTTGATCAAATAATCACATAAACACATTAACACATGAACACAGAAAAACTTGATCAAATAATCACATAAACACATTAACACAGAAACACTTGATCAAATAAACACATAAACACATGAACGTATAAACACATGAACACGTGAACGTATAAACACATTGTTAAATTTCAAAAAAAAAAAATAAAACATGTGTAACCAGAGCCGTGCCAAGGTTATATGCCGCCCCCTCGGGGGGGGGGGTGAGGGGGGCAAAAAACAAATTCCCCACCCCCCACACACAGACACAAATAAAACATGTTCTGTTCATTGATTACTATTTTTCTTTATAAATTGTATTACTAATGAAGCCTGCGACATTGTGTATGTAAACATTTTAAATGATCATTTTTTTAGAGCATTTTCGAAAAAAAATGCTCTATTGTCCCCGTTTTGTCTGTCTGTCTATCCGTCATCACCCTAGATCTCAACAACCATAAGTCCTAGACCCATGATGTGTATATCATTTTGTAGGTCTTGGCCTGCCATGTGTGCAGCAAAAGTTCATTTCGCGATCTGACCTCTGAGGGCCGTAAAAGGGGGCTTGTAAAGTACCGTTTTTTACAATATAAGCTATATTAACAAAGGAGCGCCCTATATCTCAGTAACCATAAGTCATAGACCCATGATGTATATATCATTTTGTAGGTCTTGGCCTGCCATGTGAACATCAAAAGTTCATTTCACGATAGGGCCTCTGAGGGGCGGGCTTCAGGGCACCTAAGGGGCTTAAATATTATATATATGGCCCCATTCTACACCATGTACGATCAATAACCCATTCATTTGGTGCGAAATTATGCAGCACGTAGTTTCACCAAGATTTATTAAGAAACTCATCAAATGAAATAGTAAGCTTGTGTTCTGAGTTTAATTGAAAGTATCAGAGCTATGCAACAATTGACGGAGTTTTCGGACGATTAAATGACTACAATTTCGAATGTTTTCAATTATGAGTCCTATTTCAGTAACCACAAACCACTTGTAGTTAGATTTAAGAGAAAATATTTTTTTTCAAATATAAAGAAACGTCTTTATAATATTTTTTTTTACAGATATATGCATTACACAATTGAATTTATAAACATTTCCAAAATTTACAAATATTTACTGAAAGCTAACAAACGTACTGATACATAACACGAAAATGCACTAACATGTCCTGTGTCCAGAATGGAACAGGCTTTATTGCTTGTTTTTTTGTAATGCCGCTGTTTATACAACTTTCGTACATCATTTCTCTTTACTTTAAAACTACAAAAATGGAATTTTTTAGCGCCCCCCCCCCGCCCCCACACATGAACATTTTGTACGGCGCGGGCACTGCAAACAACAACACCAACAACACCAACACCAACAACACCAACAACACCAACAACACCAACACCAACACCACCACCAACAACACCAACAACACCAACAACACCAACACCACCAACAACACCAACAACACCAACACCAACAACACCAACACCAACAACACCAACACCAACAAAACCAACACCAACAACACCAACAACACCAACACCAACAACAACACCAACACCATCAACAACACCAACAACACCAACACCACCAACAACACCAACAACAACACCAACAGCACCAACAACACCAACACCACCAACAACACCACCAACAACAACACCAACAACACCAACACCAACAACACCAACAACATCAACACCAACACCAACACCAACAACACCAACAACACCAACAACACCAACAACACCAACAACACTAACACCAACAACCAACAACACCAACAACACCAACACCAACACCAACACCAACAAAACCAACAACACCAACAAAACCAACAACACCAACACCAACAACACCAACACCAACACCAACAACACCAACAACACCTACAACACCAACAACACCAACAAAACCAACAACACCAACACCAACAACACCAACACCAACAACACCAACAACACCAACACCAACAACACCAACACCAACACCACCAACAACACCAACACCACCAACAACATCAATACCAACAACACCAACACCAACAACACCAACAACACCAACAACACCAACAACACCAACACCAACACCAACAACACCAACAACACCAACAACACAAACAACACTAACACCAACAACACCAACTACCCCAACAACACCAACAACACCAACACCAACAACACCAACAACACCAACAACACCAACAACACCAACACCAACAACACCAACAACACCAACAACACCAACAACACCAACAACACCAACACCAACAACACCAACAACACCAACACCAACAACACCAACAACACCAACAACACATGAGCTACATCCCATGCAAGTATTGAAACTTTGATTTCCCCCTTTCCCCCCGCCCTTCTATCCCCCCCCCCCTTCCAACACCACGAACTCACCGAGCCGCTATCTGGTAGAGCAACATCCATGAAGTGCAGCGAGCTGTCCTCGTCACCTTTGTTAGCGACCTTTTCAATGACATAAGCACCGGTAAGCATAGCAGCAAACCTCTTTAAATTTTCACCTGGAAAATTTAGGGGGGGGGGGAGGGAAAGGTGTTAATAGAGGGAGCATGATTTTTTTTTTTTAAAAAAAGCCTAATTTTCAAATTACATGTTGTCACAGGGTATTCCCGATGACAGCGCACCTAATGGATGTTGATGTTGATGGAATTCGTTGTTAAAATATCACAATATACTTATAAACTAACACCAACAACAATAATAGAGGTTATTAAAAACAATGTATTCCTCTCTTGAACTACAACAACCGTTTCTACGTCACACCTATTTCTACGTCCGTTCAACTTGAACATCTATTTGGTGCGCTGTCATCGGGAATATCCTGCGACACGTGTGGATATGAAAAAAAAAGTTGAAATGACCCAGGCTTGATGGTCACCGTTTGACCACATGGTCGCAGAGATAAGTGTTTCCCCACTGCTTTCCTCTCCGACCTCCATCGGGCCATGTAGTGGACCAAGTGACCGAGGTGATAATCAATGTTCCCTCTAAGCTGAGCGCGTGAGCGATCGCTCACACGTATTCAGTGCGTCGCTCTTACTACACGTACGATCGCTCACTCCGACGGACGACATCGCTTAAATCGCTCACAAATTTTGGACTCAAACAAAAATGTCGCTCAGAGACAAAATTTCTTGCTCACTTCATACCACACCTTAGAGGGACCATTGGTGATAATCATCACAACAACTCCATATTTGAACAGACAGTCGGCTGACCAACAACAACAACAACATCATCACACAAAAAACATCAAAAGAACACAATGATAAATATTGTTACCAGCGCTATAAACTAATATATATATATATATATATATATATATATATATATATATATATATATAGAGAGAGAGAGAGAGAGAGAGAGAGGGCCAAAAAAAGTGAGAACGTTGCGTAGACGGTTATATAATTATATCAAAGTTTGTTTAGCTGTACGCTTAGAAAAAAGTTGTTGAAAGCAGGAAGGACACATTGAACATGATTTCTGATAGGCTAAATACTTTGCAAACAAAATTACATGAAACAATACAATTAGTTAAATTATATTTTTAAATAATTCGTATGTTATATGATGTTTTCTCTTTTTTTGCCCACCTTATATATATATATATATATATATATATATATATATATATATATATATATATATATATATATATTACAGTTGTTTAACTCACATATTAAAACGTTTATTTGTATATATGTACTCACTCTGGGAGTATACTCCATGTGACGTAATCGTCATGTGTACAATCAATGTGCAGTACAGTCTCAGTTCACCGCCCAACATCATCATTATTACCTGTCCACTTACCTGGGCATGAATTAAAGACCAACCTTTTATGGTGTGACTATTATTAAAGTACTACGAATATTTCCTATATTCATTTATGACTATTCAAGACATCCAGATACTCTGAAGAGCCGCCGATAGAGAGGGGGCAACCAAACCACTTGTCATCAGCCCCGTAGCGTGAAAATTCTACAACAGGGGGCCAGGCGTTCTACAGCAGGGGCCAGGCAATAGCGGAAAAGGGGGAAGAAATACATTTTACTAAGTAGAGCAAGCAAACAAGCAGAGGGGGCCAGAAACAACGCAAGAGTTGGGTAGGGCACATAGAAAGAATGGAAAACAACAGAGGTCCAAAAGCAATATGTAAGGCAACACCCAATGAGAAAAGGCCTAAAGGCAGACCAAGAAGCAGATGGTTAGAGGAAGTGGAGGAAGACCTCAAAGCCATATGAGTGAGAGAGTGGAGGAAGAAGACCATGGATCGGGAAAAGGGACCAAAATGGGCTGAAGGAGCGAGGGCCGTAAATGGGCTGCATGGGCCAAGGCCCTAAATGGGCTGTAGGGGTCAGGGCCCTAAATGGGCTGTAGGGGCCAAGGCCCTAAATGGGCTGAAGGGGCGAGGGCCCTAAATAGGCTGCATAGGCCAGGGCCCTATATGGGCTGGGTTTCAAGGTTGTTACTGCCGGGGGTTGGTAGCGGGGATAAGCTCCCACTAACAAATAAAATGCTCCCAATGGCATGCGTCTCAAATAGCCTCTGACAACCAAGTCCAACTCCTGGCCTTCTCGTGCGGCTTAGCTACTAAGCCCGGCGAAACTGTTTCCACTGACAGGAGAAGGGGCGAAGGCGGTTCACTGGCGCCTCAAAACCAGCCGCTTCGGGCAGATGAGGCTCGTCAACCTCGGTTGGTAGCTCATCTAGGAGAAGGAAAACTCTGTTCTCAAACCTCCGCTGCCTAGCGGCATACCTCCTACGAGGATAGGCTAAGGGAGTAAACCCTGAAAAGAAATCCGGAGCTGGAGTCCCCAAGGCGGCCAGACCCTATATTGTCAACGCCGGCAACTCCTGCGGCGCAGCTGAAGCCAAGCCGTATCGACTCTGTCTTTCCCTTGGATCCCTCAGTTGCGCGGAGAGGGGAGGACTGCTGCACGGGCAACAGCTATCCATCCATATTACCCTGCCCAGGCTCTGTAGCTAAACTGGAGAGGATACTCCAGCGTCGTCGCACGATGTCGATACAACACGGAAGGGGACAGTTACCGGTTCTAAGCTCATCCGATAGGCGAAGGAAACGAGCGCCAGGGGTCTCTTTCGACGGTGGGAGAGGTCATCGCGCCTCATTGGACAGCTACCGCCCGCCTCAAGCTGGGCAGCCCCCAGCCAGTTGGGTGCTGTCTCGCCATGGCTC
This sequence comes from Bulinus truncatus, assembly GCA_021962125.1. Lineage (NCBI taxonomy): Eukaryota > Metazoa > Mollusca > Gastropoda > Planorbidae > Bulinus > Bulinus truncatus. The sequence continues at coordinate 7,157,269 of JAGDYQ010000017.1, read as the reverse complement.
ACCTGCCCTACTGGGTGCGTGGGGATTAGAGATGCACTTCTCAAAAAGTGGGCCAAAAAACACACGCACCAGGCAAATTCAAGATAAGAACTAGCAAGAAGCCTCCAGCTCTTCGATTCGCAAGCTGGAACATCAGGACCATGTGTACCGGACTCACATCTGACCTTCAGCAGATTGATGACGCAAGGAAGACCGCTGTCATCGACAGGGAACTCTCACGACTAAACATCGACATCGCCGCTCTACAGGAGACCCGGCTGGCTGAAACCGGCACCATCAGAGAAGCTAACTACACATTCTATTGGAAAGGGAAGTCCTCAGACCAACCGAGACAACACGGTGTTGGCTTCGCGGTGAAAAACACGCTTGTCAGATTCATAGAGCCCCCAACAGACGGCTCTGAGAGATTACTAATCCTCCGACTGTCAACGTCCTCTGGCCCAGCTCACATATTCAGCGTGTATGCTCCAACCCTCTGCTCCACTGCCGAGGAGAAAGATCAATTTTACCAGTCCCTAGATGAAGCGCTATTGAAGATTCCTAGCACCGATAGCCTTTATCTCCTTGGCGATTTCAACGCAAGGGTAGGAGCTGACCATGTGGCTTGGCCCACCTGTCTCGGAAGCTTTGGGAGGGGAAAGATAAATGAAAATGGCCAGAGACTGCTTGAGTTCTCGTGCCACCATGGCCTGTGCGTGACCAACACCTTCTTCAGGTGCAAAGAGATACATCAGGTGTCATGGAGGCACCCACGCCCTCGTGGCAAGCAAGGTGCGCATAACGCCGAAGAAACTGCATCACTCCAAGAAAAAAGGTCGCCCACGCATCAATATCAACTGTGCCAGAAATCCCGAAAAAAACCAACAGTTTATCAGCAGTCTGGAAGTTACACTCAGTGAAAGAAAGTTAGCAGTTGACACCATCGACTCTAGGTGGTCGCGTCTGCGTGATGTCGTATATAACTCCGCCATCACCACCTATGGAAAGATAGAGCGGAAAAACGCCGATTGGTACGAGGCCCACTGGGAGGAAATGGAACCCGTTACCGAGGTAAAAAGGAAAGCCCTACTGGCCTACAAGGCCAGGCCCAGTCCCAACACACTAAAAGCCCTACGGACAGCCAGGAGCAAAGCCCAGCAGACCGCCCGCAGATGCGCCAACTCCTACTGGTTGAACCTCTGTAGCAGCATCCAGGCAGCTGCCGATACAGGAAACGCAAGAGGGATGTACGAGGGCATCAAAAAGGCAATAGGCCCAACTCCCTCCAAAACCGCCCCCCTTATATCCAAAACAGGAGAGGTCATCAAGGACCAGGAAAAACAGATGCAGAGGTGGACCGAACACTACCTGGAGCTATACGCAACCCAGAACACTGTGACTGATGCCGCCCTTGGCGCTATCCCAGATCTGCCTGTCATGGAGGAGCTAGACACCACACCCACCGTGGATGAACTAAGCAAAGCCATCGACTGCCTTGCAAACGGAAAGGCACCCGGTAGCGATGGAATCCCACCAGAAGTTCTGAAGAGCGGAAAACCAACACTGCTAAAGCCATTGCACGACCTCCTAAGTCGATGCTGGGAACAGGGCTATATCCCCCAAGACATGAGGGATGCCAAAATTACCACACTATACAAGAACAAAGGGGACCGGAGCGACTGTAATAACTACCGGGGCATCTCCCTCCTCAGCATCGTCGGCAAAGCTTTCGCCCGCGTCGCTCTAAACCGCCTGCAGGCCCTCGCCTCCCGAGTCTACCCAGAGTCACAGTGTGGCTTCAGGGCTGGCCGATCAACAGTGGACATGATCTTCTCACTACGTCAACTTCAAGAGAAGTGTCAGGAACAGCAGGTGCCACTCTACATCGCTTTCGTCGACCTCACAAAGGCATTTGATCTAGTAAGTCGAAGTGGACTCTTCAGCTTGCTGCAAAAGATTGGCTGCCCCCCACACCTGCTTGCAGTGGTCATGTCCTTCCACGACAACATGCATAGCACGGTTTGCTACAACGGCGCAATCTCCGAGGCCTTCCCAGTCAGCAGCGGAGTAAAACAGGGCTGCGTCCTTGCACCTACACTCTTCGGCATTTTCTTTTCCATGCTCCTCCAATACGCCTTCAAGGATTGCAGCGAGGGTGTTTACATCCATACAAGGTCCGATGGCAAGCTCTATAACATAGCCCGCCTCCGTGCAAAGACCAAAGTCACAAAGGTCCTAATTCGCGAGCTGCTCTTTGCTGATGACGCAGCCTTGACATCACACACTGAAGACGGACTGCAGCAGCTTGTCACCCGCCTCTCCCATGCATGCAAGGAGTTTGGACTGACTATCAGCCTGAAAAAGACGAATGTCATGGCACAGGGTACAGATACACCCCCAAGCATTGACATCGATGGGCACACCCTAGAGGTCGTCGAGAACTTCACTTACCTCGGGTCCACCATCTCCAGCTCGCTATCCATAGACCCGGAGATCGATTGCAGAATCGCTAGGGCAGCCACAGTCATGGCGAGACTAAAGCAACGTGTGTGGGAAAACCCCAGCCTCACCGAAAATACCAGATTGCGCGTCTACCAGGCCTGCATACTTAGTACCCTCCTCTATGGATGCGAGACGTGGACCACTTACGCGAGGCACGAAAGAAAGCTAAACAATTTCCACATGAGGTGCCTGCGACGTATATAGCAGATAAAGTGGCAAGACAAGATCCCCAACACTGGGGTGCTAGAGAGGGCCAACATGAGCAGCTTGTTTGCAGTTCTCAGCGGGAGACGCCTCAGATGGCTCGGTCATGTCAAAAGAATGGACGCAGGCCGCATCCCGAAAGACCTACTCTATGGCGAGTTAGTTACCGGCCAGAGGAAAACAGGGCGACCTAAAATGCGCTACAAAGACACCTGCAAAAAGGATATGAAAGAGTGCTCCATTAACCCCAACTCCTGGGAGAGCCAAGCAGCCGACCGCCACTCATGGAGGCTCGCTGTCCGGCAGGGTTCATTGCGCGCAGAGGCTGAGCGACAGGATAATGCTGCCCTGAAAAGAACAAGACGGAAGCGGAAAAAAGAACAGCTACAACAACAACTACAACAACCAACTATCTTCAAGTGTGACAAGTGCGGCAGGGATTGCCACTCCCGAGTCGGACTGCACAGCCATTCCCGGCGGTGTTTTGTAGACTCATCTTAGCTACACCATCGTCTCTCGAGACGGACGGATGCCGACGATATGGGCTGTAGGGGTCAGATCCCTAAATGGGTTGTAGAGGTCAGGGCTCTAAATGGGCTGTAGGGGTCAGGGCCCTAAATGGGCTGTAGGGGTCAGGGCCCTAAATGTGCTGTAGAGGAAAGGGCCTTAAATAGGCTGTAGAGGCCAGGGTCCTAAATGGGCTGTAGAGGTCAGGGTCCTAAATAGGCTGCAGAGCCAAAGGAAGAAGATTTAAAAAAAAGAACAAGAGCGCCATTTATGATTATTTATCTCATCTGTGTATCTGAAGTTTGTCAATGAATGCAGCGTTACACTAGCGTACCTCCTGTATAAATTGTTAAGCAGTGAATAGCGTTGGAAGCAGGGACGAGGCGTGAGTGTTGCCGGTCATAACTCTTAGAGAAAAATTTAATGTCATTTTTTATACTGTATACAAAGCACAAACGAACAATGATTTATATAGCTGTATGAAGTATTAGACTAACAACATTATGGTATTTAAATAAATGAAAGTTATATATATTTTAAAATTGTTTTATGCTTGACTATATTCAATAAAATGGGTACCATTATAAAGCGTTTTCTATAAAATGTACTATGACCGGCAAGACTCGCTCTTCGTCTCTGGTTAGAGGATTTACTAAGCCATACCATATCTGAGTTTGTCTTTATATTTATAAAAGAAAATGTTATAGTTAACCCTGATTCCAAACAGCTGCTGCCTTGCAGGCTCACCCACCCATGGGAAAGGCTTCGGGAGTCAACCCCGGGGAAAAATCCGGAGTCGGAGTCCCTAAGGCGGATGTACGTCACCCATGACGTCCTTCCGGCAACTCCTGCAGCCAAGTCGTCTCCAAGCGTGGTGCTTTGCACCCCCATTGGACCCCGTCGACAAAGCCGAGAGAGGGAGGCCCTGTTGTCTGGGCAGCGCAGGGCCTCCACAAACTTCGCCCAGGCCTGCGCTCTGGAGACGTTACTCGCTTACACGACTAGAGACGTTACTCGCTTACACGACTGGAGACATTACTCGCTTACACGACTGGAGAAGTTACTCGCTTACACGACTGGAGACGTTACTCGCTTACACGACTGGAGACGTTACTCGCTTACACGACTGGAGACGTTACTCGCTTACACGACTGGAGACATTACTCGCTTACACGACTGGAGACGTTACTCGCTTACACGACTGGAGACGTTACTCGCTTACACGACTGGAGACGTTACTCGCTTACACGACTGGAGACGTTAACCTAGAGCGCAACCATCATCTTCCGAGATGGACGGATGCCTACTACTATAGATTTGTAAATTGATAGATATTGGCGTTCAGACTATTCTTTAAAGCAAAATAATTTCTATAAATATTTATCTATCTATAACTATTGTTTTTTTTTTAATGATTAAATCATTGAAAACAAATAAATGCATTTAATTTCCTCCACTGACGGCTGTTATCAAGAGATTGAATTAATGAAGAATTGACAGAGACACTTCATTTGAACAAATAAATAGATAATAGATAAATAAAATAATAAATAAATAGATTTGATCAGCTTTAGGAAAAAAAAATGTTCAAACTCACCTAAACGTTGTTGTTTTGTTTGTACACTCGAATAGTTGCAGTATTGCGGTCAGGTTGCAATATTGCGGTCAGGTTTCAATATTGCGGTCAGGTTGTAATTATTGCGGTCAGGTTGTAATATTGCGGTCAGGTTTCAATATTGCGGTCAGGTTGTAATTATTGCGGTCAGGTTTCAATATTGTGGTCAGGTTGTAATTATTGCGGTCAGGTTGTAATATTGCGGTCAGGTTGCAATATTGCGGTCAGGTTTCAATATTGCGGTCAGGTTGTAATTATTGCGGTCAGGTTGTAATTATTGCGGTCAGGTTGTAATATTGCGGTCAGGTTGTAATATTGCGGTCAGGCTGCAAAATTGCGGTCCGGATGCATTATGCCTTTTAAATATCGGTCTCACATTTTTATAGTGTTAGACCTACCGCTAGTGTAACGCAATGATCTCTCCCCCCCCACCCCACCCCATCTCCCCCCCCCCCCCCCTCAATACCAACGATCTGTCCAATGGTAAAAGTAGTTGATGAAATGTTGACGACTCGGGTCACTCAGTCCTCTTTTAAGACCATACGTCAAGTACTTTGACCTTCTGCCGTTGGGGAACTAAATTTAAAAAAATAAACCAGTTATGTCTAGATATAATCGCCCATTGTCAGGTTAATTTTGCGGCTGATGGTTGACTGGAGGAGCCCGGAGCTGTTAAATTCGACATAATACACTGCATACACCCGACGGCATAGGCGTCGATAACGTACACGGAGACAATGGCGGCAGATTGAATTTAAATCATACAGAACGCGTATCGCCATTTTTAAATTGATTTCCCCCCCCCCCTTAAGCTGCCATATTTGTGTATTATTCTATTGTGTATCAATATTTAGGTGATACTAGCTGCACCCTGCAAAACCTTTGCATAGAGTTATATCCCCTTAGGCTTAATCGGTAGGCTAGGTTATTGTTTTGGTTTCGGGCAGATCCGATTTTTTTCATGATTGTATTTAAACTGGGAAAACTGTTGTATTAATTCTTAACTTTTGATTTAACGCAGAGCCCAAATCGCTTATATATATATATATATATATATATATATATATATATATATATATATATATATTATACTATCTATCACAAAGTTAAATAACATAAATGTCATGTTTTTAGTAATTCGGAAATGATAATTTTTACATAGCGATGCGCTTTCAGTATGATATATATTCTGTGGTAATGGCCTAACGCAAAGTCTGTTTTGAGTTGACCGATGCTGCCGTTTGAATCAGTTATTAAGTTACTCGGTCTGAATCAGTTATTAAGTTACTCGGTCTGAATCAGTTATTAAGTTACTCGGTCTGAATCAGTTATTAAGTTACTCGGTCTGAATCAGTTATTAAGTTACTCGGTTTGAATCAGTTATTAAGTTACTCGGTCTGAATCAGTTATTAAGTTACTCGGTCTGAATCAGTTATTAAGTTACTCGGTTTGAATCAGTTATTAAGTTACTCGGTCTGAATCAGTTATTAAGTTACTCGGTCTGAATCAGTTATTAAGTTACTCAGTCTGAATCAGTTATTAAGTTACTCGGTCTGAATCAGTTATTAAGTTACTCGGTCTGAATCAGTTATTAAGTTACTCGGTCTGAATCAGTTATTAAGTTACTCGGTCTGTTTCTATTGGCCAAGTTGAGGCTCATTTGTAGGATTGTTTTTTTTTTACCATCATCAAAATAGGAATGTAGATTTTAGCTACCTCTTGTGTCACCACACCTGTATCGGGGGGAATCTAATCATATCTAGAATGGGAATCTATCAAAGTCTAACATATGAATCTATCAATATCTGGAATGGGAGTATATCAATATCTAGAACGGGAATCTATGAATGTCTAGGATGGTAATCTATCAATATCTTAAATAGGAATATATCAAGCTCTACAATATGAATCTATCAATATCTAGAATGGCAACCTATAAATATCTAGAATGGCAACCTATAAATATTTAGAATGCGAATCTACCAATATTTAGAATGCGAATCTATCAAACTCTACAATATGAATCTATCAATATCTAGAATGGGAATCTACCAATATATAGAATGTAAATCTATCAATATCTAGAATGGGGAATCTATCAAACTCTACAATATGAATCTATTGATATCTAGAATGGGGAATGTATAACTAACTCGAATATTTTGGGATTGTGTATAGAATATTAGTCAGTGTGTTGATCCGCCGTAATTAGTAGTGCGTATCTTTGTCTGTTTTGTTTATTACACTAGTCACGTGACCGTCATCCACGCGCTCTATACCCAGTGACCTAGATGACACGGTATAAATATCGATCAGACAGGTAATAAATAGACTGATCTCGGCCACACCACCTTTGCCTTAGAGTGCGTTTAGTGAGCGGAGAATTTGAGTACTCACCTTAAGTAATTTATCATTTGTATATTTCTAAAGACCTTTTCCGTAATTCATTTTTTTAAAAAGGGGGGGGGGGAGTGGGGGGAGGAAAGATAAATCAATAATTTTATTTTCAAATTACAAGTTTATTTGAACAAAAAAATGGAACGCATCACGTTTGATGATCACCGTTTAAGCAAATGACCCCCTTGATGTATAGTCCATCTGTCTCCATCTCCCATCATCGGTCAATGTAGTGGACCAAGTGACCGAGGTGATAAACATGACATCATCATCTCCACCTATGGACAGACAGTCAGCTTGCAGACAACAACAACAGCAACAACACACACATAAACAAACAATGATAAATATCGTCACCAGCGGTAGGCGTACAATACTATAAAAATCTGCTAAGCCAAAATTGATGAAAAAAAATTATTGCTTTTAGACCTTTATTTTCCAACCCAAACAGACTTGACACGCCGAAATACTGATCAACTCAAGAGTATCAACAATAAAATAATAACGGCTTTGGTGAGTTTTTTTTCCATCTTCTCTTTGCATTACGCACATGAACACTAAGGGAAGTGCTAATTACATTGGCCTGGATGTAAAAGTAAGGTCGGCGTTATAGCACAGAATTTTCCTAGCGCCGCTAGTCTTCGTAGGAAACTGTATGATAGACAGGCCAACTTGGCAACCAGCTTTGGATCCAACGCAGCAAATATTAATTTAAATGAAATTATTTACTAAGTTACCAGAGAATATTTTTCCTAGGGCCCGTACATTTTTTGGAAGTCTCTATATTGAGCTCTCAATGAATTACATGTAAAAGCTTTGTCAATGCTTAGCACCCACCGATTCAAGCAATGAACTTTGTCAATGCTTAGCACCCACCAATTCAAGCAATGAAATGTGTCAATGCTTAGCACCCACCGATTCAAGCAATGATATTTGTCAATGCTTAGCACCCACCGATTCAAGCAATGAACTTTGTCAATGCTTAGCACCCACCAATTCAAGCAATGAAATGTGTCAATGCTTAGCACCCACCGATTCAAGCAATGATATTTGTCAATGCTTAGCACCCACCGATTCAAGCAATGAACTTTGTCAATGCTTAGCACCCACCGATTCAAGCAATGAACTTTGTCAATGCTTAGCACCCACCTGTCAATGCTTAGCACCCACCGGTTCAAGCAATAAACGTTGTTGATGCTTAGCACCCACTGATTCAAGCAATGAACTTTGTCAATGCTTAGCACCCACCGATTCAAGTACTGAACGTTGTCAATGCTTAGCACCCACCGATTCACATAAAGAACCTTGTCACTGACATACACCTGTTTTATTTCGGTAATATTTTATGGGGATTTTCTTTTGTTTTTGTTCTAATTTTCTTCAAATTTTCTTCTGCCACTCTCACTAGGATGGGGAAACGAATCTCTACATTGTTATACTATCGATGTATTTTAGGGTTGATCTCGTTGGCCTATGGGTGAAATTATGTGTCAGCGGCTTCAGGATTAAGACGTGATACGGCCCTAAGCTATTTGAGATATGGGGCCCTTTATAAGACGTGATAGGGCCCTAAGCTATTTGAGATATGGGGCCCTGCATAAGTCCAGATATCATAAGTCAGAGCCAAAAAAAAGTATATATGACATTCGCTCACATGGTCAATTATCTGGGGGGGGGCACCCAACAAGGGGTGGGGGGTGGGGAGGGGGTGCTACGCTATAGCTTGTGTAGTTTATACGTAAATCCGGCACTGGCGGCATCATTGGGGGGGGGTTGTGGGGAGGAGAGGGACTAAGCTACTGAAGAGTGAACCTCAACAGCCTACGCACGACCCTGAGAACGGTCTTCAGATGCGGTACTTTGTACAACCTACACTTAAAGGCTCTCGATCGCCCGCATATTAGACTCGCCCCTGGTCAACCGCGGACTGCTAAGGGCCAACTTCTAAATAATACCTCTATAAATGTTTGCTTTTTCTTTCTCATGAGGTAACAGTAAAATTAACCTCTCGCACCATTCCGTTTCAAATGTCTCAAGCTATAGTAGCCGTTGTAAATGTTTTTATTTTAAAATGTCAATTGTTGATACCTTACACTGGGCGTACGAATAGCAAACAGTATATCTTTGTTTGAATATGTTGAATAGATTTTCATTTCACTGCATGAATCGTTTTAAAACCAGACTAGCCTAATTCTTTTTTTTTTTAGTTCGGATTAGAACTCTTCACGTATAAAAATATTTACAAAAAAAAAAAAAAATTAAAAAAAAAAATTGTTTGCTTGAAATCTTAAATCTCCTAAAGTTCTTTGCGGATTGCTTTGAATCTTGACACAAAGTTGCATTCGATTGGCAAGTATTGACCTATTAATAAAATCATATTTATCATTCCTGCTATAAACTGTTTTAAACTGAATTTATAATTAACTAATTTGCGTTTGGTAATTGATAGCATTACATACTCAAGGGATGTAGTTGTGTTTAACTCTGTCGAACGACACTAGCTAATGAGCTACTTCCCTTGCGTTGGTTTTTAGTTTCAGTTGCATATGAATCTATCACGGTCAATATATGTTTGTATGTGTTGATCTGCGGATCCCTCTCTCCCTCGCCCTCTCTCCCTCGCCCTCTCTCCCTCGCCCTCTCTCCCTCGCCCTCTCTCCCTCGCCCTCTCTCCCTCGCCCTCTCTTCCCTCCCCCATTTATTCCTCCCTCCCAATCGCTCTCTGTCCCTATCTCCCACATCTCTCTATCCTTCCTTCCACCATATCTCTTTCACCACTTTCCACTCTCACTCCAACCTTCTCCCTCTCTTCCTCCCTCCCTTCCCCCCCATCTCTATCTCTGTCCCCTATCTCCCCCAACTCTCTCTCCCTCCCCATATCTTTCATCACTCTCTCCGTCCCTACCCACTCTAGTCCAACTCTCTCTCCCTCCCCATATCTTTCATCACTCTCTCCGTCCCTACCCACTCTAGTCCAACTCTCCCTCCCTCCCCATATCTTTCATCACTCTCTCCGTCCCTACCCACTCTAGTCCAACTCTCCCTCCCTCCCCATATCTTTCATCACTCTCTCCGTCCCTACCCACTCTAGTCCAACTCTCCCTCCCTCCCCATATCTTCCATCACTCTCTCCGTCCCTACCCACTCTAGTCCAACTCTCCCTCCCTCCCCATATCTTTCATCACTCTCTCCGTCCCTACCCACTCTAGTCCAACTCTCCCTCCCTCCCCATATCTTTCATCACTCTCTCCGTCCCTACCCACTCTAGTCCAACTCTCCCTCCCTCCCCAAATCTTTCATCACTCTCTCCGTCCCTACCCACTCTAGTCCAACTCTCCCTCCCTCCCCATATCTTTCATCACTCTCTCCGTCCCTACCCACTCTAGTCCAACTCTCCCTCCCTCCCCATATCTTTCATCACTCTCTCCGTCCCTACCCACTCTAGTCCAACTCTCCCTCCCTCCCCATATCTTTCATCACTCTCTCCGTCCCTACCCACTCTAGTCCAACTCTCCCCCCCTCCCCATATCTTTCATCACTCTCTCCGTCCCTACCCACTCTAGTCCAAGGGCATGGGCCCCCTGACGAGTGGTTGTGTTTTGTCACACCCTAATAGTTAACTTTTTTTTCATTTACGTTCCATATTAGTTTGCTGAAGACAGGAAGTGAAGATGGAATCTAGCCTGACCCTGTGCCGAACTTTGATTGTGGCCATGACTTTGACGTCATCCGGAGTCTATTCACTGAGTGAGTACACGGTATCAAATTAAACTTATGGGTGTGTGAGTCAAGACCTAGTTGACATATTCCAGAGATGAGGTGTTTGAAAGAACGGTAAAGGCCTGACTCAAAATTGCTGGAACTGGGTTTTTTTAATATTTTTTTTTAATTCAAGAAAAAGCTTGGAGTAATTCATTGGAAGCAAAATAATTTTATAATTTTCTTGTCTGCAAACTTTTTTGTGTGCTGTTGTTAATTTTGTGTTTTACTTTAAGTTATGCGATTTAGACTCAATGGGTTAGGCTTCAACAGACAGAAATGTACACAGGGTTAAAGATAAAGATAAATGTTGATGTTTGACGGACTTAAAAGAACAAAGACAGAGAGAAAGACAGACATTAAAGAATACGGCCATAAAGAAATGCAGGAATAAAGTAACACAAACATACGTAAAAAAATACAAATAAAGAAACTATTAATGTTTAGACAGACATAAAGCCAGACATGCATTCATCCACAGAAAAAGTTATATAGATAGATAGGCAGACAGACATATGAGAGGTAGATTTAAACAATGATAGATAGACAGACAGACATATGAGAGGTAGATTTAAACAATGATAGATAGACATACATATGAGAGGTAGATTTAAACAATGATAGATGGACAGACAGAATATGAGAGTAGATTTAGATAATGATAGATAGACAGACAGACATATGAGAGGTAGATTTAAATAATGATAGATGGACAGACAGACATACGAGAGGTAGATTTAAACAATGATAGATAGACAGATATATGAGAGGTAGATTTAAACAATGATAGATGGACAGACATACATATGAGAGGTAGATTTAAATAATGATAGATAGATAGACAGAAATATGAGGTAGATTTAAACGATGATAGACAGACAGACAGACATATGAGAGGTAGATTTAAACAATGATATACAGACAGACAGACAGACATATGAGAGATAGATTTAAACGATGATAAAAAGACAGACATATGAGAGGTAGATTTAAACAATGATAGATAAACAGACAGACATATGAGAGGTAGATTTAAACGATGATAGTTAGACAGACAGACAAAAGTCTAAAAGAGGAATTCTGTTTTTATTTTAACTCAGGTGAAAATTTAAAGAGGTTTGCAGCCATGGCCACGGGCTCGTTCCTTGTTGAAGAACACATGAAGAAGGGCGGCCTAGAAAGCTCCCTTCTCATCGTGGACGTTAATGTCCAACAAGCCAGTTCGGTGAGGCGCCGGTGATGGACATCAAAGCGGAATTAACCTGCATGCATTTATTTATTTTTTTTAAATGTCAGTAGTACACATGTTGAAGTGTCCAAACTAGGCTTGTAACAGTCAGTAGTACACATGTTGAAGTGTCCAAACTAGGCTTGTAACAGTCAGTAGTACACATGTTGAAGTGTCCAAACTAGGCTTGTAACAGGAGTGAGAGCGGGCGGTCTTACCCGGTCAGCACTTTGTCACCAATAAGTGGCTGCAATTTTCACCACTTTTCCATAATAATGATGGAATTATCACCACTTTTTTCATGAAAATGGGGAATTTCTTACTAATTTTTCAGAATATTGGTGCAATTTTCATTACTTTAACATAATGATGGGGGAATTTTCACTAATTTTTTCATGATATTGGGGGGGGGGGGGTTACTACTTTTTAATAATAATGGGTAATTTCCACTATATTTGTACTCTTTTGAACGGTAACGGTACAAGTAAAAAAACAAGACTATTTACTTTACTGTAAACATGTATTATTTGAAGCTTTAATATAATGTTTCTATGTGAGGTTTATACTGTTGTTTCACTTCATTCGCCACAGAGCATATTCCTCCTAATCAAAGACTACACATTTGTCCACGCCAAACAGTGCAGCTTGTTCGAGTTTCGAGATAACGGAACAGGGCTGACGGCCATTAGGCTGCACCTTACTGACAGGTGGATGGTGAACAACAAGTGAGTACAGGCAGGTGGGGGAAAGGGAGGGGGATAACAGGAAGTGGCGTAGTGAGGGGGGAGCAAGGGGCATCATGCCCCGGGCGCTACTCATAAAGGGGCGCCAAATGTTATATTTTATAATAATATTATATGGTATTCAAATGTGCGGGGGGGTGCTAAAAAGATATTTCGCCCCGGGCGCGAGTTAAGCTCGCTATGCCACTGGTAACAGGTGTTCTCCCGTCAATTTTATCAATCTCTAGCTTTTATTTTCACATTAATTAGCTTTTTATAAAAAAAATGAGCTAAACCTTAATGAGCGGGCCATGTTGAATGAGTTTTATTTTATCACAAAGTGTAATGGAGTAGTCAAATGTAACTATGTATTTAAGGTCAGGTCGACTATTCTGTTCTCACCTGATATCATTTCTAAATACAGAGAACCAATGAGCCAACCAAGTTTGATGAAAATCACCCCTGAAGATTTGGGCCAAAGGCAGATCTGCGGTGACTACCTGTTCGATGAAGCCAAAAAGCTGTACACGTTGGATGGTCCAACGTGCTATAAGGTGAGTGATGCCGGCCTGCCGACTCCGCGCGCTTACCCCCCTCTATTCGCCCCCCCCCCCACCCCAATACCGTTAATGCCAACAGACAGGAGAGAAAGAAAATCCAAAGTAGTACACCGAAAAATAATCTCATCAAGAGAAAGTCAACAGGTACGTCGTTTTGGGTGCGGCTTAAGGTGGGGAGGGGAGGGAAGGGGAGGAGGCAGGACTGGCGGATATTTCCCCCCCCCCCCAGTGGGGTGTGGCTATTGAGGCCCCGCGGGGAATTTTGATTTCAAGATGTGGCTAACAGCATGCAGATAGGGCTCATATGAAAGATATAAACATACATTAGAGTGTTTCAAAAAAATTTTTTTTTCAAATTTAACCGCATAGGGCATTAATGGATGAGGATTGATGTATTAGGTAACCAGTAAAAATTTCTGTCAAAAAGATTGACATTAACAGACTGCTCAAAGGGTCTCCTTCTTTTGGCATATTCGTAAGCATGGACGAGGCGTGAGTTTTGCCGGTCTAACTCATAGAGAAAAATTGATTGATGATTTTATAGCCATATACAAAGCACAAACGAACAAAGATCTATATATTTGTATAAAGTATCGGACTAATAATATACACAGTTTATATATAACTGATGTTATATATATTTAAACTTGTAGTCATTTTATTATGAATGATTATGCTAACTATATTCAATACACACAAGACCATTTTATAGCTATATAATGGTCCTGTGTGCATTGAATATAGTTAGCATAATCTTTCATAATAAAATGATTACAAGTTTAAATATATATAAAATTTATTTATATAAATTGTATATATTATTAGTCCAATACTTTATACAAATATATAGATATTTGTTCGTTTGTGCTTTGTATATGGCTATAAAATCATCAATCAATTTTTCTCTAAGAGTTAGGCCGGCAACACACCTCGTCCCCGTTCGTAAGCCTATATAATGCAATTTTGGAGTGGATTTTTAAAATTGTCTTTGTAGTGTACTATTATTGACATTTAAATTATTAATTCCGCATTATTCATTCTGCAATGTACACTGCTGTGCGTTCTTTTTCTTTCAGATTTAGAGTTCAATTGTAATAATTAATATGGCATCTGTACCTCAAAAGACTTTCAAAACTAGATCTGAAATCGATGTCTGGTTGATTGGTCAACAGATAGCATCTCTTGACTTAGTCACTTGTTCTAACAGCCTACCAACTATGGGGCTCACTCTGCGTCGTTTGCTTTATTACTTGAAGAGTCAGAAGCTTTCTCTCTCTGAAAGCTGCTCAAATGTGATCGATGAAGTTTTTTCTATATGGTTTATAGCGCACATCCCAACGACACAGAAACCTATTGCTGTTGCCAAGCTGAAAGCATTGTACGAGAGATATGTTAAGCTTGGCAAGAACAAAGGCTGTCAAGTGATAGGCAGATGGAGTTGAAAGTTGAATTTTTTTCAGCTGATGAATCAACAACAGTATCACTGTCAACAAGTACAATATATAGAGCTAGAAAAAATGTTTGCCGATCAGTCACAGTAAACCAAAAGGAGATGTTTGTGCCAAGCATACCATTAGTTGCTCATTTTGATGGAAAATTACCACCAGATGTTGGTGGCCAATCAGACGAGCTAGTTGATCGAATGCCAATTGTTGTCTCTTGAGTGAAGGTTGAAGAGCTTCTGACAATTCTACAACTTCCAAGATCAACTGGTGAATTAACGGGTAAAGCTGTGGTTCAGATACTACATGAGTTGAAAGATGTCCCAGAATGGCTGGCTGGTCTTTGTTTTGATACAAGTTCTAACACAGGAGTTCAAACTGGCGCCATAACAGTTATTCAGCGGATGTTTGACAAACGCCTTCTATTTCTAGCATGCCGTCATCACATCTTTGAAATAATATCAGCAGCAGTGTTTGACAAGTTGTTTAAATCATCTGTACCACACTTTTCACTGTTCAAATGTTTCAAGGAAACGTGACCGACCCTTGATACATCACGATTTACTGTTATTGATGTCTCTACATCCAGCTCATAGTTAACAAACAGTGAGAAAGCTTGGCTTTATGAGAGAAAAGCAGACCATGATGCTTAAAGGGGCCCAACATGAGTGCACTATTATTTGATTAACAGGAATATATGTTACTTACTAACTGTATAACAAACATCATTTCATGTCTTATAGGTTCTTGGCTATACTGGGTCAAATACTGATGAAAACTGTCTGAAGTGCAATGTTTGGAAATTTTTAGGGCATTCTTTGTGCAAGCTACACTTGAGATAAATAAATCATTCATCTCAGGATAAAACAATGAGTAAATACTGAAAATTTCAGTCTGATACCTCTTTTAGTTTTTGAAATATTCACGTTCAAATATCGCGAAAATGTAAATGTTACGCGAACGAGTGACTACCCTTAAAACTTTAAAACATCATATCTCACAAAGTTTTTGACCAAATGGTCTAAAATTTTCAGGAATCACTCAACTTTGAATGTACAACAAGCCCTAAAAATTTCAAAAAGATCTGAGAGGGTCGGGTGAACAATTGTCAAAAAACTGGTTGAGTTGACATGGAATGACCCTTTTGCAAAAAAAAACCTTAAAAGTTTGAAGCTAATGAGCAGTCACTTAGACTCAATATTTTTCCTATAATTTGGCCATCGTATTACTGACCCGAAACCTCACATTTCTGGGGGGTATGCGAAAGTGAATTAAACAATTTTTTTTTTACCATTATCCTTTGAAACACTCTAACATACATGCATGCACAAACATGCCTACATACATACCCACACACACCTACCTACATACACACACATACCTACCTACCTACCCACCTACCTACATGCATACATACACACAATATCTTTTACCTACATACATACCCACACACACCTACCTACATACACATACTTCATACCTACCTACCTACCTAGCTACTTACCTACATATATAAATATATACATACATACATACGTACATACATACATACATACATACATGCATATATACATACATACATACCTACATACATACATACATACATACATACATATATACATACAAACACACATACATACATACATACATACATACATACGACACACACACACATACATACATACATACATACATGCATACATAAACCTACCTACAAACATACACATATCTACCTATATACATACACGCATACCTATATACATACACGCATACCTATACACCTACCTACCTACAGACATACATACAGACATACAAAACCACTTTGAGAGGTCTAAAATAGACACAGAAATTGATAGACAGCCAGAATGATAAGTGGTCCATCAGCCAGAATGATAAGTGGTCCACCAGCCAGAATGATAAGTGGTCCACCAGCCAGAATGATAAGTGGCCCACCAGCCAGAATGATAAGTGACCAACCAGCCAGAATGATAAGTGATCAACCAGCCAGAATGATAAGTGACCAACCAGCCAGAAATATAAGTGACCAACCAGCCAGAATGATAAGTGGCCCTCCAGCCAGCTAGATAATCAAGCCAGTGGTAATTGAAATGGAAAAGCTAATATGCAGCCACTTGCGAAAAAAAAAGGGTGCCCCTAGTATTATTTGAGGTTTGATGACCCGACCCCCCCCCCAACACCCCCCTAGCCACTAGACGGAGAAAGCCCATATGTTAAATCTGTCTAGTCCTGATACGCTTTCAAAGAGTCATTATTCGATGCTGATGAAAATTTGACGTCTTGACAGAGGCCTTTAAGGGCGGGGGGGGGGGGCGGGGGGCGGGGGTAGTGGGTTAG
The DNA here is from genome assembly GCA_021962125.1 of Bulinus truncatus. Taxonomy (NCBI): domain Eukaryota; kingdom Metazoa; phylum Mollusca; class Gastropoda; family Planorbidae; genus Bulinus; species Bulinus truncatus. Next base: position 7,139,999 of record JAGDYQ010000017.1, on the reverse strand, counting down.
GGTTAGGGTTAAGGTTAGTGGCTTTGCTTCCTGCCAGTGGTTAGGGTTAGGGTTAGGGTTAGTGGCTTTGCTTCCTGCCAGTGATTAGGGTTAGGGTTAGGGTTATTGGCTTTGCTTCCTGCCAGTTTGCCTTTTCTTAACAACGGCTCACCTAGAGTTGAACAATTATCGTTTCTATTTCTCCTCAGTTTTATTTATCTGAGTTATCCGTCATGGAGCTGGGCTGTACTGCATTTAGAGTTTACATCAAAGGGTTCGATGGTGAACAAGTGTATAAAAAAATCAGGAGGTGAGAGAGTTTGGTTAAACATTTTAATCTGAAAAGAAGAAAAAAAAAGATAGAAAACAGAATTGAAACAGGGTGTAGGCTAGGGTTGTAACAAAAAAAATATTTTTATGAAACCACTTGCAATCGAGGATCTTTTACGTGTAATTTAAGAATATCAATTGCATTTTTAATTTTTTTTTTAAAAAGTTCCCCCACCTCCCCCTTTTTCGGAAGAAAAAAGTGAAAAAATATTTCTTTTTTCAAAAAAAGGACAAGATTTTTTTAGCTTAATTCAAAAGAGTAATAATAATAACTAATCAACTTTTATTAACAAATAAGATACAGATCAGTTAGTAATATGTACAGAATGTACAAGAAATGTGTAAAACATATTGTTCATATGAACTTCAGATTCAAAAATTCACATTTTCTCGATTTCGCATGAAGTTCCTCCATCAGTTTTACAGCACGTTTTTGCATTTTACCCTGATGAGTCAGGTAAACAGTTCATTGAAGGACGCTTTATTGTAGTATTGAATCAAGCATTTGCCCATTCATGGCAGATGAAGTTGCAAGCATGAGCGAGGATGTTGCGCCACGCTGGTATCAGAAATGATGCTATAATAGTATATTTCGCATGTGAGTTCCATCTTGCCCAGTGTAAATTTGGTAGTTTCTTCCAGCTGATGCGAGGCCTACGTGAAGTTGTTTTGTAATGACGATATGCCTGACATAACTCATAAAAAGAACTTGAAATCATCTCGCCATCCAGGGTTCTCGCCTGTGCTAACATCATCTGTCACAATGAGGTGGTAATCAGCCTGAAGAGTGGCATAGTTTTGCGTTAATTTGTCAATGAAGAAATAGTTGAGTTCTTGTTTGCTCGTTGGTTCTTGAATGACATGTTTCAGAAGGAGGTCGAGTACATGGTGCTGACAGTCAATATATTGTGGCTTCTGAAAGCCCTTGCTCAAGACATCACATTTAAGAGTACCGGGTTTTATTTCGGTTGTCATATTTTCAGCATAACTACTTGATACTCTTCGACTTGCACTCTTTTACCATCAAACTGGAGACAATAGGATTCTTTGCTTTGAAGTTTTTGAAAATTTTTGGTTTTCATTTTCCGTCCTTCAGAGATTACTCGTTTCCAAACACCCGCCTGACTTGGAACCGGCACATCATAACCCTGTTCAGCAATGGTTGCAAGAACGTCATATGCTTTATGTGTAGAAATGTTGCTTTTCAGTGCTAGCCAACCCGCTGTTGTAGTGCTTGCTCTTTGGTATTTCGGTTTGCATTCAGAAGATGACGTGAAAGAAAAGGTTGTCGAGTCGGGTGAAGAAGCAGAGGTTTCAGAATCCGATGATTCTGAGACAGTTGTATGTGTTTGTGTAGGTTGTGAGACAGTTGTATGTGTTTGTGTAGGCTGTGAGACAGTTGTATGTGTTTGTGTAGGTTGCGATTGAGAAGAGCTGGCTTGAGATTGAGTTTTGGATAGTCGGATTCGTTTTCTTGGGTGGATTGATTCTAAAAAGGCTTGTTTGACCATTGAATAACCAATCTTTTCTCCACTCTTAGCTTGCCTCTGGTAGAGCTCTTTATCCTCCTTGCTTTTCCATTTTCCATTGACGTTGGTGACATCAAATAACTTAGAAAGTGTTGGAGTAAATTTATCAGACGGTTTCTTTTTGTTTTTGTCATATAAATCAAACAGACAATTGAGTTTCTTTCTGATTAGTTCGCTGGATAATAGTGGAAAGTCTAGAATTTACCTCAAGAGCAATTCTATATCCGTAATAATAATTTTGATTCGATCCAGTCGCCGTTTCTGGCTATTGAACAGAAAGGTGAAGTTTCCAAGAATATGACGGTTTATGGGCATCCATGTGAGATTGATTAGCTTTTCAACAGATGGAATTCTCGGATCCCTATTCTGTTTAGAAGATGAGGGTAGATGCCTTGTTTATAAACAAATGGAAAAACTGACTGGAATGTGCTTAAAAGCAGTCTAGAGAGTCATGTAAAAATTCAGTGTGAAATTGAAACTCATAGTCAAACTGCGCGATATGTGAAAACAAAAATGAAAAGGTGGGGGAACTTTTTTCAATTTAAAAAAAAAAATAATGTTGCTACTGTCATCTACATACAATTGTTCCTCGAATGTAAAGGGTTTCATGTTGGTTAAGAAAAATTATGAAAATTGTTATCACCCTAGTGTAGGCCTCTCTGTTTATATATATACGGCGACGATTTCTTTAAATTAAGAGCATGCTTGGACTATCCTTTAAATTGGCCGTTGGTTTATTTGTCTAACTATAGATCGTGAGATAGAAGGACTGTTAAAAAAATTGATAGATAAATTAATAGGTAAATAGATGGATAGATAGATAGATAGACAGACAGACAGACAGACAGACAGATAGATAGATAGATAGATAGATAGATAGATAGATAGATAGATAGATAGATAGATAGATAGATAGATAGATAGATAGATAGATAGATGGATGGATGGATGGATGGATGGATGGATGGATGGATGGATGGATGGATGGATGGATGGATGGATAGATAGATAGATAGATAGATAGATAGATAGATAGATAGATAGATAGATAGATAGATAGATAGATAGATAAACGTTAGTGTCTATTACCTGCACTCACCTTTCAGCTACAGCCATCTCCTACCACAACAATGGCAGCCAAAGACTGACCCATGTAAATAATGCAAAGCTAAGTCATAGCTCGAAAACTATATTCGCCTCAAGGAAAAAAAATATATATTAAACCTAGTCTTCTACAAAAATTCATGAAATGCATTTCAATAAAAGAAATTGATCCATTCGTTGTTTTTATAACGTCAAAAATGAGATATTTAGTGAGTATCTTGGAATAAGAATTCAATAAACTTCAAAAAGAAATATATCATAATTGTTTAATTTTTTTTTTTAGTATGTCTTCTTCACGTGTTTAGTTTGACTGAACGGCGTGTTTGTGTGAAGTCCCCGAAAGGATGAGATGAAATCTCTTAGATCCTAACGGGGCAGTATTTGCAGTGCCCTTCTTTCATCACCCACCATCGCAGAAAGTGCAATGGCCATGGAGGCACCACGGGAGATATAGCGGGGGCTTTAGCCATGACCTGTAATATCCATTGGTCCTCATCGAAGATCGAACCACGGACCCTAAGGTCCACACTACCATCCTACCCCGTTGACTGAACGGTAGCCATACTCATAAACGTCCAGGGGTTGTGAATGAGGTCCTGTAAGGTTGACACAAAATCTCTTAGATCCTATAAACCACTATTGGGACGGCTTTTTATGGTGACCTTCTTTCACCCCCCCCCCCGTCATAGCCGATAGTGCAATATCCATCGGTCTTCACGGGAGATTTGAAGCAGAGACCCCAAAGAGTGTTTATCGATGTGTGTGTGTGAGAGAGAGGGGGTGGTTGTGTGAGTGTATGTGTGTGTGTGTATGTGTGCGTACAGGTTTGGGTGTATATGCTTGTCTTGCATGCATGCCTGCACAATAGTATGATAGGTCAGCTACAGTTAGGCATGGAGACTTGATCTTGGAGCACATGGATGTGTGTGTGTGTGTGTGTTGTGTTTACTGTGTTGTGTGTATTGTTTTGTGTGTGTGTATCTGTGTGTTAATGTGTGTAGTTGGCCAGGTAGATTGAGATGTGTACATTAACAAATATCATGACTTAGGAGAAAAACCAAGAACATATTTTTTAATCTAAAATAGATATCATGCTTAACGCTAAAAAAAAAAACCAATGAGCTGTACTTGTTGTTCATTTAAAATGAATATCAACAGATAAAGTAGATTTTATTTTTACTTGAAAAATAAACATGGCATTTAACCTTCTTGGTAAAACGCTCTTCTTGGCACAATGAAGACAGTGAGTAGATGACAGAGAGGTGAAGCTTTAGTTGTCTCAAAATGGAATCCATTCCATATGGACCTCTATTTTCAAGACCAACAGCTGTTTGACGTGTCTCTCCCATGTATAACACATACTCCCATAGACTCCTACATACTCCCAAAGACTCCCACATGCTCCCACATACTCCCATAGACTCCCACATACTTCCTTAACTCGAACAAACCCATTGACTGCCACATAAACTACACAATGTACCGCTATAAGCTACACAATGTAGCCGTATATTCATAATGTACCGATATAAAATACACAATGTACCGATATAAAATACACAATTCACCGATTTTAATTACACAATATTCTCCCACATACTCCCACATACTCGAACATACTCCCATAACTTCCACATACTCCCACATACTCCCACATACTCGAACATACTCCCATAACTTCCACATACTCCCACATACTCCCACATACTCGAACATACTCCCATAACTTCCACATACTCCCACATACTCCCACATACTCGAACATACTCCCATAACTTCCACATACTCCCACATACTCCCACATACTCGAACATACTCCCATAACTTCCACATACTCCCACATACTCCCACATACTCCCACATACTCGAACATACTCCCATAACTTCCACATACTCCCACATACTCCCACATACTCGAACATACTCCCATAACTTCCACATACTCCCACATACTCCCACATACTCGAACATACTCCCATAACTTCCACATACTCCCACATACTCCCACATACTCGAACATACTCCCATAACTTCCACATACTCCCACATACTCCCACATACTCCCACATACTCCCATAACTTCCACATACTCCCACATACTCCCATAACTTCCACATACTCCCACATACTCCCATAACTTCCACATACTCCCACATACTCCCATAACTTCCACATACTCCCACATACTCCCATAACTTCCACATACTCCCACATACTCCCATAACTTCCACATACTCCCACATACTCCCATAACTTCCACATACTCCCACATACTCCCATAACTTCCACATACTCCCACATACTCCCACATACTCCCATAACTTCCACATACTCCCACATACTCCCACATACTCCCATAACTTCCACATACTCCCACATACTCCCACATACTCCCATAACTTCCACATACTCCCACATACTCCCACATACTCCCATAACTTCCACATACTCCCACATACTCCCATAACTTCCACATACTCCCACATACTCCCATAACTTCCACATACTCCCACATACTCCCATAACTTCCACATACTCCCACATACTCCCATAACTTCCACATACTCCCACATACTCCCATAACTTCCACATACTCCCACATACTCCCATAACTTCCACATACTCCCACATACTCCCATAACTTCCACATACTCCCACATACTCGAACATACTCCCATAACTTCCACATACTCCCACATACTCCCACATACTCGAACATACTCCCATAACTTCCACATACTCCCACATACTCCCACATACTCCCATAACTTCCACATACTCCCACATACTCCCACATACTCCCATAACTTCCACATACTCCCACATACTCCCACATACTCCCATAACTTCCACATACTCCCACATACTCCCATAACTTCCACATACTCCCACATACTCCCATAACTTCCACATACTCCCACATACTCCCATAACTTCCACATACTCCCACATACTCCCATAACTTCCACATACTCCCACATACTCCCACATACTCCCACATACTCCAATAGACTAATAAAACTGGAGATGAATCCACTGGGGCATGACGATTGACCATTGACTAACAGAAAATGTAAACAAAACTTATAGTCCGTTTCGCTAATTGGTATACAGGAGTTGAATCCACTGGTGCATGACGGTAGACCATTGACTAACAGAAAATGTAGACAAAACTTATAGTCCGTTTTGCTAATTGGTATACAGGAGTTGAATCCACTGGTGCATGACGATAGACCATTGTATAGTAGAAAATACAAACGAAGCTTATAGTCTGTTTCACAAATTGAAAAACAGGAGTAGAATTTAATGATGCGTAACAATTTGACCTTACGTGGTTGAAGATGAAAACAAAGCCTTTAGTCCCGTTCGCCAAAAACTAAACAGGAGTAGAATCAATTGTCATATACCCCCACATACCCCCACATACCCCCATAGACTCCCACTACTCACAAATACTCCCATAGACTCACACAACTCCCGCCGATTCCCATAGGGCTCCCACGTGCTCTAAATATGTCCCATAGACTGTCACAACTTCCACATACTCCCATTGTGGGTGTCCAACTGTCACTAAATATTCGATTTTGACATATTCTGACGATAATCTAAGACAACGATACCCGAAGTATAACCGTAATACATACCCTGGCATTAGTGGCGTAGCGAGCTTTACTCGCGCCCAGGGCACAACACCTTTTTAGCGCCACCACCCTTTTCAAAAACCATATAATGTTTTATGTGCCGGGGCATGATGACCCCCTTGCCCCCTCACTAAGCCACTGCCTGGCATTTACTAATAGTATGACTGTAATGAAGTTATTAAGTATTTAGCATTTGAAATCAACGATTCAAATTGCTTTTATTGTTCTTTAAATAGTTGCCACTGGATCAAATTTATTGTTTTGTTTTCATTGGTCTATAAAGAGATGCCACTGGAACAAATTTATTGTTTTGTTTTCATTGGTCTATAAAGAGATGCCACTGGAACAAATTTATTGTTTTGTTTTCATTGGTCTATAAAGAGATGCCACTGGAACAAATTTATTGCTTTGTTTTCATTGGTCTATAAAGAGATGCCACTGGAACAAATTTATTGTTTTTTTTCATTGGTCTATAAAGAGATGCCACTGGAACAAATTTATTGTTTTGTTTTCATTGGTCTATAAAGAGATGCCACTGGAACAAATTTATTGTTTTGTTTTCATTGGTCTATAAAGAGTTGCCACTGAAACAAATTTATTGTATTTTGTTTTTTTATACAAACACATATTTTTTATGTTTGGCAGAGAGCGCAATAAAAAATAATAAATAAAAAATAAATAAAATCTGATTAGCTTACGACCATGTATACGTCGTATTCCGAATTGAAACTTGAACTATGAATTCACGCACTAGTTAAAACTTATTGGCTACTTCAGTTACAAAATTGTTACTGTAGAATATGACCACAGAATGTAAGTTATACCCTGTGTTCATCACACCCACAGAATTTATTAAAAAAAGCGCATCGTTTTTTAAAAAGTCCCCAATAATGACTTTAAATAAACAAATTGTTGCCTTGTGTGTTATTTTCATCTTTAATTACTGATACACAATAGCACCATTAAAACAAATATGGCGGCTTTCAGAAAAGGCAATTTAAATTGACAATGCACATTCTGTTTAAAATTCATTCTTTATCAAGACCATATTAAACGGAACCATTCAGTTCCATTTGTAACCGGAAGTAGATTTTTTTTATTCGCTTACGCTTCAAATTCTATTGATGGATATTAGAAACACAAAACAGACATGGAAAAATTGAATCTGAAGAATTAGGTATGAAAGCTATGATAAGACGACTTCAAGGTATGATAAGTGGATTCCAAGGTATGATAAGCAGATCCCAAAGTATGATAAGTAGATTTCAAGGTAAGATAAGTAGATCCCAAGGTATGATAAGTAGACCCCCTAGGTATGATAAGTAGATTTCAACGTATGATAAGTAGATCCCAAGGTATGATAAGTAGACCCCAAGGTATGATAAGTACACCCCAAGGTATGATAAGTAGTTTTCAAATTATGATATGTAGACCCCGAGGTATGATAAGCAGACCCTAAATTTGAAAAGTTGATCCCTAGGTATGATAAGACCTCTAGGTATTATTGATAGATCTTTAAATTACACCTTTTAATTATTAACAAGTAGAACTCAAAGTACAATAAACAATGCTGTTGAATGTTTATCTATCAAACTGTTTAACTGGCTATCTATTTCTGTCTGTCGTCTGTTGACTGTCTAATTTCTGTGTATATTTCCGTCAGTGGTGTCACTATATATTTAGCCGCGCCCCTAGCACCCTCGTAAATACCGCCCCCCCTTACAGTACCAAAAACAAACAACAATAAAATTCAAAGTTTGTGAAGTTGCCACAATTTGCTGGTGGCAAGGTAAGTTCACTGTTCTCTCTGCCCTCCCCTTAATTTTATTCACGTACTCCCATCCCCTCAATGAATGTATTACAATACATTTCTGCATGGCTGTAGTATAGAAAAATACTTGAATTTCTCAGCATGACTATAGCAAGGGATCTTTGTCAAGTTGGAATGACTGTCCAGTGTCCACTGTGAGGTCCAGTCCAGATATGTGCGCAGTCCGCGAGTACAGCGTCATAGCTCTTGCAATGGCTTCATTGTTTAGTAAGTGTGGCTTCATTTAGTAAGTGTGCCTTCATTTAGTAAGTGTGTCTTCATTTAGTAAGTGTGGCTTCACTGTTTAGTAAGTGTGGCTTAATTGATTAGTAAGTGTGGCTTCATTGTTTAGTAAGTGTGGCTTTATTGTTTAGTAAGTGTGCCTTCATTTAGTAAGTGTGTCTTCATTGTTTTGTAAGTGTGGCTTCATTGTTTTGTAAGTGTGGCTTCGTTGTTTATTAAGTGTAGCTTCGTTGTTTAGTAAGTGTGGCTTCATTGTTTAGTAAGTGTGGCTTTATTGTTTAGTAAGTGTGCCTTCATTTAGTAAGTGTGTCTTCATTGTTTTGTAAGTGTGGCTTCATTGTTTTGTAAGTGTGGCTTCGTTGTTTATTAAGTGTAGCTTCGTTGTTTAGTAAGTGTGGCTTCATTGTTTAGTCAGTGTGGCTTAATAGTTTAGTAAGTGTGGCTTTATTGTTTAGTAAGTGTGGCTTCGTTGTTTAGTAAGTGTGGCTTCATTGTTTAGTAAGTGTGGCTTCATCGTTTAGTAAGTGTGGCTTCATTCTGTAGTTAGTGTGGCTTCATCGTTTAGTAAGAGTGTCTTTATTCTGTAGTAAGTGTGGCATCATTGTTTGGTCATTTTTTGTATGGTGGTATTTAATCATATTATAAAGTGGTTTTCATCATTTTGTCTAATCACTTTGTATGAGTGTATCAATCATATCATACATATTGTACATTATTTATTTAGTCTCGGACAGTTATCAATTCGTATTGTATAATTATTAATTAATTTATTTTTTACGACTGTATTAATCAATTTTTACTATGTCATTAATAATTTTTTACTAGGTCATTAATCATTTTTACTAGGTCATTAATCATTGTTTTTACTATGTCATTAATCATTTTTACTATGTCATTAATCATTTTTACTAGGTCATTAATCATTTCTTTTACGGTGACATCGTTACTTGTGTGTGTGATTGTGTGGTGAGATGAATCAATCTCTATGAGCCACCTTTTTGTGCCCAGGTTGTGCCGACAGCTACGTATCACTGCAACCATATCAGAACATCTCCGTCTCCGGGTGCAAGAACGCCCTGGTGGCAGGCAAGGACTACATCACACTGATGGGGAGAATAGAGCACTCGAAACTCCCTTACTGGCGGCTGAACAAAAACTACGGGTTCGAGATCTACACACAATCTATATCTTCAGACGTGAGTGGTGTGTCTAGTGTGTTGTGCTTTATCTGTTCGCTGTCTGCGTTTTGTCTGTCTGCCTGTTGTCTACTTGTTGTGCGTCTGTTGTACGTCTGTTGGGTTCTGTTGTCTGTCTTCTGTCTGTTGTTTGTTTTTGTCTGTCTTTTGTCTGCCTGTTGTCTGTCCTCTGTCTTTTGTCTGTTTTTCGTCTACCTGTCGTCTGTTTTTATCTGTCTATTGTCTGTGTGTATTGTCTGCTTTTTGTCTGTTTTTTTCAGTGTGTTATATATGTAATGTCTCTGTATTGTATGAATGTTGTATGCGTTTTGTCTGTCTATTGAGTATCTGTTGTCTGAGTTTTGTCTTTCTGTTCTATATTTTTGTATGTCTGGTGTCTGTCTTATATCTGCTGTTTTTTCTGTGTTTTGCCTCTATGTTGTCTGTCTGTTGTCTGTTTTTTTTTCAGTGTGTTATCTATGTGACGTCTCTGAATTGTATGTGATTTGTCTGTATTTATTGCCTGTCTGTTGTTTTGTGTTGTATTATACGTTTTTTTTCCCTCTGTTTTGTATCATCTATGTTTCCTATGGTTTGTCTGTGTGCACTGTCTGTCACTTTCATGTCTATTGCCTGTCTGTTGTCTTGTGTTATCTGTATGATGTCTGTGCATGTGTGTGTGTCTATCTGTCTGTGTGTTGCCCTTTGGTGTTCTTCTCCACCAAACTTAAGCACTTAACATCATTTTGTAACTTAAATCTTTATCTTCTATATCTGTTCACACTTGGAAATTTATAAAAAAAAAAAACAAAACCCACTTCCAGGAAGAGAAAAGGAAACAAACATATTACTTAAACGCTAACGTATAATATTTTCAGAATTTTTTTTTTTTTTTTTTAAAAAAAAACATCATGGTGCCAGCTGTGCGCATTTCAATTTTTCTGATTCAGCTTTGCACCGGTGTCATTGAAAAGTGCGCGGCCAACAGCAAGGAGATGTGCTACTGCAAGGCCAACGTCAGCGGCGTTCTGTGGATGTCCTTGAGCATGGTAGCCGAGAAGAAGAAAGAAAAGGCCACGGTCGTGCTGTGGTGGGGCACCCCGAGGGCGTACAGCAGCAAGCCCTTGTACATCCCCGTTAAAATCATTGGTAAATTTAATGAAACCTTTTTTTTTATTCACACTCCCCCCCCCGCGCGACCGCCAAGCGTTTTTTTTTTGATTGGGGCCACCCCCCGTATCCAGGATCGTTCTAGTGTGGATGTTAGCAAACTAGAGGACTGCTCAGGGCACCCACTTGCTACCGCCCCTCTTCTCTCATCCTCTCTTTAATCCAGGCTTTTAGTTTGCCATTCCCGGTGCGAGCGCTTTATACGATAGATAGAAGAACACTGTTACGACTATCAGCCTAGCAAACGACACTCGTCCTAGACTCTCTCTCCCCTCCCCCCACCCATAGCCGTCAGTAAGCGTATTGAGGCCATGTACTGAGGCACTTGAGAAGATGAAATACACGTGCTAAATTAGATTTGGGCCCATGAAATAATAGAATCTGGTGAGCCCACCAGAAAGGTGCCGAGTTGGCAATTCCGGGTGACGGTCCTATGTATTATAGCTGCCATGTAGTGTAGATTTCTTATTTATTATTGTTTGTATTGGATAGTTTATATGTAGTAATTTACTAGTGAGGTGTTCATATACTGAAGTGTTCTTATACTGAAGTGTTCATATACTGAACTGTTCATATACTGAAGTGTTCATATAGTGTAGTGTTCATATGCTGTAGCGTTCATATATTGTATTTTTCATATAGTGTTGCGTTCATATAATGTAGTAAATGAGAGCACTATGTCGTGTGATCGGATAGCCTATCCCTTGAACCGGGCCCTGTATTGATCCATCGTTCAAATAGAGAGTTTTGGTAGTGCCTTTTCCACATAACAAATAAAAAGAAATGAAACTTGCTCTTTCTTGTATTGATATATATATATATATATATATATATATATATATATATATATATATATATATATATACATATACACACACATGTGTATATATATATATATATATATATATATATATATATATATATATTTATTTATATATATTTATATATATATATATATATATATATATATATATATATATATATATATATATATATATATATATATATATATATTTATATATACAATCCACAGAAAAATATGATCCCGTATTGTGTTCAGCGAAATCCAAACAAGCGTCAACTATTACATCAAGTAGGTAATCACGTGATGTACAGCTAGTGTGGTGTAGTATTATATTATGTAATAACTTACAACTTGTGTCATGATTTATTCCCACCAACCAGTCCCAACAAGTAGCTGGTCGTGGGGGTGCAGCATCATTCATGCAATGGTAATGAGTCTTTAGCGTCAACCGATTAAAACCTTCAAAATAATAATAATAATAGCAAAATGAAAAAAAAAACATAATTATTATTATTATTCTCACTCGTTCAATTTTCTTGATATATTTACAGATGCTAGGAGACGTTGTATGAGTACCATGGTTATAGGTGAGTACTTCCTTCTTGTTGCGTTACGTGCTCGGTGCCGGATTAAGCCCCCTCCCCTCCCCCCCGATGCCCTACCCTCTATCGATTGTTTTTTTTCCTCCCACAGCTTATTCATGTGTCTACGCCCTTGTGACTCAGTACCCATCAAACGTATTTCAAGTTTTTCTCTGCGTCTCGATTCTGATCACCCGAATCCATTGTCCAGGGCTAAGCAGTTTTATAGCCATTGGTCGCTGCTGTGCACGACCTGTGTACTCAAACCCTTCTGGAGCCATAACTTTATAGAATGTTGTCTTTCGAGCACGACAGAATGCTGGCGATACGTTTATAATCAATGCGTTTATAATCAATGCCCTTTTTAATGATCTGTTGTATGGTGGATGCTCAGTATAAACCAAATGTCCTTTTCAACCTCCGTATATTGCCTTTAAAAATAATGTGTTTATGGATTGTTATGTTGGTAGATCAATAAACTAGCGAGGTCTTACCTTTTAGTGTTGTGGCTTTGTTTATTCGATCTAATACTCAATCGGTATTTGTTTTTTGAAATGGCATTACACAAGTTGTTTAGGGCATTAAAAAATGACATGTGCATAGGCAGCGGTGTTTTTAAAGATGGCATGTGAATAAGCAACGATGTTTTTAAAGATGACATGTGCATAGGCACCGATGTTTTTTAAAGATGGCATGTGCATAGGCAGCGATATTTTTTTAAAGATGGCATGTGCATAGGCAGCGATGTTTTTTAAAGATGACATGTGCATAGGCAGCGATGTTTTTTAAAGATGACATGTGCATAGGCAGCGATGTTTTTAAAGATGGCATGTGCTCATCCAGCATTGATTGTTAGGATGACATGAGCACAGGAAGCGATGATGTTAAAGATGACACTTACTCAACCACCACGGGCTGTTAAACACTCACTGGCATCATTGATTGTTCAACGTTTGCATCATCATGTGTTCAACACTTGCATTATCGGGTGTTCAGCTCTATATAGCACCAACGGGTGTTCAACTCTTGCATCATCGGATGTGTGAATGCATAATTATAACTTTTTATCTCAATATGCGATAAATCTAATAGTTTGTTATTCTGTAATGTAAATTCATAATATATTGTTACGACCCCCTCGGTGAGCACCGTACAGTCTACGGAGTGAACGCGATGACGCAGTAGTGACAGTGACGTAAGAAGCCGGCAAGAGAGTGGCCATGTTGGCGTTGTTGTTGTTTTTATAGATATTAAATACTCTTGGAACCCACGCCGGCCTGTGTTATGTTTTGATTTTATAAACAGAATATAAAGAGTTGTAACACTGGTGTCAGAGGTGGGGATTTCTTTTCTAAAAATGTTCGGTAAGAAATTAAACAGACTTTTAGTTAGAGAGTTAAAGGAAGAATTAGAAGAAAGGGACCTTCCAACTGACGGCAACAAACAGCAACTGTTTAATAGACGTAATGAAGCTCTTATTGATGAGGGAATGGACCCAGAGAGCCACGTTTTTACCGCGGAAATCGGGCAGTTAAGAAATGAAGTGAGAGAATTTCATTTAACATTAAGAGACGAAATAGAAGATCTGAAGGAAGATCCCAACACTAGAACCGAGAAAGCAAAGATTGAATTACCAAAAGTGAAAGTAGTGAATGAAACGACAACAAAAGAAAACATGACTCAGAAACAGACAAAGTTAATCATTGAAGCAGACTTAGACATGCGGCCAGTTTTATCTGAGGATGTGGTCATCCAAGAAGTGGTAACTGAGGATGTGGTCATCCAGGAAGTGGTACCTGAGGATGTGGTCATCCAGGAAGTGGTACCTGAGGATGTGGTCATCCACGACGTGATACCTGATGATGTGGTCATCCAAAACGTAGCGCACGAGAAGGGACTAATCCAAGAAGAGCCGCCCAGCGATCTGAGCTCCTGTGAGGATGATCAGTCTGCAGAATGTCTGAAAGCTTGTTGCAACCGTAGCCCTGATTACCTTGAATATTTAGACAACTTAACAGAGTCTGATAAAAAACTACGTTAAGAACAATGAACCACATCTAAACAATGGCCACGAATGCATGGACATCCACAACTGTGGAGCTGATGCTAGTGCCAACGTTTGTTACTGCTACGGCAAGAACCCTACAGGTCTTAATTTCGTGCACAATCTGCCGCACTTCGATAACAAGAAAGATTTGGTGACCTGTGATGAGCCACCTGAGACGTTTGTGACGTGATGAGCCACCTGAGACGTTGGTGAATTGTGAAGAACCACCTGAGACGTTGGTGACCTGCGATGAGCCACCTGAGACGTTGGTGACCTGTGATGAGCCACCTGAGACGTTGGTGACCGGTGATGAGCCACCTGAGACGTTGGTGAATTGTGAAGAATCACCTGATACGTTGGTGACCTGTGATGAGCCACCTGAGGAGCTGGTGACCCATGAAGAGCCACCTGAGACACTGGTGAACCGATATGAGCCACCTGGGGAGCAGAGACGAAAGGTAGAGAGGAGCGAGGAGACCAGCAGAGTGCATCGGAGCAGAGGAGAACGAAGCAGGACAGAGTTGAACCTGAACATTGACTTTAATCTGGTCAGTTCAGTATACATTCATTCTAGCTCTGTCAAACGCAAAACATTTCGTTACTGCTACAACGTGTGTTTCGTCATCGTCATGTTATTCTGCAACAACAAGAGCTTGATTTTGTTGGGCCTCATCAATGGAGGTCAGTATCCCGAACGCCTGCACCTGCGAGAAAACCTACCTGGTGAACAGTCAGATTTCTATGGGGACGAACACGATCCTCCCCGCCCCACCACGGGGATATTCAACCTTCACAGCCTGACAAAAGACATGCTCCTAGCTAGCATCAACGGTCACGCTGAGAACAGAGCTCTGGTTCATGTGGACAGACTGTACAGATACTGTTGTGAGAACTGACCTGTCCGGGACGGACAGATTTAAGAGGGGGGCAGTGTTACGACCCCCTCGGTGCGTATCGTACAGTTTACGGAGTGCACGCGATGACGCAGTAGTGACAGTGACGTAAGAAGCCGGCAAGAGAGTGGCCATGTTGCCGTTGTTGTTGTTTTTATAGATATTAGTAAATACTCTTGGAACCCACGCCGGCCTGTGTTATGTTTTGATTTTATAAACAGAATTTTAAAGAGTTGGAACAATATATATATATATATATATATATATCAAATAAATAACCCTTGTATATAGGCTAATTTTTCTTTATTTGTTTCTTTAATGTTTTTCGCAAAACCAAATGTCGTTGTTTTTTTCAGGTGGGTCATAAACACAAAACAGTTGTCTCGGGGAGTCGCGAGGTGCAAAGTTTTGAGAATACCTGCACAGCGCCATTAAAAATAAAAAAAAGAAATATTTTTTATAGAATCTATAATACAAAAAAAATCCTTTCCTGTTGTGCCTGCCAGGGGCCCCGAGAGCCAAAAAGGGCCCCAGGGCCGGACATCATTGCGGGCCCCTTAATAAACAATGAGTCGTGAAAAGATTGACTTGGTCCGGGCGGCCGGGCCCCTTACAGATGCGGGCTCCCTGGCGACGATCCCCCCCCTGACCTTTTCCTCCCTCTCGTCGTGCCCGGTGCCTGCATAACAGTGTCTGTCATCAAGATCGCGTCTGCCACACAAGATGGCGGCAACATTTACTGTATATTGTATGTGCTGAATGAGTTTAATGTGAATGTCATCCAAACATTTTTTTATAATTTCTTACTAATAATACTTGAGCGCACTGGCCACTAAGGGAGACCCGAGAGGTTCCCGAAGTTCTAAACATAGAACCCGGTACTTTCGGTTAATAGCTGAGCGCTGCTGCCATACAGGCATGATACGACTCCCAACTGGCCAAGCCAAGCAGAATATCTTCTACCTAGCTGCCAGTGATGATAGTAGTCCAGCCATAAGTATTGAGGCGAAGTGGGCAATCGCATTCCACTTCTGCATATTGCAGCTAACAGTGAAAGCCAATAGGTCATCGCAGAACAAATAGTATTAGTCCGCCATGATCATAGGAGAATAGCTACGCTGATCATTTTATTTTTTTTTTATTGTTTCCCCCCAACGCCGCCATTGCCAGCATGGTAGGGTGTAGTGTGCCTACCACACCACCATTGTTGGCGGCGCTGATGCACGTCTGCCATGCCTACAGAGCGGCGGGGTGAGTGTGCCCGCCATCATCTGCAGGGACGGCAGAAAGATGGGTTTAGATCCTTGCCCAAACCGGCCAGACCAGCAGGGTGTGTGTACTGCCGGTCGGCCAGAATGGCAAGGAAAGGGGGTTTTCCTGCCACTCGGACAGAGGGGAGGGTGTAGTGTGCCTGTACCCTCAGTCGGAAATGGCAAGCTGCGCAGGTGTGCTTGAGTGGGACGGAGTGGAAGGGTGTTGTGTGCCGACCACATCCGTCACCACCACCAGCTGTGAATACTGCGGTCTCGGATAGTCCTCATTGACCACAGTACCTCCACCCTCGCAAGTAATGGGTTTTTTTCCTGACTAGAGAACCCCTATGTCTCTCAGACCAGGAAGGAGAGATCACAATGTATGCCAATATATTTTGTGATACTCTCCGAAACGCTGATTATTAGGACTGCATGGAGGCAGCACACACCTCGATCAATGACGAATTTTGTATGTATATCTCAAGATAATGTAGTATTTATGGTGTTCAGTTTGTTACTATCTCTATAAAATCTTTAAACCTAATGTACAATTGTCTCCCTTTACCGCTGACCTCAAACTACGTCACAATTTGTTTTTTTACTTCACACGAATTAATTTTATAAGTGTGGGATTTATGGAATATTTAAAAAAAATTAATTTAAAGGGTAAATAAAAGCTAAACAAGGATTCTATCTATTCCTATTAAAGTATTACATTCTGTTGTTATTCGAAACGATTGGTCTGTAAAATATAATAAAGGTAAAAGGAATCTTACATTTTCAATTATATTTTTTTTTTGTAATAAAAAAAAATAGTGCACCAGGTTGTCACTATTTTCTTAGTAAATTCTCGGTACGATATTTTGTACTATGCTACAATGTGTAGAACAGTAAATAAACCACCTGCTAAACATGTAGCAATCGCTTAATTGGCAGGCACACACTCACGTCTCTCTCTCTCTTTTTTTCTTAAATACGTCATATTGAACATCATACAACATAAAATGAAGAATTGTTTGGAAAGGAGTCCATTAAAATAATATGAAAGAATTAAGATTTATCAATGAAAAGGTGTTGTGTGTGCAAATTATGTAAAGTTGGATGTTAGATTCAGAGTTTAATAGTCGGGGGTTGTTTTGTTAAGCTCTTTACCCATAAAGAGGATTATTTTCTTTGGGATGAACTATATAAAATATTTACTTTATTTGATATATTAGTAGGTGTGTCTGTTACGGGTCCTTATATTGAAGATACTTGTAGAAGGTGTAATAAATCAGACAACACAAATCACGAAGTTAACTCCAGTGAAGTAACATCAAACAATCATTTAATACTTGAACATGAACTGACATAAAGGTAGAATCAGGAGGAGTACAATAGCAAACTGTAAATATGCATCCATCTACATAGACGCCCAAAGCTAGACTCTACTAGAACATGCATCCGCATCCTATGATGCACAGAGCTCGACTGATCATAAACAAACCATGTGCTCCCAACTGTCGGTTTTATATACGTCATTTGTACCAAATGACGTATACACTAAAGCTTCCAATATATACACTCAAGATGGCGGAATGACGCCATGGATACTGCGGTGGGCGGAGCCTAGCGAATTGCGTCATCAAACTTAGACTATATTATTTCTCCACAGTGTCCCTATACTTAAATGTATTTTGGCTACAATAATCTGTTCATATTCAATGGGGCCACATCGAGTACATATAAATGCTATTTTTCGTTTATATACTGATTGTTAGCGCGTAAGTATAAATCACCATATTCTACAACAAATGCGTGCCTACTAGCCGGTCCGGGTACCGGGCCTTTGTTTACTAGTAAAGATAAATACTCCGTGGAATTATTCAGCGTTTTAATTAGGGATGTGACGGAGCTGATGAAAATCCGCATTCGTCGGATTCGGATTTGGCAAATATAAATCCGTCGGATTCGAATGCGGATTCGGATTTGGGTCAACACTTGGCTAAAAGGGAGTATACCAAGGTGTAATTCCAATTCATACCAAACCATTCCAAATCATTCAGAATGGCATTCCAAATAATTTCAAACGTCATTCCTAATCATTTCAAACGTCATTCCAAGGTCATTCCAACTCACTCCAAATCATTCCAAATGTCATTTTAACTCATTCCAAAAGTCATTCCTCCAACTCATTCCAAATTATTCCAAATGTCATTCAAACTCACTTCAATTGGTCACACATAACCAGCTTTTCGTCATTCCAATCCGCATATCCATTCCGAGGTTTAGAAAGCTCGGATGAAAACAATGTTTGGCGAGAGGTGTGTATCTAAAATACGTTCATGACCAAACACGATGTCTATTCTATGGACAGCTGAGTAAGGGTCCAAGAGTTTAGTTTTATCTGCTTTCTTTATTTCTGGTTTTCGAAAGTCTCTAGGTTTTTAAATTTTAGTTACGATTTCTACGGCCGTGTTTGATCTGAAAACGGTAATTTTTCAAATTCGAATCCGACGGATTTTTTTTTAATCCGTCGGATTCGAATTTACTCAAAAAACGTCGAAGTTCGAATGTCGTCGAATTCGAATTCGAACTTCGTCACATCCCTAGTTTTAATATTAAACTTTTTTATCCACTATCATTATTTATCTACCTACAAAACATTCATTTTATTAAGTTAATAAGCAAAACAGTATTTTGAAGTGTAACAGATCAGAATTAACATAAGTGAGTTTCTTTTTCCTTAAAATGAGCGTATTCCTCTTCGAAGTAAAAGCTTAAAACTCTTAATCCATTTTTCATATAAATGTATGTATGTAAGTCTGTAAGTAGCCTATTCATATCAGTGCTCGATTTAACAAAAAACCAGTGCCGGGGAATAAAAACAATTTCTGCATAGCCGGGGATAAATGTCTATGATTTCATCCCCGGCTGGGATATATTAGCTAATGCAGAGCCGGGAATGACAGGTAAATCGAGCACTGATTCATATATGAAGCCAAAATCTATAAATCCCTAAATTGTTCATTTCT
>JAGDYQ010000017.1:7108321-7119925 GCA_021962125.1 Bulinus truncatus | reverse complement strand
ACAAACTCTAATCCAACACTCAATCTATAAAACTACATCTCTGTCCAAACTCCAATCTAACACTAATACAACACACTGACTTAAAAACTAACTTACAACTTCTGGTCCCCGATCTGGTGGGTGGGGGATAGGGGGGATGGGTGTTTCGGACAGTAGGGCTTTGATCTTGGTCAGTGGCCAAAGGTGCGAAGTCGCACCTTCGTCCAGCTAACGTCCAGCTTCCGAGCGCCTGGTAGCTTTGATCACGCTCCGCTGACCACAGATCTAACGGGGGTAAGGGATGAGGGTAACATGGCATGGGGTAGCTGTATGGTAAATGAGAGAGGAGGAATGCGAATGTAACATCTCCCTTCTTGTCAGTAAAAGCATGATGCAATCATGCAAAATAAAATAAACATCAAATTTATCCTGAACAAAACCAAAACTAATTTAACTTAAAATAATACAAGTATAACTAAAAAAACTTTAAACATTTTCATACCCGTAATAAGATGATTAGCATAAAAAGAGAAAAAGCAAAAGTTACATGATGATTGACAACTATTGTGTAGGTAACAAACTCATAACATACGTTAGAATCTCAGCTCTACAACTTGTTAACCAACAAAACGTGACATGATCCTAAAACAGTTTACCTATAACAATTGTTCTTGTATCATTTGGTCTACAATACCGTATCTTAAGTCTTATGATCCGTAATGTAATAATATACTAGATATTTAAAACTACCTCATGGCGAATAACCATCAATAAACAAAATCAATTTACTATCAAAATACATTCCGAAATTCTGCATTAAAAAAAAAAACGCTTCATTGACAGTAGATGTAATTAATTATGACAGATTAGGGCGAAACAATATAAACAAGTGCAAAAATATATCCAAAATCTTATTAGCCTCCCATAAATAACAATCTCAATCACTAGCTACGTAATCATGATCTATATTGAACAAAAATAACATCCAAAAGCTACCTAATGTGAGGAGTCATGTGACAATCATCAGTTATCACCCAACATCAATACAGTGAGATAATATATCTATTTTACGAATATTTACAACACAAAAATTATTATGCAAAACCTAGGATGGTAACATAAGTTACATCATGCAATTATAAATTCTTCTAAAACAAATTAAATTATTGTCAACATTTAAACAAACAAAACGATATTTCAAATGCACATAAAATCTTCAATAAAACACTTTAAATAATGACATCACTTTTACCAACATTAACCCTTTCTTGTACATCACTAATCGAGATATCACATGGTCAAGAGTCAAACTATTTTACAAAATGTTCTCGCCAGTTGCTATTTAAGTCCCTCTCCCTGCATCCAAAGAACCCATACTTTGATTGTCTCTTTTGATAGAAATTATTATGAAACTCATTATTTTTAGGTCTAGACTTCAGAGTACAATACTGGTCTTGGTAATAGGGCCTAAAGCATGACGCTACCCTACTGCTACAATCTCTGTCTTCGTGAACACGTCTGTTATAAAACATGACATTATTAATGTCATAGCCTCTCCTACCCTCATTATATTGTGGGTCATATCTACCCCTACACCGAAAAACATTGTTATCACCCTGCCTAGGCTGTGCGATCATTGCCATATTATTCACACTGGTTCCCATTCACGCAACATTGCTCTCTCACATCAAACTTCCTTCTAATTATATACTCACACTCACATTTGCGCTGCCTACCTTGCTCTACGGGTATGTTACGATTATAACTGTTGTTCTTCCTTACAACTATTATTCTACGAGTCTGATACTCAGGTTTACTAATACGCACAGGAAAAGTTGGTTTTTGTTGTGGTGTCTTCCCACCATGATCATTTTGTTTACAAACAGGCTCTATAACAGGGGACTTTATTCTATCACATTTCTCCTTAATTATTGTTCCATCATTACTACAACTTTTGGTCGGATTACTGACTTCTTCAATAAATTTAACTTGACCAATGTCCTTTTTTACATCCTTGATCTCAACTATTGAGCCCACTAAATCTATTTTACTAACCATGGCCTTCAAACCCTCTTCTATTTTAGGCTGTGATGCGGCGATTGAATCTATCGATTCTAATTTGATCAGGATACTGTGTAACAACTTCTCTACCGAACCTAGTCTAATTGACAAGTTGTCTATTTTTAAATTTGTTTCTAGTATTTCATCTCGTAATTTCTCTCTGTTTTCTAACTGCACATTTCCCTGTTCTCTACTCACTCTTTCATCCTTTAACGTCAACTCGTCATTTTTCTCTTTCAATTTCCTCTCGTTAAATGCCTTTATTTCTAGCCTAACTTTCTCATTTTCTACTTCTAATTTTCTAATTGTCATCTCTTCTTGTCTTTCTACCCTCTCATAATCCTCTCTCTCTTTTCTTCGGCCTCTCTTATACTAACCCAATCCCGCAATTCTTTGCCAGTATACCCGAGGTCCTTACCCATCTCAATTAAAGATGTTAAGGTTGCCATGGCACTGTAAACAATATACACCAACAAATAGAAGTAGTAGCAATAATAATAAAAAAAATTGAACAGATCACCACTGCTAATTAAAATCGATAGTGAAATAAAACCAATAAACTTAAATAAATGTTATAGCTGTTCCAGGTAAACCCTATTTTAACCTCCACTGTATTTAACAAACGAAATACAGAATTTTACCAGGAACAGTGAACAATTAAGTTACATTAAAACAATCTTACAAAAAATTCTAAATAAATACAACTTATATTGACCTGATAAAATTACTCAATGGAAAGAGAAGATAACACCAAAAAAAAAAAAAACCCAAGGTATACTAAATCAGCAGAGCTAAGTACCTAAATAATGGAAATTGAATAATCAAAATAATTAACCTAAATGCAAGTGTTTTAGTTGTTCCAAGTGGACCCTATTTCAACCTCCACTGCATTCGAATCAATACAGAATTCCACTAGGAACAACCAACAAATACATTAGCAGGTTACGGTTAATGTTTATTGAAAAATAATAAAATAAGACAAAATTAAAATATTAACTTAGCTGCAGCTTCCTGACCCTCTTGCAGAATTGATGACATTAATATAGTTCCATTCGAATTTTAACTCTAATGTTATTAGTTTCTGATTTATTTTATTGTTTTTTTTTCTAGATTAAAAAATAATATTGTCAATAATCCAATATTGTAAATGCACCACAGTAAATACCAGTCTTGAGACTCAATCGGATCCGTAATCGACACAGTTAGCTCACTATATAACAATTAGTTTCATCTCAGCTCAACAGTAATCTCAGTTGTTGCACATCAACATCAGTTTGCCGGAATGAAATAAACGACCTCCACTGCAGCCTATCAGCAACATTAACTTCTATCACTGCAGCCTATCAGCAACAATAACTTCTATCACTGCAGCCTATCAGCAACAATAACTTCTATCACAGATCAGATTCACAACGTCGACAGCAGCTATACGACAAGTTAAACATTCATGCCGTGGCTCACCTACATCCACAGAAGAAAATAATCACAACGTCGTTTGCATTGACAGCAATTTTCACAATAACTCCTTACTCCGCAGTCACGAGTTCACGTCGGAGGTGCCATAAATGTTACGGGCTCTTTTAGTATATTTCTTAATTATTGCTAGGTTTCCAGAACACATTCACATAAACAGATAAGCCAACAGATGAGTCAACACTTATTAGTGTAAAGTATAAAAATAACTGAACTTTATTTAGACTACTCGTGACTGCACGACTGTCTCATACAAACTCTAATCCAACACTCAATCTATAAAACTACATCTCTGTCCAAACTCCAATCTAACACTAATACAACACACTGACTTAAAAACTAACTTACAACTTCTGGTCCCCGATCTGGTGGGTGGGGGATAGGGGGGGATGGGTGTTTCGGACAGTAGGGCTTTGATCTTGGTCAGTGGCCAAAGGTGCGAAGTCGCACCTTCGTCCAGCTAACGTCCAGCTTCCGAGCGCCTGGTAGCTTTGATCACGCTCCGCTGACCACAGATCTAACGGGGGTGGGGATGAGGGTAACATAACATGGGGTAGCTGTGATGTGGGGGGGGGAGGGGTGCGATCGTAACATTCTGTATATCTGGGTTTATTCTCTATGGGTTTATTATTAAGCTGCCAGCGACAGTTACCGTGGAAGCAGCTTTATCTTCATTTTTCTTGAACTTAAAAGAAATCTAATACAAACAATCTGTGTCGGAACATACCTGTAAGCGTAATTTAAGTGAAATATATCTGAGAGAGAGAGAGAGAGAGAGAGAGAAAGAGAGAGAGAGAGAGAGAGAGAGAGTCAGAGAAATGAAATAATGTAATGCCGTCGTCATGTAAACGGGTTTGAATTTGATATACGAATGTTTATCAGTATGTGTCAATAACTGTCAGCGTGTGTCGGTGTGTGTCGGTGTGTTTCGGTGTGTGTCAGCGTGTGTCTCGCCGTGTGTCGGTGTGTGTCGGTGTAATTCGGTGTGTGTCAGCGTGTATCGGTGTGCGTCAGCGTGTGTCGGTGTGCGTCAGCGTGCGTCGGTGTGTCAGAGTGTGCCGGTGTGTGTCATACTTTATCGGTGTGTGTCAGTTTGTGTCGGCGTGTGTCTGTGAGTCAGATGGTGTCGGTGTGTGTCAATAACTGACGGTGTGTGTCAGCGTGTGTCGGAGTGTCTGAGTGTGTCGATGTGTGCCATAGTTATCGGGGTTTATCAGTGTGTCGGTGTGTGTCGGTGTGTGCCAGGGTGTGTCGAAGTGTCAGAGTGTGTCACAGTTTGTCTGTGTGTGTCAGAGTGTGTCGGTGTGTGTCATAATGTGTCGGTGTGTGTCAGTGTGTATCAACACACACGTTCCACTGGTTTCATGTTTCCCCCCCCCCCCCCCCCCACAGATCGCTCTTTTTTATATGGACTTCCCACCCTGGAATATCTCAAGTATCAACCTATTACTTATTTTAGTATCGTTCAAAACACCTTTGATTACCTTGATTCACCTTTTGCGTACACTGACGCGTGTGTTCATCCTATCTCAGAATGCCGTCTCGAAAAAAACATTATATTTGTCTCCATTTCCTCGCTAATATCTCTAATGGAGCTCCATCTAGGTCGAAAGAAGGTGGGCAAACAATAGCCCGCAGGCCGAGTACGGCCGTGTAAATTATTGATCGGGCCCGCCGTACGCTCCACCAATGCGAGCATGAAGGCTTCAGCGACATTTCGTCATTACATCTCAGATAAAAAATCCATCCATCTGCTTTTGGTCCAGCCCTTTTCTGTCAAATTTAAGGGCCCATTGCGGCCCACAATTCAAAATCCTCGCCTACCCCTGGTCTATAACATAGTTCTGTATCCCATATTTACACCTCGGTTTATCTCCCCTTTAGCTATGGGAGGCTCGTGCATGACGTAACATTCCGTCTGCGCGTCTATGTCTGTCTACAGTCTGTCTATAATCTCCGTGACCAGCCAGCCAGACAGACAATGTCGTGATGAGATGTAGACATAAGTCTTGTCTTTTGAACACACAGATCTACGGGGGGGGGGGGGCTTTCAGAATCCCCCCCCCCCACCGCTTGTTATCAAGGGGCTGGTCAGCTCACGCGCGAAGATCAAAGGGTCATTATGAAAAGTCCGTGTGACCTGAGTTGACCCGTCAGAGAGAGAGAGAGAGAGAGAGAGAGAGAGAGCTCTATTAAAAGCCCACACTCACACACTCTCACACATACACACACACACACTCTCTCCCCCCCTCTCTCTCTCTCTCACACACACAATCTCACCCTTTGAAGGGAGATTATGAAATATGGACTTTCTGTTAGGGCTGGCAAACAGACGAGGAATGGGGGGTAATGGTGGTGATGGTGGGGTGGGGGGGGGGGCTCATCTATTGAGTGGTTTTTATAATCGAACCTGCTACTGGGATCACGAACAGGGCCGTTTTTTTTTTTTTTTTGGTTTGTTGGGACCCCAGGCAGAGAAGTTGTCTTTGTTGTTGTCGTTTTGTTTTTGGAAAGGGTGGGGGGTATGGGGGGGGGAGGGGTAGATGAAAAAGCACTTATATTGGCAAAAATGTCTTTGGTTTAATATTAATTACTTAGCATATTTAAATTGATTGAATGTTTTAAAATTATTTTTTCCTGTACAAATGCGTCATAAGACAGTCATTTATTACGTCGTATCATTTTTAAATATCGTCACTTTTTTGACACGAAATCTTCGGTACTTTGCCGTAACATGGGTGGTTGTCCAGTGGTTGTTTTACTGGTTGACTAGTTCGCTTATGGCCAAAAAAAACGGATATATCTAGGAAATTGTCAACTTTACACATTAAGTACATTAGAAGTCATAACCATCTTAGTACAAATCACGCAAAGTCTTAAAATCACTTTATCACATTATAATGCAGTAAAGCAGTTTTTTTTTTGTTCGTTATAACAATAAAACCCATTACTAATGACGTCATTACTTATTGTTGTTATCAGCACAAAAGAGAGCGGAAGTCGGCAATGGATCAGACGGACAAGAAGCAATACATTCCCCACCTCTCTCTCTCCTGCTTCATTCTCAACAATGATCCATCTATTATGAATGCTACTTCTGATTAAATTTGAGGGTGGTGTGGAGGAGGGGGGGGGTGGAGGAGACGGACGGACGACAACAACCGTTTAGACTGTCTCGGATCGAATCTTATCAATGTGTTTCAATTACATGACGTTTTTTTTTTTTTATTCTAGCTGGCTGAAGCTGTTGGTAGCTAGTGAGATCGTTATGCTGCACGGGTTCGACTCCCGACGAGTGCCAGAGTAAAACTCTGAAAGTCCTGAGTGGTTCGATCCATTGCAGGAAATGATAACAGCCGTTTGCAAAATGGTTGAGATTGAAAGAAAAAAAGGTCACTAATAAACCTATGCCCATTAATAAGTCCCATATAGTATTATAATAATGACCGTTGGTCAATGCAAACATCTTTAGACCCTACACCAGTCTGAGAACCGCGAGAGTATCTGTTACCATGTACTCTTGTACAGTATCTGTCAGTATCTGTTATCATGTACTCATGTACAGTATCTGTCAGTATCTTTTATCATGTACTCTTGTACAGTATCTGTCAGTATCTGTTATCATGTACTCTTGTACAGTATCTGTCAGTATCTGTTATCATGTACTCTTGTACAGTATCTGTCAGTATCTGTTATCATGTACTCTTGTACAGTATCTGTCAGTATCTGTTATCATGTACTCTTGTACAGTATCTGTCAGTATCTGTTATCATGTACTCTTGTACGCTCGAAAAGAAAACATTTTTATTCATATAACATTAAATCATCCAAAAACCATGAATCTTTTGCGTTTCTGTAGCGAAAAAAATCCAAATAATTTCTTTAGTGTCACAACCGATATGATGTCTGTCAGTAAATCAGTAAAATACAAGATGACAGACACAGGGGAACTTTACTCCCTCCGTGCGCCCCCTCCCATCCCCCATTCATTTTGAAATCAATATCACTCACCCATGTGTGAATTCCCCTTTTAACATTGTTTAATGCCCCAGGCATTGAAAATGGGGAGAGAGAAAATTATTTTATTTTCCCCAAAAAGTTCAAAGGTTGTTTTTTATTTTCCTTCAACTGACACCGTCCCACCAGCAACCCCTCATCCCCACCCCCACATCCCCATAAGCCTTTACATGTGTGTGGTCTTTGTTCACCAAACGTGGCGCCATCAAATTGAATAGAGGATCTATCCTTGTTGGAAATCAGTACTCACGGTGATACAATTTTTTTGCATGTGTTTGTTTAAAAGTTAAGTCACATTTCGGGAGAGATAAATACTGTTTCCGAAAAGTTTAGAAGTACTTTCTGGCAATAACACCATTCTCACACACACAACCCTCCCTTTCACACACAACCATGCCATTCCCACACAATGCCGACATTCCCACACAGCCATGCCACACCCACTCATCCATGCCACACTCTCACACACCCTGTCATTCCCACACTACCCTGCCACGCCCACACAACTCTGCCACGCTCACACAACCCTGCCACTCCCACACAACCATGCCACTCACACACAACCATGCCACTCACACACAACCCTGCCACTCCCACACTACCCTGCCACTCCCACACAACCATGCCACTTCCACACAACCCTGCCACTCACACACTACCCTGCCACTCCCACACAACCATGCCACTCACACACACAACCCTGTCACTCCCACACTACTCTACGTAGTTATGTGTCTCCCTCTAAGCGCCAATTTCGTTAAACGAGGAGCCATGTATCTGTATGCACAGAATTGAATGATTATGATTGGTTAGCAGAACAGTTGTTATGAGTACACAGACTAAGCAATAACCTACCTCCCCCCCCTCAATAGCCAATGGTTGACCCCCTTTTATTTCGGGATCCTTTATTTCTTCGTCACACTCTAACAAATATAAATAGAAAGGGTAATCTAAACACTTCTCAAGACTATTGTGCTGAAATTACAGTTAGGGAGTCAGGAGTCAGGCGGGGGGGGGGGGGTACAGTTGTTAGAAGCCCCCCCCCAATGTACAATTTGCGAGGTTGAGGCCCAATGTCGATTCTCTGTGTCACCGTCCAATGTGTGCTGTGTGAAAGCCCTGGGCCGCAGGTTGGACCAGACAGGTAGTTTATTATCCATGGGCTATGTGACAGTTCCAGGCTCTGAGAGACTTAGTTTCAGCCCTCAGATACACTGAGAGTGTTCAGAGAGAGAGAGAGAGAGCGAGAGAGAGAGAGAGAGAGAGAGAGAGAGAGAGAGAGAGATAGAGAAAGAGAGAGAGAGAGAGAAAGAGAGAGAGAGAGAGAGAGAGAGATTTGAGACCGTCAGAAAAGCAATCCTTGACAAATCTAAAGGCTATCTGTCGACATTCGTGTAGACCTGCAAGGTAGTGAGCCCAGATCCATGATGCAGTTACGGGCTGAAAAAACGCCACCAACATGTCCCTGCGTTTGGGCAGTGGGGGGGGGGCCGGGGGGCCTACATTGCCACCTGGGGCTATTTGGTGGATGGGGAAAAGTGTGACCCTGTGGTGGCTCACGACTCACAACATCTCACCCATTTAGGGAACTACATAACATCCCAGTGCCGTGTGGATTCGAGCCCTATAACAACCCAATGTTTAAAATCACGGCATACATAATAAGATCCTTCAAACTACATGTCCAAAGTACAGCGTAGAATGTCATTGATTCAGAAATGCCACTCAACAAGTAAATACAACATCTCGGATGTGTAGTTTTGGTTTTTTTTTTTTTGTTTTACTACAAAGTTTTTTTTTTCTCTCAGTACCGTGTCCGCAAGTAAACACCACCGTCCGTATTGACGACCCACTGTGGCCTTCCTGGGCACGTGACAGCTGTTCGCGCGTTCCAGTTTCTACGGTTAATCCTCTTAACTGATAATCCGATCTTTGGAACTTTTTTTTTTTTCGTCGTGCGGTGGTGGGGGGGGGGGGGGGGAAGGGGGGATATTTTCTGCACAGAAATTGAAATTGTATCTGAGAAAGCAAAAAAAAAATGTTGCGGTTAAGGGCTAAAGTGGGAGGGGTGGGGTGGGAAGAAAGAGGTTGGGGGCTGATGAGGAGTAGGGGCGTATGAGTTGCAAATCGTTAAAAAATAAAGGAGGGAGAGGTGTATGAATATAAAAATGACCTTCCCCCTTCGCTCCATAAAAGGAAAAAGCTACATGTATGAGCTGTGTACAACCAGACGTGATACAATCCAAGTTTATCTTTTTTGGTCTTCTTCTGATGTCTGTAGAGAGATGAGGAGAATATTCGTTTTTTTTTATTGGATGGTTTTATCAATAATATAGAATTTTGATGTACTTTTTGGAGCATTTAAGGTGTTGTGTGTGTGTGTGTGTGTGTTCATGTGTATTTTTTTTTGTGTCAATTTCTTTTAGAAGTTTTTTTGTTTTCGTTTGAGTTAAGTTGTGGTGTCAGGGCTTGCTCTACATGTGTGTGTGTATGTGTGTAATAGGCAGGCCGTACCACTTCGCGGGGCTTTGTACACGTGGCACATGCAGGGCCTCGGGTGAACGTTTAGCTTTGTTTACAAAACAAAAGCTCCAATCCGTAACGCTCCACAGTTGAGGGCGGATTGATGCGGTGTGTGTGTGTGTGTGTGTGAGTGAGTGTGTGAAGTCCCTGAAAGGATGAGATGAAATCTCTTAGATCCTACAATCCACTAATGGGACGGCTTTTACAGTGCCCTTCTTTCATCCCCACCATAGTCGATAATGGGATGGCCATGGAGAGAGGCACCACAGGAGATATAGCGGGAGCTTAAACCATGACATGAAAATCCATTGGCCCTCTCTGGAGTTCGAACCAGGGACCCTC
The DNA here is from genome assembly GCA_021962125.1 of Bulinus truncatus. Taxonomy (NCBI): domain Eukaryota; kingdom Metazoa; phylum Mollusca; class Gastropoda; family Planorbidae; genus Bulinus; species Bulinus truncatus. The sequence continues at coordinate 7,109,530 of JAGDYQ010000017.1, read as the reverse complement.
AGGTCAACAATCGAGCGCTTTACCAGACGATCAAAAACAAATCTTGGTAGCTCTCTAGATGGCTCCCTTGAAGACCCCATTGATGGCTCCATTGAAGGCCCCATTGATGGCTCCATTGAAGGCCCCATTGATGGCTCCATTGAAGGCCCCATTGATGGCTCCATTGATGGCTCCATTGATGGCTCCATTGATGGCTCCGTTGAAGGCCCCATGGATGACTCCATCGAAGGCCCCATTGTTAGCTCCATTGAAGGCCCCATTGATGGCTCCATTTAAGGCCCCATTGTTAGCTCCATTGAAGGCTCCATTGAAGGCCCCATTGTTAGCTCCATTGAAGGCTCCATTGTTAGCTCCATTGAAGGCCCCATTGTTAGCTCCATTGAAGGCCCCATTGTTAGCTCTATTGAAGGCCCAATTGATGGCTCCATTGAAGGCCCCATTGTTAGCTCCATTGAAGGCCCCATTGATGGCTCCATTGAAGGCCCCATTGTTAGCTCCATTGAAGGCCCCATTGTTAGCTCCATTGAAGGCCCCATTGATGGCTTCCTTGAAAACCCCATTGTTAGCTCCATTGAAGGCCCCATTGTTAGCTCCATTGAAGGCCCCATTGTTAGCTCTATTGAAGTCCCCATTGATGGCTCCATTGAAGGCCCCATTGTTAGCTCCATTGAAGGCCCCATTGATGGCTTCCTTGAAGACCCCATTGATAGCTTCTTTGTATGCCCCATTGGTAGCTTCCTTGTATGCCCCATTTATAGCTTCATTGATGTCTCCCCTGATGGCGCCTTAATGGCTATTTTGTTGGCTCCCTTAAGAAATTGCATGTTTAGGATGCTGCCTTTTTGTGTGGGGGTGCAGTTGGGGATTATGGACGGTTGGGGGCCCCGAGCATGTAATAATATATTGCAACCCCTCTAAAAATACAGAGTAAAATTGAAGGTAATAGTTTGATAATTAGGGGTTTCGGGGCCCATTATAACAAGGGCTCGCCGTTAAACGCGCATCTGCCGTAACTCTTGATCGTCCCTCGTTGTATGTGAGTGTTTTTATCTCTAAGAAAACTCGCCTAGTTTATTCTCAACGCTTTAATGCAAATATTGATGACTTCATTCTGGGTTCTATCAAAAGCACACCAATACTTTAGCACGCCAATCTTTCTTTCTGTCACTGATCAACACAGAGCCTCGGTCATTTCCTCACTAAACCTCT
>JAGDYQ010000017.1:7087882-7102821 GCA_021962125.1 Bulinus truncatus | reverse complement strand
GGCGGCGGCGCGCGACGATGGATGCGGTGTTTACCTGTACTGTCTGGCCAGGCAAGGACGGGATGAAATACTCGCTGACCCTCTCTCCCAGGGTGGACCTGGTCAGGTAGCTCCGGAAGTGCGCGCTGGCCGGCGTGACGTACACGGTGACGTTGTCCCCATCCTGGAGGACGCAGCAGGTCAGGCTGACCCTCGACCTGTCCAGCGCAGTCACCACAATGTCCAGGGAGCCGCTCATGCCAAGCGTCCTCGGGCTGTCGGCTATGGCCGAGTACAGGTAAATGTCGTCGTCGCGGCCTAGAATGAAGTGGCGGGCTGTGACGTCACGTCTCTTGGAAACAGTTGGGTCAATCTGCTGGATCCTGTCCTGGAATGAAAAAAGAAAAAAAAACATAACAAGTTACACCTATGATCAGATTTGTGTGTCTTAAACTGTGAGTTACATGATGTATCTAGTGCACACAGAGAGGCAGAATTACCGGCATATACACCTACATGATGTCTGTAGTAAACACATAGAGCGATTTAACGTAAGAAGCAAAACACCAGCCACATGAAGTCTCTAGAACACACATAGGCCAGGGCCGCTTTATCATATAGGCACAGTATGCACTGTGCCTAGGGCCTACGGACATTTTAAGGGCCTACGAAAGCCAGAATGGCAAATAAGACTAATAAGTGCCGTTGCATTCTTGAAAAGTATAAAGAAAATGAAATGGAGGACTTTGAAAGAGCCTAGGGCCTACGACGACCTTAAAACGGCCCTGACATAGGCATTTGTGATGACATAATCATCCTATGAAGGACCCCCCCCCCAACTTTTATCTTAAAAGTTCTCTTAGCCCTATCGGGCCATCGGGGCAGATAAAGTGTAGAATTCATCTGTTTCTATAACCTCTGTATATGAAGGGATTGTGTGGTTAGCACAACGCCCAGCCGCCTTTACTTCCCCAACTTAAGTCAGGTACCTATTTATAGCTTTGCAACACGTTTCACCTGGAAAAATTCCATGGGAATCACGAGGATCGAACCCAGGACTCTCATGTCTACAGTCGAGTATCTACACCACTCGGCCATCAGTCCCACTCAACTTTTATCTTAGGAGCCCAGTATTTTTCCTCATGCTCTGACTTTGGCTGACCTTAACCAGGCTGGGAAAAATGAGTTCGCCATATTTTTTTTTATTCTGAACCCATTTTTGGAAAAAAAAAAATTCTTTTTTCTTACCCAAGTGTAAAAATACGGAAAGGGGGCGGGGGTAAACCATACATCAACCTTTTTTTAAATTGACTTAGTCTATTGTGGGTCTGTCTGATGAGTGAGGTCACAGTTGGTGAGGATTGTCAACGGCCCGAAATTAGCTGCACCAATATGATCGTTTTTTTCCCCCCCTTTCACGGTGTCTATTTTGAATCGTTGATTTCTTCCGGCTTATTTCTCTTTTCATTGAGAGGCAATGACGTCATCAAATCGTGCGTACTTACCCCGGGAAACAGGATCGAAAACAAAATACAGCAGGTCATGAGAAACGAGAGTAAACAACAAAGTTGTCTGCGAGTCATTGTTGTCGTCTGCTACTTGACCCGCGAGCGTGTCATTCGTCTGGTCTCCTGCTGAAAAAAATAATGAAACAAAAAAAAAAATCTAAAACAATAATAAATATACATAAAAAATATACATAAAAAAGAAAACAACTTACAGTTGTTTCTTTTGAATGAAAAGCCTGAACAAAAAGTCTCAAACAAAGAATATTTAAAAAAAACAAAGAACTTTGTTGTGGCGTATGGCCTGATCAACTTTATTATAATCAATATTTATTCATTTAATTTGTAAGCTTAAAAATTTTGTTGTCATCTAAGGCTTGTGAGCTGCATGGACATTATAGCGGATAGGTTTTCTCCGTACCTCTCATTTCTCGCAGTGGCATGTCCATTATCTTAACGAAAACAACTAAACAACATTGAATAGATCTGTGACCTTGACAATGTGGTGGGTAGGTATTTCTTCAAATTAAGGAAAACATGGAGTTCCAATTTACATATGGAATTTGTCAAATAAATGACTACCGGTAATTAAAAAAAAAATGCCTTATTCTTAGAAAAAAAAATTGGAACAGAATAATTGAAGACTTTTTTATATAAAATTATGGTATATTAGCCTTTCTGAATGGTCGACTTAAAAAAAAAATATATATTCTAAAAAAACCAAAAAACTTGCGATGTAAAAACATGAACAGCAGAGACGAAACAAAAGATTACAGTTAGTCTTTAAAATATAGTTAGTCTCAATAATAATTTAAAAATTCAAAACATTTTATATTCTCAAAGTACTAAATTAAGTAACGGTGCATAATAATTTACTTGTGTACCATTTGTTATATGAACCAAATGTTATATTATTTAGAACTTTCATTAAATTAATATTTATGAAAAAATACTCAATTTAACGTTATCTCATTAGATTAGATCCGTCTCAAATATTGTACATCTTCTCCCCACGGACAAACCAGCACGTTAACCCTTACCCCCCACCCTTCCTCCGGATACCACTCACAAGACTGAGATTTCAATGTTCTGTTAGAATCGGGCTCTAGTGGCGTAGTGAAGGAGGGGCAAGGGGGAGGGCATCATGCCCCGGGCGCAACTCACAAAGGGGCGCCAAATGGTATATTTTACATATAATATTATACAGTTTTCGAATGGGGGAGGGGTGATGCGCTTAAAAGGTATTGTGCCCCTGGCGCGAGTTAAGCTCGCTACGCCACTGTGGGGCTAGTAGGGTTCCTTCCCATACGTGGGTGATATGGTGGAGGGTGATTCAATGCCCCTGATTTAACAATGTGCTCTATTTGTTCAGGTTCAATTCTACCCCGCCCTACGGCGGTGCAGGTGCAACAAGATGAATTGTTTCACGCCTATAATAATTGATCTACGGTTACAAGTATTCATTTTAGGCCGAGCTGCAAGTTTGTTTTGTTCCTTTCAAGCAATGATAGTCTCTCACTGCGTCACACTTTTGATTATTAGTTGACAGTATAACAACAGGTAGACATTACATCTCAACGGGTAGACATTACTTCTCAATGGATAGACGTTACATCTCAACGGGTAGACATTACTTCTCAACGGATAGACGTCACATCTCAACGGGTAGACATTACTTCTCAACGGATAGACGTCACATCTCAACGGGTAGACATTACTTCTCAACGGATAGACATTACATCTCAACGGATAGACATTACTTCTCAACGGATAGACGTCACATCTCAACGGGTAGACATTACTTCTCAACGGATATACATTACATCTCAACGGATAGACATTACTTCTCAACGGATAGACGTTACATCTCAACGGGTAGACATTACTTTTCAACAGCTAGACATTTCATTTCACCTACGTGAACTCAAAAGATAAGATTGAATTCGTTTTTGTTTTGTTTTTTTAAAATCTTTTTCGCAATCCGTGTTTTTTATCACCCAGACTTACGTGAAATCAATTTCCACAGCTGTTTGTCGCACGTGTGTGTGTGTGTGTGTGTGTGTGTGTGTGTGTGTGTGTGGAGGAGAGGGGAAGGGGTCTGACTTACAATGACTATATTAGAATTACCATTATCGTTGTATTTTTTGGTTTATTACTTATGAACTGAAACGATTGTTTTTTGTGTGACTGCATCTTCTTTTCTCCTTTCAATGAAATGATTTCAAGCACTGCCTTTACTTAGAGTTTGGTTCTGCTTTGTTAGCTTGGGAAACAGATTTAAACAGATGTCATGATGTCATTTAAAGGGTGTAATGACAACTCTTGATCCCCGAAATGCAGCGCGTAGGCGGGTTTACTTTGTTATCATTTTATCATACGGGGACCACAGGGGTCACAAGGTGCACAGCGGGCACTCCGTACATAGCTAGTGTGAGTAGTTTGCGGGCACTCCATACATAGCTAGTGTGAATAGTCTGCGGGCACTCCATACATAGATAGTGTGAGTAGTTTGCGGGCACTCCATACATAGCTAGTGTGAGTAGTCTGCGGGCACTCCGTACCTAGCTAGTGTGAGTAGTCTGCGGGCACTCCTTACAAAGCTAGTGTGAGTAGTGTGCGGGCACTCCATATATCGCTAGTGTGAGTAGTCTGCGAGCACTCCGTACCTAGTTAGTGTGAGTAGTCTGCGGGCACTCCATACATAGCTAGTGTGAGTAGAGTGCGGGCACTTCGTACATCGCTAGTACTCCATGGACTCGAAGCCTTTAGCGTACGTCACTCTGAACGGCGTAGCATCCCCACCTCCACCGAGAAGTCAGCCTTTTTCTACTGCACGCTGTTTCTTTCTAACCTAGTATTTCTATTAACCGAGAACATCCACCCGAACAAACATCCAAGTTTTAGCTATGTTTCAAAATACCCTACAGAAGCGAATTAAAAAAAAAAAAATTTTAGCTGTTAAAAAAAAAAATTACGTCAGTGTTCAATACTACATCGTTCACACGTTTTAATTTCAATGTTTATATGTGCTGACTGTAAATGACCATTACACTCCCTTCTACCCCTTATCCCCAGTGACCCAGTCATCGTTAGCCATAAAGAGACCCCAGGTGTACGGTATTGCATTATTATACCGTCCATCAGTATTGAACTATTCAAATCAATTAAATATTTGTTTCGTCGATTTAAAAACTGGTTGCATTTTTTTGTTAGCAGTACTTTATTTTTAGATATTTTCTAAAAAAAATGACTTACAGTTAGAAACCAATATTAAAATTAAATATTTTTTTTTGTAGTATTCAAAAAAAAAAATAATAATGTACACATGTGATATTTAACCATAGTGCACGTAATAAAGAAACGTAAGTACATTGATACCATAGATATATCTATGATTGGTATGGGTACTAACTAATTTACATATTCACAATCAAGTCATTTTAAATATTTATTAAAAATTGTAAGTATCATAACTAAAGGAAAAAAATATTAAGAACGGTGAAGCAAATTGTACCTTTAAATATTGTTATAATTTAGGAAAGTAAATACATTGATAGTAATAAAGTTACATATTTTCATACAACTAAATTTAAATATTTATTAAATATGCAACTTTCGTAACCAATGAAACAATTCTACAATGATAATTAATACAAAAAAGTTCAAAACTTACTTTCATTTAAGAGTATACAGATATACTAGACAAAGTCCTTTGTCACAACAGATAAAGAGAACATAAAAAAGTCACATTTTTCTGGACTATGTGTTGTGACAGATGTAAACAACTTAATAATCACTTCACTTTCCGAATCACGTCCCAAATTGAATTGTCAACCAGCGACTTCACATACAAACAGTTTAGTTTACTTTTTGGTCTGATTTTTCTTCTCTCTCTTTCTCTCTACCATGTAAAATAAATACGTTTTAAAAAAAATCCACATGAATTATCTCCACCTGTTTTAATTAAGGCCACATTGAACTTTGAACTTGTTTCATGAATGAACTCTCCACTCCGAGTTGCCGTTACAAAAAAAAGGAAATATAAATGAGCGAAAACAATTAGTTTCGTATATATTTACAATTATTTGGTTGTTTTGCGTATGTATCATTGGCGATGATCTGATGACTGAGCTTTAATTGCATTCAACAATAAAAATTCACTCCGTCTAAGCCGCTGGTGTTAACCTCTCTGGCCTATATAATGCATCGTAATGTTGCGTCTAATCTCATCTTAAATGTAGGGCTCAGTAACGCGGATTGAAGAGGCCAGAGCTGTTAAAATGAAAGATACATTTAATTATTTTCAAGTTTCTTTTTGTGATAGTTAGATAGAAAAAAAACCCACTCTTAATCAAGGCCGGATTAAAGTCACTTCGGTCCCAAAAATGGATTAATTTTTCGAACTTACATTTTATAAGTATCACTCGTGAAATAGGCACATTTTTCCACATTTCACATATAACTGTTTCAAGAAGCTGCAAAAAAAGCTTCCCAGATTTCTTACCCGTTTTCGGAATTATCGATAAAAGTTCAAGGAGTCTCAAAAAGTTTAATGCAGCCCTACTATTGCGGGGTCTTACAGAGCCCTTTTTTTAAAGTGACGTTGTATAACAGGGTTAGCCACCAGGGCCATGTTATTCTATAGCCCCCGTACTGCGCCTAGAGCCCATTGGTTCATAAGGGCCCACTGTCACGTGCACACTTGTCTAGGGGGGGGGTAGGAATAACACAGAAACTCCGTAGGTGACAATAATCCCTCAACTCGATATGTAATACAAAAGTTCTTTAATCACTCGCTTGAATAAAAACATTACAACAACATCTATTTCCTACAGGACTAATTCATCAACTCCTTGTACACGGGTTCACACGTTCACTACACACATCACTCCACGTACGTGTTCCTTGATGTCACTCTGTCACCAGTCAACCACTAATTCTCTCCCCCTGACCATTCGTACTATTACGCAGCCGTGTGTGCACATCAATCCTATACACACATTCTCGTACGCCCCATACGCACCTACGCACACACACACACGCACACACACAGCCACTCTGTGACACCCACGAAAGTCTAAAATTTCAATTTCTGATACGAATGCACCTTGTTCCTAAATAAAAATACTTTAAAGGACCGCAAAGTCAGTTTATGAATTAAAAAAAGTAAAGAAATCAAAGCAAACAAAAAATATTTCTAATTGGGAGCCCCATTAGCTCCTTCCCTTTCTCTATTGTCATGTAAAAAATCATGATCGGCTTTGTTAAAAGTAAAGTTCCCTTAGCCCTAATGGGCCATTGAGGCAGATGAAGTGTAGAATTCACCTGTTTCTATAACCTCGGCATATGAAGGGATTGTGTGGTTAGCACAACGCCCAGCCGCCTTTACTTCCCCTAACTTAAAGTCAGGTACCCGTTTAAAGCTGGGTGGACTTGTGCGACGACTTTGCACCAACTAACACCTGGGAAAATTTCAAGGTTCTCACCGAGGATCGAACCCACGACTCTCAGGTCGACAGTCTAGTATCTTACACCACTCGGCCATCCGTCCCACAGCTTTGTTAATATATCATTCCAGTCTTCCTCAAACGCCCATTAGTTTTATTTACATTCAATTTGAAGCCAGGATTCTCCTGTTCTCAACGCTACGGTACATTTGACTTTTGACAATCACAGATACCTAAAGTTTTCAATTGTATTCATGTTTAAGCCAAGAATTACAATTTTAAAATAATCAATCTTTGTAATAGTATTGAAACTAATTGGGTTGGGGTGGGCTGGGGGGAGGGGTGAAAAAGACCTCCCAAAACAGAGGGCACTGGAAAGTGGTTAAATAGGGACGGATGGTCGTGCGGTAAAGCGCTCGACTGTCGACCTGAAGGTACCTGGTTCGATCTCCGGTGAGGACCAAGGAAAATTTTTCAGGTCATGGCTCAAGTTCCCGATATATCTCCCGTGGTGTCTCCATGGCCATTGCACTATCGGCTATGGTGGGGATGAAAGAAAGGCACCATAAAAACCGTCCCTTTAGTGGTTTATAGGATCTGAGAGATTTCATCTCATCCTTACACACGGAGAGTGGTTAAAGAGGCCCTTTGATCCGCAACGAGCTCAAGGAATTAAGTCAATCCATTGCCATTTAAGCTGCAAACAATGTATTCTTACATGTTCTTAATAATATAACAAAGACATGTATCACCATAAAGAAATGTAATATGCTATATCTTTGTAAAATATATATAATTTTTTCTTGTTTCAAACAGTATCCTAACTTTTGTATATGACGGCTGGGAATTCCTAAAAGGTGTTATAAATGCCACTTTTGTTGGTTATAAAGTGGCGCCATATGGCTGAACCACGCATTCTCTACTACCTTATTATGCCACTGGTTTCAATACAGACGAAGAATTGTATTTTACATGAAATATGACAGAGTAATGTATGCTATATTTTAACAGTCTTATATCAGCAAAATAATGATAAATAAAAATGAGACAGAAAAATGTATCAATTAGTTTACAGCAATACTTATTATTATTATATTACACCTTCGTATACATGTCTAAAAATGTGAGATACTCGTCGGATAAAACCAAAGCCGGAGGACTGAAAATTAACATGACATGCCTCAACTATATAAATAAAACCACTCTATGTATCTAACATTTATCCCTCAATAGATTACAGATAAATATATTAAACTAGCCCCATTAGGAAGCCACCAGAAGACTTTACAAAAAATGGCTCTGCAGTGGAATCCCTAGGGTCGCACAAAGACCACTTGGACAAGGTCTTGCGAACAGGAAATGAAATGTTTGCAGCCTAACATTGGGCTGTTTGCAGCCTAACATTGGGTTGAACTGAAAAAAAAGTCTCCCGTAACAGAGTTCGCTGGTGAGTGAGTGTTAATGCCCTTTGCTCCACCAGGAGTCCAAGGAATGAAGCCAACGCCGAATAGCAGCGAGGACCAATTATAACGAACCGGATAGCGGGGAGTCTTGTGTATTATTATTTATTTAGTTTTCTGGCATTATTGTTTATTATTTCTTTACCGATTGACGCAACTGATCTAAAATATCTGAGAACCGTTGCACAAAGTAAATGTAAGATAGCTGATCGGATTTTAATACCATAAAAACGTAAGCAAAGATAATTTATTGAGGGTGTTATCTTAATGACAGAACAATCAATGTCTCGGCCATCACCTGGGGACGAGGGTATTAGAGAGCGTGTGATATATTGCACTGATAGTCCGTGACCTCAATAAAACTTTTAACATTGAAACTTTGCTTATATGGTTAATGTTACATAAGTATGTGGACGTGTGCATATTCGTGTGTGTTTTTTTTTAATGGATATGTCTCATGTTAAGAATTACTAGTACCTCATCTAGTTACAACTTTTGGTTTGCGAAATTGGCAACTTAATGTAGGGAGATATTAGTGTCTTTGACAGAGTGTGTCTGGGCCTGATGAATAGTTGCATGTCTTCGTTTTGACGTGTTTTTATATGTTTGTACGCTGGTGTTGCTAAATTTGTCTGAGTTCGTATATATTGTTTAGTTACCGTGTACTGTTTACACCGTTTGTGTATGTAATGTTATTGTATGTATTGTTATAGTATATATTGTTATTGTATGTATTGTTATTGTATGTATTGTTATTGTATGTATTGTTATAGTGTATGTGCATGTCTGTTGTTGACATTTAAGTGTGGTTTGTGTGTACAAATGAAGTTTCCCATATCAAGCCTACACAGACAATTGGATTCAGATGACTAAGAGTCCAGTGGTCCCCAACCCCCCCCCCCCGGGCCGCGGTACAGGACTGGTACAGGTCCGTGGATCGAATGGTACTGGGCCGCCCAAGAAACCTTTTTGTTTTATTTCCTTTTTATTTGCTGTGACCTATTTCTCTCGGGATTGTGCGACTTTCAATGGACGAGAAATAATCAACGCCCGCACCCCCCCCCACCCCATCCAGTGGGCCGCGGTGAAATTGTCATGCGGTGACCGGTCCGTGGCGAGAAAAAGGTTGGGGACCGCTGTCTTACGGGATTGTGTACGACGCCCAGTCGCTTTTTTTCTTTCACCCGTTGGGCACCCGTTTGTAAGCTGGGCGGATTTCAGAGCATCTTTAAGACTCGAGAAAATTCCTGACACTCACCAGGGTTTGATCTCGGGCTTTCGGTTAGCAGTCGAGTGCTCTACCACACTGCCACCGCGTCCCTGTGTGTGTACAGAAGCTGATTTAAAGGCGCTGGTCCCCCGACATACAAAGGGGCTTTTCGAAACATGAAGTTTAGATTTGAATTTGTATACGCCGGTGTCAGTCTTTTCAAAGGTGCCTCTTATTTCTTCTTCGCCTTAAGTCCCCAATAAAATTTAAAGTGCCTCATAAAACATGAAGTTTACATCTGCATTTTGATTTCGCTGCCTGTTTGAAGGGGTGGTTCATATTTGTTCTTCGCCTGTGGGCCCGTACGATGCAAAACAAATCTTCTGTGTTTATGTTAGTTCAGTTTCCCTGTCAGTGTTTATTTTTTATTTCTAATTGACTGATGATTGTAAATATGTTACCTTTATGTATGAATTTATTTATGGTGAATTTATTTGCTAGACTTTTTTAGTGTGCCCAAAATTAAATGCGGCAACATGTTGAGTGACCTACTTATGGGCGGTATTAGCTTGTAATGCCTTAGTTGACTTAACACTGGTATATGCTAGTAATTAGAAATGGGATTTTATTTCTGCATACTTGGAAATGTTGAAGTTAATGAAAAGAAAGCGTCTGATATTCTCAGTTCTATATGCAGTACAGGAAATGTCTAAACATATGTCAACTAGCCTATATGGGGGCAGGTGTTTATTATTTTTTTTTATTTACATGCACTTTCTTTATTTAGTTCCAGATTTACGGGACAGATTGTTACAAAAAAAAAACATTGGCTATGCAGAGTGCCACTTTGTACTTCTGTAGGTAGCTGGTTTTTCCAGTGACGGCGCAAACAATCGGGGGTGGGAAGCAGTTGCGTAGTGAAGGGGGAAGGGGGGCAAGGGGGTTATCATGCCCCGGGCGCTACTTGCAAAGGGGCGCCAAATGGTATGTTTTACATATAATATTATATGGTTTTCGAATGATGGGGGGGGGCGCTAAAAATGTATTATGCCCCGGAAGCAAGTTAAGCTAACTACGCCACTGGAGAACAGAATGTCCTCATTAAAAATGTTTGAGAGACCCTGCTCAATAAAGACTTATGTAATATACAGGTCATTATCATTCAGTAATATTTAAGCCTAATATAAGTTTGTACAAAAGTATAATCCCCTCCCCCTTCCCTCACCCATTTCAACTACATATAAATATTACACAAATTTCCACCTTCCCCTGTCCCATATCCATTTACATTAAATCCCTGTAATTCTCACTAGGTCTGTGCCTGTAAGTCTCACTAGGTCTGTGCCTGTAAGTCTCACTAGGTCTGTGCCTGTAAGTCTCACTAGGTCTGTGCCTGTAAGTCTCACTAGGTCTGTGCCTGTAAGTCTCACTAGGTCTGTGCCTGTAAGTCTCACTAGGTCTGTGCCTGTAAGTCTCACTAGGTCTGTGCCTGTAAGTCTCACTAGGTCTGTGCCTGTAAGTCTCACTAGGTCTGTGCCTGTAAGTCTCACTAGGTCTGTGCCTGTAAGTCTCACTAGGTCTGTGCCTGTAAGTCTCACTAGGTCTGTGCCTGTAAGTCTCACTAGGTCTGTGCCTGTAAGTCTCACTAGGTCTGTGCCTGTAAGTCTCACTAGGTCTGTGCCTGTAAGTCTCACTAGGTCTATGCCTGTAAGTCTCACTAGGTCTGTGCCTGTAAGTCTCACTAGGTCTGTGCCTGTAAGTCTCACTAGGTCTGTGCCTGTAAGTCTCACTAGGTCTGTGCCTGTAAGTCTCACTAGGTCTGTGCCAGTTTGTCTCACTAGGCTGTGCCTGTAAGTCTCACTAGGTCTGTGCCAGTTTGGGTGGACTAATACAACTTGAGGACCTTCTCATCGATATCTGACTTCGATCTCTCATGATTTCTTCGTGTGTGTGTTCAGCTCTTACCCGACAAGCTGTTATTGCTACTTTCATTAACGTCAACTAAAAGACTCTGGCACCGGATGATGATTAGCCTGAATATTTAAACTAGGTCACCGCGAATTGGGGCCGGATTAGCGAAACCAGATTTCCAGTCAACAGAGACTCCTGAAGTACAAAATAAAATTAGAAAAAAGAACGTCCCCGACCCCCGGTCTGATTGAAAAGAGTGCTGTCATGCCAGGTACTACTCATAGTGTATACAACTAGCTACAACGGGGGGGGGGGGGGAGGGGTCGGGGCAAATGTTTCGATTCGCGGGCCACAATGGGTTCGTTCGAATGTCCGTTGGGCCGGAGCAAGAACTGGAGTACAAAGTGTTGATATAAATAAATTGATGTTATAAATTGATAGGTAAACGTCACAACATTAAAGGCAAAGCGCTGTGCTTCAGACTGAATAATCGTGAAAGGGGAGGGGGGGGAGGTCGGGAGGTCAGATTCAAACAGTCTGCTCCCCCCCACCCTTTCCATGGCCGAGCTACAACATCACGAGAACCACTACCATTTTTCTGAATCATCCATCCATCCAACACACGGTGTCCCACCAAGTCTTCAATCAGACGGCCTGACTTCAAGTGTGGCCCGAGATGAAAAGTTTCAGCGTGTAATGAGTGTGGTGTGTGTACGTGTGTGTGTGTGTGTGTGTGTGAGCCAGCTATGTCCGTCATCGACCGAGCTCTCAGTCAATGGATTAAAATTAATATGTCGTCATCTTGGATGTCACCTCCTTCAAAAGAAAAGAGAGCCATTGATGTCTTCATTAGCTTTATTTTGTTTTGGAGGCCTTTGAGCAAATTGATGTTTTCAATAACTTGGGAAATTTTTTATTTCAGTGTAGTGTTCTATAATCGTCTATAGCAGGGGTGGGCAATTTACGGCCCGCGGGCCGCATGCGGCCCTTCTAAGACTAATGCTCTCATGTTAGAATGGCTATACACTGGCGTGCATATATATATATATATATATATATATATATATATATATATATATATATATATATATAAAGAAAAACAAATAAGACAAAAAGATAAAAAAACTGGACATCTACCTACCAATTTGTACAGTTTTTGGACTTTTTCGTATCTAAATGACACATCGCTACTAAATTTAACTTCAATTTTGAATGTAAAAGAAACATGTGATTGAAGATGCACTGACATAGATAAAATAATGATTCTGTTAAACGGCAGATGAGAATCCCGTGCATTTAAGACATGATAACTTTTTATGTATACTATGATATCAAAGCTGTGCACAGCTACAGTTGGTTCTAATTTCGACACTTTAAAAGTGATTTGTAATACAAACAGCGAGAGTAGCATTGAACCCGCCCACCCCTAACGCGCCCCCCCACCCCCAGTACAAATGACTGTGCAGTGGAGGTGTGTACGCAGGGAATCCCAACAGTTGACAGGGGAAACTCACATCTTCAATATTTATGATCGAGGAGTGCACAATAACGTCATGAATAATATGGGAACATGGGTGAAAATTGAGAATCCTTGATTAAAGACGGATTTATTGAACATATTGTCACTTAGAAATTATGGTTTATTACTATGTCCTCTGCTTGGGGAGGAGAGGGGGGGAGAGGCTGAGGGGTAGCTGTGAGTACACACACACACACACTGAAATACTTCGATGCTCCTAACATTGACTGAAAACCTTAGATGAACGTAATGACTTATTTACACGCATAGACTGAGGCTTTCCAACGGCTAGGTAAAATTAGGCAACTGCCTAGGATAGGCATGGGTAAATTACGGCCCACGGACCAAGCCCGACCCCCGTCCGGCTGTTTGATTCGAGCCAGGCTTTCATTCTCTTCGCTCGTTCACATCAATGACGTTTTCTCTCTCTCTCTCTCTCTCTCTCTCTCTCTCTCTCTCTCTCTCTCTCTCTTCCTGTCTTAACACGATAGAAAATAAATCTAGGCTGTAAAAAACGATCCCCTAACACAGGGGTCGGCAACATGCGGCTCTTTCGATGTCAAGTTGCGACCTTTTGATGTCAAATTGCGGCCTTTCAGTTCAATGCGCAAATAATTATAATGATAATATTTTATATACCTATTCCTAATCATATACCATAATATTGAAAGAACAATTTGAGATGCACTTTAAAAAAACTGAGAAAATTGTAAATTATAACTTTTGGCTCTTCCATCTCAAAGGGTTGCCGACCCCTGCCCTAACACACCCATTTAAATATTAATTCTAAACACATTAAGCACGCCATAAACACACCAGTTCAGATGAACACACTAAGCAATGTTTGTATACCACTGGACGGTGTAACAGGCTGACCACTATACAACTGGACGGTGTAACAGGTTGACCACCACTGACCACTGTGTTTCCACGGTCGCGGTTCTCTGAGCACCTGCTTGGCAAAGAATTTTTTTGTCGTGAATGTACCAGCCCAGCGTACTATACAGTGTATTCTTATGACCAGGCACCAAGTGCTGTACCCAGTCTATATCAGACTAAACCATGTATGTCTGACCTTACGTGTTACTGGACTGGCATTATCTACTACACACTTTATTCCGTACGTCTGGTCCGACACAACGTCATGGAGTAAATCTAATGCGGGTTGTAATACCATATGCCTAAATAGACACACCATTTTTCTCATAATTCAAGGAGTAGACATACATTCTGTCAGTCTATCGTAGGCAGTTGGACACTTCGTCAGGTGATCAATGCGACCAATTAATTGATCAATTTGGATCACTTGGATAGGAGGGTACCTCACGCTGTAAGGTAATTTTTATTCATTCTTACTCTACTTTTGTCTGTCTTTCTCAATTTTTCACAGTATGTTTATTTGTCATGTTTTAAGAATATAAATAATAATACATTTAAAAAAAGCTTACAGAATATGGTGATATAAACATACATTCAAATGATATATATATATATATATATATGTGTATGTATGTGAACATATATACTAACATGTGACACACTCAAGTATATATGTATAGCCTATCTCTTATAGAAAGCGACAGAGAAAACGACAATTTTCGAAGACATTGTTTACTTTTAGTAATTAATGGATGAATTCAGTTTGACTGGCGATTTGTGATGTCATCACGTATGACGACATGAGCTGGAAAAATGTTTTATCTTTCATCCCATCTTTATTTGTTGTTGAATTGTGGGCACTACCATACTTAACATAATGATTTGTAACAATTAGATCTCTACCGTAGCCCACATAATGATTTGTAACAGTTAGATCTCTACCATAGCCCACATAATGATTTGTAACAATTAGATCTCTACCATAGCCCACATAATGATTTGTAACAATTAGATCTCTACCATAGCCCA
>JAGDYQ010000017.1:7021807-7087382 GCA_021962125.1 Bulinus truncatus | reverse complement strand
TGCGCATGTTTAATATGAGTAGGTGGCGCACGTTCAATATGTGAGGGCTTATGTTTAATATTAAGGAGCGTTTGCTTAATATGTGGGAGCGTATGTTCAATATATTATGGGGGGAGGGGGCGTAGTTACTTCATAATGAGATATTAAGACAGAGGCGGAGAACATTCAATAAATAATATTTTTGTTTGTCCAAAAATGACCAACACTTTAATAAAATTGTATCTTCTAAGTATATATTTCTTTTTACTGCCTTATACACATTTTTTAACTAGTAAGGGTAATATATTATAGTACATTTGCAGCATTTTCATTGCGCTAAAATTAATGAAAAGCGGTTCGCAAAGTTTGCCCACCCTTGAGCAAGGATATGGTGTAAATATAAACTCACATTGTCTCCAAACGGTGTAAACCCTAGCTCCGTCTCTGTAAATCGTAATACAGGGGCCTTCTACTTCATCGGTTCTCAACCGGTGGAACGCGTAACCCCGGGGGGGGGGGTTACGTTAAATAGTTTTTGAGCTGGTCGACAGTTAACTGCCTGACTCATCACCAAAAACACGTGACCAAGTATCGCATTAGGAAGTTAAGCACATTCCATTATGAGAATAAGTTCATTTGTTTATTTCGTGAACTTTCGTGTACCCTCGGACATACTATCTATCGCACCCTATGGGGTAACCACGGACTATCTATCGCACCCTGTGGGGTACCCACGGACATTCTATCGCACCCTGTGGGGTACCCACGGACATTCTATCGCACCCTGTGGGGTACCCACGGACTATATATCGCACCCTGTGGGGTTACCCACGGACATTCTATCGCACCCTTTGGGGTACCCACGGACATTCTATCGCACCCTGTGGGGTACCCACGGACTATATATCGCACCCTGTGGGGTACCCACGGACATTCATTCTATCGCACCTTGTGGGGTACCCACGGACTATATATCGCACCCTGTGGGGTACCCATGGACTATCTATCGCACCCTGTGGGGTACCCACGGACTATCTATCGCACCCTGTGGGGTACCCACGGACTATCTATCGCACCCTGTGGGGTACATTAGCGAACAAAAAATAGAGAACCGCTGTTCCACTTTATGTACTCACGTAGTGTATCCCTGTTTAGGAAATATCTCATGAGTCAGAATTGACATAACTCTGTCAGGGATGAAGACGAACTTGTAACTCTCCCATCTTGGTTCTCTTGACTTCCTAAAATACCACATGAAAATGTTAGTTTCGTATCTTAGGAATATTTTTTTTAAAAAGATGAACTAAATCATCTATAAACTGACGGACACCAGCCGGTATCTAAAGTAAAGTTCCCTTAGCCCTAATGGGCCATCAGGGCAGAGGAAGTGTAGAATCAATCAGTTTCTATAACCTCAGCATTTAAAGGGATTGTGTGGTTAAGACAACGCCCAGCCGCCTTTACTTCCCCAAATTAAGTCAGGTATCCATTTAAAGCTGTGTGGACTTGTGGGACGACTTTGAAACAAATTTCACCTGGAGAATTTCCCATGGTTCTCACCGAGGATCGAACCCGGGACTCTCAGGTCGACAGTCGAGTATCTACACCACTCGGCCATCCGTCCCACAGCCGGTATCTAGCCAAAGGTTAAAGTTTCCATCAGAAAGCCAATACAGATCATTATGGTCAGATGTGGAAGAGTTCACCTGTTTCTGTAGACAAGGCTATCCTATAGGATTGTGTGGCGAGCACAATGGCCAGTCGCCTTTACTTTGCCCCAACAAACTTTTTTAAGCTGGTTGGACTTCAGGAAGTCGACAGGACTAGAGAAAAGTCCCGGCTGTCATAGGGCTCGAACTAGGGAAATTTGGGTCAGCAGTCGAGAGCTCAAACCATAGCCTCCCTACAGTAAGTGATCAGCCTGTAGCCTTATACCCTGTGCGATAATAGGTAGAAGTGTTTCAATCAAAATGAATTGATTGAGGTGGGGTAGGGCACATAGAAAGAATGGAAAACAACAGAGGTCCAAAAGCAATATATAAGGCAACACCCAATGAGAAAAGGCCTAAAGGCAGACCAAGAAGTAGATGGTTAGAGGAAGTGGAGAAAGACCTTAAAGCCATAGGAGTGAGAGAGTGGAGGAAGAAGACCATGGATCGGGAAAAGTAAAGAGGAGTAGTATGACAGGCCAGGGCCCTAAATGGGCTGTAGAGCCAAAGGAAGAAGAAAAGTTTCATACCTGTAGCTTTTGACTATCAATTTCTGTTTAGGATTGCTGGCAGTCCAGTCTGTTATAAAGAATGAAGTATAGAAATAGAATCCAGCGGCCTCAGGATACCTGGAGAGACTCTCCTGTAGAACATATGAAATATATACATTTATAAAATACATATATACTAGTTCATATATAATACATAGAGAGCTAAATACATTTATAAAATACATATATACTTGTTCTTATATAATACATAGAGAGCTAAATACATTTATAAAATACATATATACCTGTTTATATATAATACATAGAGAGCTAAATGCATTTATAAAATACATATATACTTGTTCTTATATAATACATAGAGAGCTAAATATATTTATAAATACATATATACTTGTTCAATATAATACATAGAGATTTAAATACATTTATAAATACATATATGTCGGCGTCTTACTTGTTCACATATACTTCATAGAGAGCTAAATATATTTATGCTGCAGGACTTATTCGTTAAATGCACAGCACAATAAGAACATATTTATCAACCCTAACATAGCCAGTAGTTCTGGGGCCATGTAGGCACCACGGGGGGACAAATGCAGGTGAATTTTGACTCGCAGGGAGTTGAACCCGTTAACCTCATTATGCAGATCAGACTCACGATGAAAACGCCACCTAGCCACAATTAAATACTGGCTGTTTGACCATAACCAACATAACAACATTCATCTTGTTGCATGGTATAAATGAAGAAGTTTGGCTGTTCTATGTTGCTTTTACTTAAACTTGAGTTATGCAAAATGTCGCTGTCAGAGATGACAAGTCTCATCTGTATCAAGATTCAGAAATGTCGGTATTTTTTTAATGACAATCTTTACGTCATTTCCGATTTCTCATCCGATTCATCAGACAAATAAAAAAATATTTTAAAGAACTTCCTAAAGTCTGCTCTATTGGAATCTGGAATGAAATCAGAATTGAAATTTTAGTGAAGAATCGGAAATTGTATGGATTTGGCTATACTGTGACATTATCCCTTCACTAATAGTTGTATAAAATAAATGTAAAACAACAACAAACAAACCCATATTTGCATTCACCGATTAGAAACAGCGTCTTATCAATAGTTAGAAAATAAAAACCTCGTATTAAATTACCAGTACTTTTTTGTGCCGGTACGCCGGTGCGTACCGGCACCTTTTTCAAAGTGGGGGAAAATTATTACTTTTCTTATATTTTAACGTTCATTATTAATTTATTATATTTTTAATTTGCTAAAATTTAATTATTTTAAAATTGCGCGCAATAAGAATTAAAATCGAGGTGCGAACTGGTAGTTCAAAGTTCAGCAATCCATCACTGAGTTCCCGCACCTTTTTTTTTTCTTTTACAAACAAAAAAAAAAGCACTGTAAATAACACACGAAAAAACAAAACATTTTCACTAAAAAACAAACATAAAAACCCTTTGATATAAGCTCGGAAAGGAATGCCTTTTATAAACTGTTCAATTGTAGCTTGAAGTATAATTATTATAGCCCTTGCTTATATAATGCAGAGTCAAACACATATTTATTACTTCCCTTTTAATATGTCGACTGTCATCGGAAATACGTCACACGAACGCTACGAAGTATGGATTTGGAGACAATATGGCCAGCAGTGAGCCACTAATCCTATATATATACTAGTTGCAAGTACCCGGCTTTGCCCGGGTTTAAAATAAGGTTTTCTGTTTACCTTCTGTTTTCTCCCTACCCCCTCTCTCCCTTCCTCTCTCTCTCCCTCCCTCCCTCCCCTCTCTCCCTTTCCCTCCTTCCCTTTCTCCCTCCCTCTCCCTCCCTCTCTCCCATCTCTCTCCGTCCCTCTCCCATCTCCCTCTCTCCCCCTCCTTCTCTCCCCCGTCCATCCTCCTCCCTCCTCCTTCCCTCTCTCTCCCTCCCTACCCCCCTCTCTCCCTCCCTTCCTTTCTCTCTCCCTCTCCCCCTGCTCCCTCTCCCCCTGCTCCCTCTCCCCCTCCCTCCTCTCTCCCCCTCCCTCCCTCCCTCCTACCCTCCTTTCCTCTCTCCCCCCTGCCCCCTCTATCTCTTTATCTCTCTCTCCCTCCCCCCCTCTCTCTCTCTCTCCCTCTCTCTCTCTCTCTCTCTCTCTCTCTCTATATATATATATATATATATATATATATATATATACTTATTATTATGGTTTCACACTTTTTCTAAAATCCTTCTTCATTCCTTTACCTTCCTCAAACTGTACACATCAGAGAGCATGAAAAAACATCAACAATTCTTTGCATCACAAAGGCACAATACAGCACCAGCGTTATTTGTTTGTCTGGATCTTGAGTTATAAGGGAACAGACAGACAGACAGACAGACAACGAATGCATCTTATAAGTATATATATATATATATATATATATATATATATATATATATATATATATATACATGTATATATATATATATATATACATATGTATATACATATACATATGTATATATATATATATATATATGTATATATATACATGTATATATATATATATACATGTATATATAGAACACCACAACAATGGACTTTGAATAACTTTTTTACCTTTTTACCTTAAAGAAAGGTTTCAGAGACAAGTTTTCCCTGGGAATAACCATCTCGTCCAAGTCATGACTTAAAACAAAGTCATATCCCGCCATTCTCTGTTTGCAGTCAAGAAGTGACATTGTCTCGTCCTGTACGAACTGTCGAGTTCTTTTGAACGCCTCGTTGAGGCTTCTTCTTTTGGGCTCACCCGGAAGTTCGTACGGGTGAACCTCCAGGAGCCCCATGTCCTGATAGTATCGAAATATTCTATTTATAGATTCATCCACCGCGAGGCTGAATATCAAGATCCTGTCCACGCCCAACTCTCGCTGCATCTCGAACCATTCGACGAGTTTTTGTTTATTCAGCCCGGGGCTAAAGGCTATTTTGGCGCAAAGGGCTAGGCTCTCAGGGCCGGCGATTTTAGGGTAGATGATGGGGACGTAATCGTTGATGTTCGATGAGCATGTCGAAGAAGAGGTCAAGGTGACATATCTGGGGGTGGCGGCGCGTGACGATGAGACGGTGCACCTGTACTGTCTGGCCAGGTACAAGGACGGGATGAAATACTCGCTGACCCTCTCTCCCAGGGTGGACCTGGTCATGTAGCTCCGGAAGTGCGCGCTGGCCGGCGTGACGTACACGGTGACGTTGTCCCCATCCTGGAGGACGCAGCAGGTCAGGCTGACCCTCGACCTGTCCAGCGCGGTCACCACGATGTCCAGGTAGCCGCTCATGCCAAGCGTCCTCGGGCTGTCGGCTATGGCCGAGTACAGGTAAATGTCGTCGTCGCGGCCTAGAATGAAGTGGCGGGCTGTGACGTCACGTCTCTGGGAAACAGTTGGGTCAATCTGCTGGATCCTGTCCTGGAAGGAAAAAGAAAGACATAACAAGCTACACCTATGATCAGATTTTTGTGTCTTAAAGTGTGAGTTACATGATGTATCTAGTACACACACAGAGGCAGAATTACCGGCATATACACCTACATGGTGTATCTAGTACACACACAGAGGCAGAATTACCGGCATATACACCTACATGATGTCTCTAGTGCACACACAGAGGCAGATTTACCGGCATATACACCAACATGATGTCTCTAGTGCACACACTGAGGCAGAATTACCGGCATGTACACCTACATGATGTCTCTAGTACACACAGAGGCAGAATTACCGGAATATACACCTACATGATGTCTCTAGTACACACAGAGGCAGAATTACCGGCATATACACCTACATGATGTCTGTAGTACACACAGAGGCAGAATTACCGGCATATACAGCTACATGATGTCTCTAGTACACACATAGAGCGATTTAACGTAAGAAGCAAAACACCAGACACATGATGTCTCTAGAATACACATAGCCCAGGGCCGCTTTATCATATAGGCACTGTAGGCACTTTTCAAGGCCTACGTAAGCCAGAATGGCAAATAAGTGCCGGTGCATTCTTGAAAAATATTAAAAATGAAAGTGCCTAGGGCCTACGACGACCTTAAAACGGCCCTGACATAGGCATATGTGATGACATAAGCATCCTATGAAGGACCTCTCCCAACCCCCCCCCCCCAACTTTTATCTTAAAAGTTCTCTTAGCCCTATCAGGCCATCGGGGCAGATGAAGTGTAGAATTCATCTGTTTCTATCGCCTCGGAATATGAAGGGATTGTGTGGTTAGCACAACGCCCAGCCGCCTTTACTTCCCCAACTTAAGTCAGGTACCCATTTAAAGCTTTGCAACACATTTCACCTGGAAAAATTCCATGGGAATCACGAGGATCGAACACAGGACTCTCATGTCGACAGTCGAGTATCTACACCACTCGGCCATCCGTCCTACTCAACTTTTATCTTAGGGGCCCAGTATTTTTCCTCATGCTCTGACTTTGGCTGACCTTAACCATTCTGAACCCATTTTTGGAAAAAAAAATTCTTTTTTCTGACCCAAGTGTAAAAATACCGAAAGGGGGGGGGGGAGGGGTAAACCATACATCAACCTTTTTTTAAAATTGACTTAGAATATTGTGGGTCTGTCTGATAAGTGAGGTCACAGTTGGTGAGGATTGTCAACGGCCCGAAATTAGCTGCACCAATATGATTGGTTCCCCCCCCACCCCCCATCCCGGTGTCTATTTTGAATCGTTGATTACTTCCCGCTTATTTCTCTTTTCATTAAGAGGCAATGACGTCATCAAATCGTGCGTACTTACCCCGGGAAACAGGATCGAAAACAAAATACAGCAGGTCATGAGAAACGAGAGTAAACAACAAAGTTGTCTGCGAGTCATTGTTGTCGTCTGCTACTTGACCCGCGAGCTTGTCATTTGTCTGGTCGCCTGCTGAAAAAAAATAATGAAACTAAAAAGAATATAAAACAATAATAAATATACAAAAAAAGAAAACAATTAACTTACAGTTATTTCTTTTGAATGAAAAGCCTGAACAAAAAGTCTCAAATACATAATAATTTAAAAAACAAAGAACTTTGTTGTGGCGTATGGCCTGATCAACTTTATTATTATCAATATTCATTTATTTAATTTGTAAGCTTAAAAATTTTTTGTCATCTAAGGCTTGTGAGCTGCATGTACATTATAGTGGATAGGTTTCTTTCTCCATACCTCTCATTTCTCGCGGTGGCATGTCCATTATCTTAACGAAAACATCTAAACAACGTTTAATAGATCTGCAACCTTGACAGTGTGGTGGGTAGGTATTTCTTCAAATTAAGGAGAACATGGAGTTCCAATTTACATAAAGGAATTTGTCAAATAAATGACTAATTTAAAAAAAAACAAGCAATTAAGCCTGTTCCATTCTGGACACAGGACGTGTTAGAGCATTTTCGTATTATGTATCAGTACGTATGCTATCTTTCAGTAAATATTTGTAAATTTTGTAAATGTTTATAAATTCAATTGTGTAATGCATATATCTGAAAAAAGATATTAAAAAGACGTTTATATTTGAAAAAAAAATATTTTATCTTAAATCTAACTACAAGTGGTTTGTGGTTACTGAAATAGGACTCATAATTGAAAACATTCGAAATTGTAGTCATTTAATCGTCCGAAAACTCCGTCAATTGTTGCATAGCTCTGATACTTTCAATTAAACTCAGAACACAAGCTTACTATTTCATTTGATGAGTTTCTTAATAAATCTTGGTGAAACTACGTGCTGCAGTGTGTCGCACCAAATGAACGGGTTATTGAACGTACAAGGTGTATATATAATATATAAGCCCCTTAGGAGCCCTGAAGCCCGGCCCTCAGAGGTTCTGTCGCGAAATGAACTTTTGATGTACACATGGCAGGCCAAGACCTACAAAATGATATATACATCATGGGTCTAGGACTTATAGTTGCTGAGAATGGGCGCTCCTTTATTAATATAGCTATATAGTAAAAAACGGTACTAAGCCCCCTTTTACGGCCCTCAGAGGTCAGATCGCGAAATGGAAAAAAGTCATTCCTTGGCAGGCCAAGACCTACAAAATGATATATACATCATGGGTCTAGGACTTATGGTTGTTGAGATCTAGGGTGATGACAGACAGACAGACAAAACGGGGACAATAGAGCATTTTTTTTCGAAAATGCTCTAAAAATGCCTTATTCTTACAAAAATAAAAAAAAATTGGAACAGAATAATTGAAGACTTTTTATAGAAAATTATGGTATATTAGCCTTTTTGAGTTGTCGCCTTAAAAAAATATATATTCTAAAAAAACCAAAAAACTTGCGATGTAAAAACATGAACAGCAGAGACGAAACAAAAGATAACAGTTGGTCTTTAAAATATAATTAGTCTCAATAATAATTTAAAAATTCAAAACATTTCATATTCTCAAAGTTCTAAATTAAGCAACGGTACATATTAATTTACTTGTACCATTTGTTATATGAACCAAATGTTATATTATATATAACTTTCATCGTTTTTTTAAAATATTCCCTAATTAATATTTATGAAAAAATATTCAATTTAACGTTATTTCATTAGATTAGATCCGTCTCAAATATTGTACCATCTTCTCCCCACGGACAAACAAGCACGTTAACCCTCCCCCTTCCCTCCGGATACCACTCACAAGACTGAGATTTCAATGTTCTGTTAGAATCGGGCTCCAGTGGCGTAGTGAGGGAGGGGCAAGAGGGCCACCATGCCCCGGGCGCAACTCACAAAGGGGCGCCAAAATGGTATATTTTACATATAATATTGTACAGTTTTCGAATGGGGGGGGGGCGCTAAAAAGGTGTTGTGCCTTGGGCGCGAGTTAAGCTCGCTACGCCACGGTGGGGCTAGTAGGGTTCCTTCACCATACGTGGGTGATATGGTGGAGGGTGATTCAACACCCCTGATTTAACAATGTGCTCCATTTATTCAGGTTCAGTTCTACCCCGCCATACGGCGGTGCAGGTGCAGCAAGATGAATTGTTTCACGCCTAGAATATTTGATCTACGGTTACGAGTATTCAATTTATGCCAAGCTGCAAGTTGGTTTTTTTCAAGCAATGATAGCCTCTCACTTTTGATTATTGGTTGACAGTATAACAACAGGTAGACGTTACATCTCAACAGGTAGACGTTACATCTCAACAGGTAGATGTTACATCTCAACAGGTAGACGTTACATCTTAACGGGTAGACATTACTTTTCAACAGCTAGACATTTCATCTGACCCAGACACGCCGAGAGGGGTGGGGCAGGTGGGGGTCATTACCAGTTGGCCCGCATCTGTAAGGGGGCCCGGCCGCCCCGAACATGTCAATTTTTTCACGACTTACTGTTTATTAAGGGGCCCGCAATGATGTCCTGCCCTGGGACCCGTGTTGGCTCTCGGCGCCACTGATCTCACCTAGGTGAACTCTAAAAGATACGATTGAATTCGTTTTTGTTTTGTTTTTTTAACAAAGTTTTACGCAATCCGTGTTTTTTATCACCCAGACTTACGTGAAATCAATATCCACAGCTGTTTATCGCACGTGTGTGTGTGTGTTTGTGTGTGTGTGCGTGGATGAGAAAGGAGGGGTCTGGTTTACAATGACTATATTAGAATTACCGTTATCGTTGTATTTTTTTTGGTTTATTACTTATAAACTGAAACGATTTTTTTTTGTGGCTGCATCTTCTTTTCTTCTTTCAATGAAATGATTTCAAGTACTGCCTTTACTGAGAGTTTGGTTCTGCTTAGCTAGCTTGAGAAACAGATTTAAAGAGATGTCATGATGTCATTTAAAGCTAGTGTTAGTAATGTGCGGGATACTCCGGACATAGCTAGTGTGCGGGCACTCCATACATAGCTAGTGTGAGTAGTGTGTAGGTACTCCGGTCATAGCTAGTGTGAGTAGAGTGAGGGCACTTTGTACATAGCTAGTACTCCATGGTCTCGATGCCTTTAGCGTACGTCACTCTGAAGGGCGTAGCATCTCCACCTCCACCCGAGAAGTCAGCCTTTTTCTACTGCACGCTGCTTCTTTCTAACCCAGTATTTCTATTAACCGAGAACATCCACCCGAACAAACATCCAAGTTTAGCTACGTTTCAAAATACCCTATAGAAGCGAATTTAAAAGAAAAAAAAATTTAACGCCAGTGTTCAATACTACATCACGCGTTTTAATTTCAATGTTTATATGTTAATTTCCCTTAGCCCTAAAGGGCCATCGGTCCAGATGAAGTGTAAAATTTATCTGTTTCTGTAACCTCGGCATATGAAGGGATTGTGTGGTTAGCACAATGCCCAGCCGCCTTTACTTCCCCAACGTTAAGTCGGGTACCCATTTAAAGCTGGGTGGAACTTGTGGGACGACTTTGAAACAAATTTCACCTGGACAAATTCCCCATGGTTCTCACCGAGGATCGAACCCAGGACTCTCAGGTTGACAGTCGAGTATCTACACCACTCACCCCATGTTTATATGTGCTGACTGTAAATGACCATTACACTCCCTTCTACCCCCTTATCCCCAGTGACCCAGTCATCGTTAGCCATAAAGAGACCCCAGGTGTACGGTATTGCATTATTATACCGTCCATCAGTAATTAACTATTCAAATCGATTCAGTATTTGTTTCGTTGATTTAAAAACTGGTTGCATTTTTTTGTTAGCAGTACTTTATTTTTTTTAGATATTTTTCTAAATAACTGGCTTACAGATAGAAAACAAAATTAAAATTAATTATTTTTTTATAGTATTTAAAAAAAAAAGATAATAATGTAAAAATATGATATTTAACCATAGTACACATAATAAAGAAACGTAAGTACATTGATACCATAGATATATATATGATTGGTATGGGTACTAATTAATTTACATTTTCACAATCAAGTCATTTTAAATATTTATTAAAAATTGTAAGTATCATAACTAAAGGAAAAAAAATATTAAGAACGGTTAAGCAAATTGTACCTTTACATATTGTTATAATTTAGGAAAGTAAATACATTGATAGTAATCAATTTACATATTTTCATACAAGTAAATTTAAATATTTATTAAATATGCAACTTTCGTAACCAAGGAAACAATACTACAATGATAATTAATACAAAAAAGTTCAAAACTTACTTTCATTTAAGAGTATACAGATATACTAAACAAAGTCCTTTGTCACAACAGATAAAGATAACATAAAAAAGTCACATTTTTCTGGACTATGTGTTGTGACAGATGTAAACAACTTAATAATCACTTCACTTTCCGAATCACGTCCCAAATTGAATTGTCAATCAGCGACTTCACATACAAACAGTTTAGTTTACTTTTTGTTCTGATTTTTCTCCTCTCTCTCTCTCTCTACCTTGTAAAATAAATACGTTTTAAAAAAAAATCCATATGAATTATCTCCACCTGTTTTAATTAAGGCCACAATGAACTTTGAACTTGTTTCATGAATGAACTCTCCACTCCGAGTTGCTGTTACAAAAAAAAAACAGTAATATAAATGAGCGAAAACAATTAGTTTCGTATATATTTATAAGTATTTGGTTGCTTTGCGTATGTATCATTGGCGATGATCTGATGGCTGAGCTTTAATTGCATTCAACAATAAAAATTCACTCCGTCTAAGCCGCTGGTGTTAACCTCTCTGGCCTATATAATACATCGTAATGTTGCGTCTAATCTCATCTTAAATGTAGGGCTCAGTAACGCGGATTGAAGTGGCCAGAGGTTCTCCAGCTGTTAAAATGAAAGATACATTTACTTATTTTCGAGTTTCTTTTAGTGATAGTGAGACAGAAAAAAAAAAACACTTTTAATCAAGGCCGGATTAAGGTCAATTCGGTCCCAAAAATGGATTAATTTTTCGAAACTTACATTTTATAAGTATCACTCATGAAATAGGCACATTTTTTGCACATTTCACATATAACTGTTTCAAGAAGCTGCAAAAAAGCTTCCCAGATTTCTTACCCGTTTTCGGAATGAGCGATAAAAGTTCAAGGAGTCTCAAAAAGTTTAATGCAGCCCCGACTATTGCGGGGATCTTACAGAGCCTTTTTTTAAGGTGACGTTGTATAACAGGGTTAGCCACCAGGACAATGTTATTCTATAGCCCCCGTACTGCGCCTAGAGCCCATTGGTTCATAAGGGCCCACTGTCACCTGCACACTTGTCTAGGGGGGGAGTGGTTTAGAAATAACACATAAACTCCATAGGTGACAGACAACAACCCCTTAACTCGATATGTCATACAAAAATTCTTGAATCGCTCGCTTGAATAAAACATTACAACCAAATCTATCTCATAAAGGACTAATTCATAAACTCCTGGTACACGGGTTCACACGTTCACTACACACGCACACCACGTACGTGTTCCTTGACCTCACTCTGTCACCAGTCAACTACTGATTATCTCCCCCTGACCATTCGTACTATTACGCAGCCGTGTGTGCACATCAATCCTATACGCACATTCTCGTACGCCCCATACGCACCTACGCACACGCACACACACACAGCTACTGTGTGACAACCTCAAAAGTCTAAAAATTAAATTTCTGATACGAATGCACAATGTTCATAAATAAAAATACTTTAAAAGGCCGCTAACAAAGTCAATTTATGAATTATAAGATTTAAAAAAAGTAAAGAAATGAAAACAAAAAAAAAATATTTCTAATTGGGAGCTCCATTAGCTCCCTTCCTTTCTCTATCGTCTTGTAAAAATCATGATTCAGAAAGAGATAACTTACTCAGATGTGTTAAATTCCTTCTTAAAGATTGTAAATGTTTCATTCCAGTATTTTCCTCAAACGCCCATTAGTTTTATTTCCGTTCAATTTGAAGCCAGGATTCACCTGTTCTCAACGCTAGTGTTGTTTTAGTCCCAGGTCATATTTTAGTTTCAGTTTTTATTTCGTTTTTTCTGTAATAATTTTAGTTTTCGTCCAGTTTTAGTCTTGCTTCTAATTTTAGTTTTAGTTTTAGTTCTCGTTGACGAAAAGTCAACATTTTCGTTAACGAAGGTTTTAGTTTTAGTTTTCGTGAACGAAAGCAACACTATATTTTAGTTTCAGTTTTTATTTCGTTTTTTCTGTAATAATTTCAGTTTTCGTCTAGTTTTAGTCTTGCTTCTAATTTTAGTTTTAGTTTTAGTTCTCAATGACGAAAAGTCAACATTTTCGTTAACTAAGGTTTTAGTTTTAGTTTTCGTCAACGAAAGCAACACTACTCAACGCTACGGTACAGTTAACCTTTGACACGAATACCTACAGTTTCAACACTGACTTGATCCACTCTTAATTGAAGGATTTTCAAACACATCTGACCAGATTCACTGTACAATACATCTTTAATTGATATCACTCATGGAGATGATAACTCCACCAGCTATATCACCAATATCACAGTTATATCATCATAATTACAAAGACGTTACCCCAGAACGGGGAACATTGAAACTTGCCCGTCGTGATAGTACCAAGACCTCAACATGTCTACCTTTCCCCACGATTAAATTAAAAGGACAAATCATTTAAATAAAACTAAATACTGCATTTTTTTTTCTTACACAAAAATAATATAGTTTTATTTTAAAGGAATATGTATGCATATTTTTGCTTGAGATATTATCAATTGTATTCATGTTTAAGCCAAGAGTTACAATTTTAAAATAATCAATATTTGTAATAGTATTTAAACTAATTGGGTTGGGGTGGGGGGGGGAGGGGTGAAAAAAGACCTCCCAAAACAGAGGGCACTGGAGAGTGGTTAAATAGGGACGGATGGTTGTGCGGTAAAGCGCTCGACTGTCGACCTGGTTCGATCTCCGGTGAGGACCAAGGAAATTTTTCAGGTCTTGGCTCAAGTTCCCGATATATCTCCCGTGGTGCCTCCATGGCCATTGCACTATCGGCTATAGTGGGGATGAAAGAAAGGCACCATAAAAACCGTCCCATTAGTGGTTTATAGGATCTAAGAGATTTCACCTCATCCTTACACACGGAGAGTGGTTAAAGAGGCCCTTTGATCCGCAAGGAGCTCAAGGAATTAAGTCAAGACACTGCCATTTAAGCTGCAAACAATGTATTCTTACATGCTCTTAATAATATAACAAAGACATGTATCACCATAAAGAAATGTAATAAATTTTACGCTATATCTTCGTAGTATATATATAATTTTTTCTTGTTTCAAACAGTATCCTAACTTTAGTATATGACGGCTGGGGATTCCTAAAATGCCACCCAATTCACATAAAAAAGGTATTATGAATGCCACTACCTTATTATGCCACTGGTTTCAATACAGATGAAAAATTGTATTTTACATGAAATATGACAGAGTAATGTGTGCTATATTTTAACAGTCTTATATCAGCAAAATAATGATAAATAAAAATGAGACAGAAAAATGTATCAATCAGTTTACATCAATATTTATTATTATTATATTACACCTTCGTATACATGTCTAAAAATGTGAAATACTCGTCGGATAAAATCAAAGCCGGAATACTGAAATTTAACATGACCTGCCTCAACTATATAAATAAAACCACTCTATGTATCTAACATTTATCCCTGAATAGATTACAGATAAATATTTTAAACTAGCCCGATTAGGAAGCCACCAGCAGACTTTACAAAAAATGGCTCTGCAGTGGAATCCCTAGGGTCGCACAAAGACCACTTGGACAAGGTCTTGCGAACAGAAAATGAAATGTTTGCAGCCTAACATTGGGTTGAACTGAAAAAAGGTCTCCCTAACAGAGTTCGCTGGTGACTGACTGAGTGTTAATGCCCTTCGCTCCACCAGGAGTCCAAGGAATTTAGTCAACGCCGAATAGCACCGAGGACCAATTATAACGAACCGGATAGCGGAGAGTCTTGTGTTTTATTATTTATTTAGTTTTCTGGCATTATTGTTTATTATTTCTTTACCGATTGACGCACCCGATGTAAAATATCTGAGAACCGTTGCACAAAGTAAATGTAAGATAGCTGATCGGATTTTAATACCATAAAAACGTAAGCAAAGATAATTTATTGTGAGTGTTATCTTAATGACAGAACAATCAATGTCTCGGCAATCACCCGGGGACGAGGGTATTAGAGAGCGTGTGATATATTGCACTGATAGTCCGTGACCTCAATAAAACTTTTAACATTGAAAATTTGCTTATATGGTTAATGTTACATAAATATGTGGACGTGTGCATATTCGTGTGTGTTTTTTTTTCAATGACTTTGCCTCATGTTAAGAATTAATAGTACCTCATTTAATTACAACTTTTAGTTTGCAAAACTGGCAACTTTATGTAGGGAGATATTAGTGTCTCTGACAGGGTGTGTCTTGGTTTGATGAATAGTTGGTTGCCTTCGTCTTTACGTGTTTTAATATGTTCGTACGCTGGGGTTGCTAAATTTGCCTGTCCTAGGTCGTATATATTGTTTAGTCACTGTGCGCATTTTACTACGTTTGTGTATATATTGTTATTGTATGTATTGTTATACTGTGTTTACAAGTTTGTTGTTGACATTTAAGTGTGGTTTGTGTGTACAAATGAAGTTTCCCATATCAAAGCCTACACAGACCATTGGATTCAGATGACTAAGAGTCCAGTGGTCCCCAACCCACGGGCCGCTGTGGTGTATTTTTCTTGGGATTGTGCGACTTTCCATGGACGAGAAACAATTAACCCCCCCCCCCACCACCTTACAGTGGACCGCGGTGAAATCATCAATTGCTGACCGGTCCGTGCCGAGAAAAAGGTTGGGGAGCATTTAAGTAGAGTTCATCTGTAGCCAAGGCTGTTTTACGGGATTGTGTGACCAGTACGATGCCCTGACGGCTTTTCTTTCACCAACAAATGTTGGGCACCCATTTGTAAGCTGGGCGGATTTAAGAACATCTCTAATAAGACTAGAGAAAATTCCTGACACTCAACAGGGTTCGATCTCGGGCTTTCGGTTTGCAGTCGAGAGCTCTACCACACCGCCACCGCGTCCCCATGTGTGTGTGCAGAAGCTGATCTAATTGGTCCCCCCCTCCCCCCGCCCGACATACAAAGGGGCTTTTCGAAACATGAAGTTTAGATTTGTAATTATATAGGCCGGTCTCAATTTTTATAAACAGGAGTCTTATTTCTTCTTCGCCTTAGGTCCTCGAGGACATTTAAAGGGCCTCATAAAACACGAAGTTTACATCTGCATTTTGATTTCTCTGCCTGCTTGAAAGGGAGGTTCATATTTGTTCTTCTCCTGTGGCCCCGTACGATCCAAAACAAAGCTTCTGTGTTTATATTTATGTTAGTTCAATTTCCATGTCAGTGTTTATTTTTTATTTCTAAATGACTGGTGATTGTAAATATGTTCGCTTTATGTATGAATATATATTTATGGTGAATTTATTTGCTAGACTTTTTAGTGTGCTCAAAATTAAATGCGGCAATATGTTGAGTGATCTACTTATGAGTGGGTTGAGCTTGTTGAGTGACCTACTTATAAGTGGGTTGAGCTTGTAATGCCTTTGTTGACTTAACCGAATTCAACACTGGTATAATAACAAATTAGAAATGGGATTTTATTTCTGCATACTTGGAAATGTTGAAGTTGATGAAAAGAAAGCATCTGATATTCTCAGTTCTATATGCAGTAGCAGGAAATGTCTAAACAAATGTCAACTAACCCATATGGGGGCAGGTGTTTATTATTTTTTATTTGATATTCATTTACACGTACTTTGTTTATTTAGTTCCAGATTTACGGGACAGCCTGATACAAAAAAAAAACATTGGCTATGCAGAGTGCCACTTTGTACTTCTGTATGTAGCTGATTTTTCCTGTGACGGCGCAAACAATGGGAGTGGGAAGCAGTTATGTAGTGAGGGGGGGGCAAGGGGGTTATCATGCCCCGGGCGCTACTTGCAAAGGGGCGCCAAATGGTACATATTAGATATAATATTATATGGTTTTCGAATGGTTTTCGAATGATGGGGGGGGGGCGCTAAAAAGGTATTATGCCCCGGAAGCAAGTTAAGCTCACTACGCCACTGGAGAACAGAATACCCTTATTCAAAATGTTTGAGAGACCCTGCTCAACAAAGACTTATCTATTATGCAGGTCATCATCATTCAGTAATATTTGAGCCTAATATACGTTTTTACAATACGTATGATCCACCTCCGCCCCCCCACACACACCCAATTTGAACTTAATATAAATATTTAAAAAATGTCCACCTTCCCCTCTCCCATATCCATTTACATTAAATGCCTGTAAGTCTAACTAGGCTGTGCCAGTTCGGATGGAGTGATACAATTTTAGAACCTTCTCACCAATACCTGACTTCGGTCTCTCATGATTTCTTCGTGTGTGTGTGTGTGAATGTGTGTATGTGTGTGTGTTCAGCTCTTACCCGACAAGCTGTTATTGCTACTTTCATTAACGTCAACTAAAGACTCTGGCACCGGATGATGATTAGTGTGAATATTTAAACTAGGTCACCGCGAATTGGGGCCAGATTAGCGAAACCAGATTTCCAGTCAACAGAGACTCCTGACGTACAAAATAAAATTTGAAAAAAGAAGGTCCCCGACTCCCGGGCTGATTGAAAAGAGTGCTGTCAGGCCAGGCACTACTCATAGTGTATACAAATAGCTACAACGGGAGGGGGGGCGGGGGAGGGGCTAATTTTTCTATTCGTGGGCCACAATGGGTTCGTTCGTCAGTGTGTCCGGTGGGCCAGACCAAGAACTGGAGTACAAAGTGTTGATATAAATAAATTGATGTTATAAATTGATAGGTAAACGTCACAACATTAAAGGCAAAGCGCTGTGCTTCAGACTGAATAATCGTGAAAGGGGAAGGGGGGGGGGTTGGGAGGTCAGATTTAAACAGTCCGCTCCCCCCCCCTCCTACAACATCACGAGAACCACTACCATTTTTCTGAATCATCCATCCATCCAACACACGGCGTCCCACCAAGTCTTCAATCAGACGGCCTGACTTCAAGTGTGACCCGAGATGAAAGTTTCAGCGTGTATGAGTGTGGTGTGTGTGCGTGTGTGTGTGTGTGTGTGTGTGTGTGAACCAACTATGTCCGTCATCGACCGAGGTCTCAGTCAATGGATTTAAAATTAATATGTCGTCATCTTGGATGTCACCTCCTTCAAAAGAAAAGAGAGCCATTGATGTCTTCATTAGCTTTTGTTTTTTTTGGAGGCCTTTGAGCAAATTGATGTTTTCAATAACTTGGAAATTTTTTTTTTTAGTGTAGTTTTCTATAATCGTCTATAGCAGGGGTGAGTCAAGTTGCGACTCTTTCGATGTCAAATAGCGGCCTTTCAGTTCAATGCGCAAATAATTATAATGATAATATTTTATATACCTATTCCTAATCATATACCTTAATATTGAAAGAACAATTTGAGTTGCACTTTAAAAAACTAAGAAAATTGTAAATTATAACTTTTGGCTCGTCCATCTCAAAAGGTTGCCGACCTGTGCCCTAACTGTCTAACACACCCATTTAAATATTAATTCTAAACACATAAGCACGCTATAAACACACCAATTCAGATGAACACACTAAGCAATATTTGTATACCACTGGACGGTGTAACAGGCTGACCACTATACAACTGGACGGTGTAACAGGTTGTCGATCATTGACCACTGTGTTTCCACGGTCGCGGTTCTCTGAGCACCTGCTTGGCGAAGAATTTTTGTTCGTGAATGTACCAGCCCAGAGTACTAAACAGTGTATTCTTATGACCAAACACCAAGTGTTGTACCCAGTCTATATCAGACTAAACCATCTATGTCTGACCCTACGTGTTACGTGATTGGCATTATCTACTACACACTTTATTCCGTACGTCTGGTCTGACACAACGTCATGGATTAAATCTAATGCAGGTTATAATACCCTATGCCTAAAGAGACACACCATTTTTCTCATAATTCAAGGAGTGGACATACATCCTGTCAGTCTATCGTAGGCAGTTGGACACTTCGTCAGGTGATCAATGCGACCAATTAATTGATCAATTTGGATCACTTGGATAGGAGGGTACCTCACGCTGTAAGGTAATATTTATTCATTCTTACTCTACTTTTGTCTGTCTTTCTCAATTTTTCACAGTATGTTTATTTGTCATGTTTTAAGAACATAAATAATAATACATTTAAAAAAAGCTTACAGAATATGGTGATATAAACATACATTCAAATGATTTATATATATATATATATATATATATATATATATATGTGTGTGTGTGTGTGTATGTGAACATATATACTAACATGTGACACACTCAAGTAAATACGTATAGCCTATCTCTTATAGAAAGCGACAAAGAAAACGACATTTTTTCGAAGACATTGTTTACTTTTAGTAATTAATGGATGAATTCAGTTTGACTGGCGAGTTGTGATGTCATCACGTATGACGACATGAGCTGGAAAAAAAATGTTTTTTTTTATCTTTCATCCCATCTTTATTTGTTGTTTGAATTGTGGGCTCTACCATACTTAACATTATGATTTGTAACAATTAGATCTCGACCATACCCAACTTAACGATTTGTAATAATTAGATGACGGTCCCACAGCTATGTCAACAGAAATCTCTATTTT
This sequence comes from Bulinus truncatus, assembly GCA_021962125.1. Lineage (NCBI taxonomy): Eukaryota > Metazoa > Mollusca > Gastropoda > Planorbidae > Bulinus > Bulinus truncatus. The sequence continues at coordinate 7,067,489 of JAGDYQ010000017.1, read as the reverse complement.
TGCTATAATTCAACAACGAAATTAAGAAATCGCTCAACATCATTTCAACTATTTGGGTATAAGAGCAGTTAACATCTTAATGTCTTGGATTCAATTTTCCCCATGTATGATGACTATGATGTATGAACTCGACAACACGATTGACTGCAACCACGTGAATCATGTGATGTATGATTGAGCGAATGATCTCCTCCATCATTTTGTGAGTCCCGGGCTGAGTAGATCGATTGCTCCTTCCCCTACCCCCTACTCACTACCCTCTCGTACACGCCAGTCACCACATCCAGACGACATCAGTCTTGGCCTGTCCGGGCGACACGTTCACCGTGAGAGATGAAACAGTTTATCACCCCCTGCCACAACTTATCGCCCCCCCCCCTTGCACTTGTCGCCAACACATTCTTTTTTTTTTTTTTTGAGTTTGTTCATTAAATGATTCGCTGATGCTGAAATGTAATTAATTGTACTTCAGTGGATGAAAATTGAAAAAAAAAAGACAAGACTTGCATACAAGCTGACAGACATACTGACTGTGTGGTATCGTTAAATTTTGTAGTTATTTAACCAGAGGCGGATCTAACGGCGGGCGCACAGATCGTGCGTCCTGTACCTCGACATCGGAAAGGCACCCCCACCACCAAAAAAAAAAAATACCAGATTTACTCTTTTGTTCACGTTTTCGTTTTCTTTGGTCTCTTATATAAGTGCCTAAAACTTTACTTTTCGTGCAAGGGACCCCCCCCCCCCTCCAGCTGACCTTAAACCGCCTCTGCATTTAACCGTTTCACCCATGGAGCTAAATGAAAAAAAATCATGGCGTCCATCACTCGAGGCAGTGGTTCTCAAGAGTGATCTCGATAGACCCGTACACAAATTCGCGTCAGTCCAATGAGAAAGGACGAAAGTACTTAGTTAAACTGTAAATCAACAGAAGCTGACAGTACTTAGTTAAACTGTAAATCAACAGAAGCTGATACATAGGCGTATTAATTAAGGGGGGCGAGGGGTGGGGGCGGCTCCATGCGTGGGGATCCGCTGTACCAGAGTACTGGCCTGATGGCTAAGTTGTGTGCTCGTGCACACATGACTACACATAAAACTTATGTTTCCATTTGAAACCAATATATGTTTATGTTGTGCACAGCTAATATCATTATGATGTGCACAGCTGATATCGTTATGTTGTGCACAGTCAATATAGTTATGTTGTGCACAGCGAATAGCTAACTATACGATGTGCCCAGCCAAAATCGTTTTGATGCGAACAGCTAATATCATTATGATGTGCACAGCTGATATCATTATGATGTGCACAGCTAAAACCGTTATGATATGCACAGCCATTAACATTTTGTCGCACACAGACATTGGAAAATTAAAGGGCACACTGGACAATACCACGTCTAGCGATACACATTACATCCATTTCAGTTCATTTCACTTATTTGAAAGTTAACAAGTAATGAAAATGGGGGTGGGGGGGGGTGAATTGAACGGAGCGCGCACAGGTCCCGCACCCCCGGGCCACATCTTAGGATGGGTTTTCTCTACATTACATTTGTATAATTTTAACCGTTATCTATTTTATTTAAAGGAAAGTGGTTTGAGGGGGGGGGTAAAATTTCATTGTCTGCCTGGGGGCCTGCACGGACCATTATTCACCTCCGTCGGTGAAGAATCAAAAAAGAGAAGAAGCAGACATCAAATGAACATCAAAAGAAGACATCAAACATCAAGAGAACAGTGGATGACATATATTAGACTTATCGGTTAAGGGGGGGAGGGGGTGGATAGGGTGAGAGATGGTGGGCACCGAGGAGAAGTTCGGTGGTGGTGGGGGGGGCACGGGAGTGGGGCGGGGGGGGGGTTAAAACGATTCTCCTACACCAGGCTCGTCTCAAACATCCAGGTGATGATAAATGACATTGATAGAATCATCACAGATCAATGACCAGTGACCGGATGACCAGCAAATGAAGACGGAAGTGACCCCCGAGGGTTATCTTTATCAAATTTTCCTGTCCTCGAGCTGACATGCTTTTCTCTCCTCATAGCCTGCATGTCCCCTCCCCCCCCCTCTCTCTCTCCATCTTTCCAATTCTAGTCCCACACCCTCCCCCACTCCTCCTCTACCCCTACCCCCCCCCACCCCAAGGCCTTCTCAGCAACATTATTTTTTTTTTATCTTGAAACTATTAACAAAGACAGAGTATGTAGATTCACTGCATAGATTTAATTTCTCCCAACTCGGACATTAAAAGTGACCATTGGCCGACTATCAATCAATGCGTCACTCACTAGATATACACGATAAGTCTCTCTCAGTACATTGCAAAGTTGTCCGGTACTCACCACGCACAAGTCCTAAAGTTGACCAGCGTGTATTCTTTGAAGCTGTTAGTAGCTCAGTTGAGCAAGTCTTATATTAATGCATTGTTTTAAATCACACAATTTCATTTCTGTTAAGATTTCTGTTTAGATTTCTGCATTTAATTGATACGTGTGATGACGAAGGTATCATCATCATATATAAACTCATTTTTTAAATCAATAAAAAATAATACAACAATTATTTAAAATACAATCAAATCATCTCCCAACTAAAAACCTACCTACCCATCAACATAATAACCTATCAAGTTTTCTTCTGTTTGTTTATGTAAATCGCAGTGTCTCATACTTTTGAAACAATCTGTCAATCGATCGTTTTGCTGGTTCGGTCTGACAGTCGATCTAGCTTTCAGACTGTCAATCGTGGATCGGTCTGCCGATAGGGTGGTGGTCGGTTTGTCTGTCATGACTGTCTCTGTCATTTGGACGAAATGTGTCTTACCCTAATATATATATATATATATATATATATATATATATATATATATGTGTGTGTGTGTGTGTGTGTGTGTTTGTGTGTATGTGTGTGTGTGTGTGTTACACATAGAAACATATTTCCATCTAATTTCCCTTAATATATACCATTTGTAAGTTGATATTTACAAAGGTCAACACAATGTACACGTCTCTTTTTTTCCTCTCATTATTCTCTCTCCTCCCCCTCCCCCGCGCTCCACCCACGTCTCCCTGGAGTCCAGACCCCCCCCCCTTTCTCCCACTCCCTAGTCGGACAAACACATTGATACTGATGAGATCAGTTTAGTTTCATATCAAGGGAAGTCACTTGAGATGAATGGAGAGAGGGCGGTATGGTGGCCAAGTAGGATGCGAACCTATTGGTAGCTGGGTGAGGGGCGAGTGTTGGTCAAACAATACGTTTCGTTAGGAGACCTGACCACCCACGTTTACTAACATTGTTACCATCTGAAACTTTTTCGTCAATTTTTTAAGGCCTACTGCGGCCATCCGGGCCAAAAACGACCAATTGGACCAATCGCGGCACTAAAGGCCAAGTACTACCAGACAGAAAATTATACGGCCATTAGGCCACGTTCGGCCATAGAGCCAACTACGGCCATCAGACCACGTACGGCCCAAGGCCAAGTAAGGCCATACTGGACAAAGTACGGCTATCAGGCCTAATGCGGCACGGCCATTGGGCCAAGTACGACCATATAAGGCCAACTGCGGCAAAGGCCAAGAAAGGCCATACAGGACAAAGTACGGCTACCAGGCCTAATAAACACGGCCATTGAGCCAAGTACGACCCTAGTTACAGGCCAACTGCGGCCCTTTGGGCTGTTGTGCCCAGCCCGCGCTCTGCTTCCCCCTCAATCATTCTCTATCAATGGCGTCAGCATATTATCATATAAACACTCTGCCCGTCTGGTCCCCGTGTTGTGTATTAGTTTGTGAGTTGCGCCGCAGAATATCTGCTGTCAGAATATTAGGCTATATGGCGGTGTGAGAACAGTGTTTGGTCAGTTAGCATGTTTGAATGGCATGGCGTGGGTCTGATCGTGAAAGGTTTGGAAGATCAAAGTCTAGAATAGAGAGTGACCACCAGAGTGACCAGTGTGACCAGTGGAGCATGGCTGTATTTGGTTGAGGAGATCAGGGGGGTTTGGAGGGAAGGTGGTTGTAGGTGAACATGGAGCCGGGAGTTAACCTACAGTAAAGAGTTTATCGTATGGGACATGTGCTAGTTCACGAGTGTAAATATTGGGCCGTTTTGGTGACTATACAATTTGTCTTAATTTATTATTATTTTCCCTTCTGTTTTAGTTCTTCTTTAAAAGTCAAATTTAAAGACATACTCTGGCTCGCTCCTGGTCTGTGCGGTAAACAATATATTACTAGAATAATACTAACGATTTGGGTTCTGCGTTAAATCGAAAGTAAAGAATTACTACAACAGTAATGCAGTTTAAAATACAATCATGAAAAAAATCGGATCTGCCCGAAACCAAAAATAACCTAGCCCACCGATCAAACCTAAGGGGATATAACTCTATGCAAAGGTTTTGCAGGGTACAGCTAGTATATTAGAATGCACTATTGCGATATGACTTCATTCTCTGGAAAGCTAAAATATGATTCTAAAAATTAATTTTTAAAAGTATGAAATTAACTAGAATAGTTAGGAGAGGAAAAGGGGGAAGGGGGGGGGGGTCAGAGAGTCAAAGGAAGAGATCAGGGTAGGACTAAAAGACAGTGATTCACTATTTTTGTATTGACCCAGCTTGTTTTTTTTTTGTGTTCATAGTGAGGCAGTACGGGGGGTTGGGAGGGGTTGAGTTAAGGGGCACAACTCGTCTCACCAGAATGACTCCCCCTTTCCCTTCCTCTCCCTCCCAATTTCCTCTTGGCTGGGTTAGCTGTTGGCCTGCTGTGTGACGTTATTGCAACCTTAGCACACTTTATCTTGACGTGGACACGTGTAGCCCAGATTGTCTTTATCACTGGTCCAGTAGTGTCATCAAAATGATTCTGTGGAGGGTACATTATTGGAGAAGGGTTGGGTGGGGAATTGTGGAGGGTGGGGGTCATATAACTGAGAGTATACTTTTTTTTCTAAATTCATGATATTAAAACATTAAAATTATTTGTTTTTAATTTATAGTACACCAACAGCGATTTTTACTTTTTTTCAAAGACTTGAAAACAGAAGCAAATAGTCACTTGTTTATATCTGCGGTGTACTCTGATACAAAAAAATGCGATACATTTCAAATCAAAAGCTCATCATTACAATATTGGAGGCACCACTGGAGATAAAGCGGGAACTTACATCATGAACTTAAATATCCATTGGTCCTCACCGGAGATCGAACCAGGGACCCTAAAGTCGACAATGGAATACTTAAACGTACGGCAATCCGCCCCATATAAACTCACTGTACCCACGGCCATCTTGACCTAGTTTAGAGGACCTTGCTGAAGTCTCCAATTTACAAAACTTTAATCTTTCATCAGCACACATCCAGTTGCTGTTTTTCTTCTTTTGTCAATGGACAGTTTACGCCCCTGCTAAATACATTGAATTAGACAGTGTCTACATTGTGACATATTCCCTAGGAACATCTTCTAAATATTTTCACTTCACTTCTGCTCCCGTCCCCTTCCCTCCAATGTTGCCAGATTGCATTTCGAAAATTCCCTTTTTTTTTTTGTAAACCATGCGCTTTAAAAATTTTAAATAGCGCAAAATGTATGCGGCTACTTTGACCCTAAACTTTGGTCTAGCAACACTTACCTCCCCGTACAAATGATTCACGACAAAAGCATAATTTTCATCTAAATGACCTTTTCTTTCAACTTTTTTTCGATCTCTTTCTAAATGACTAATCAAATAAAAAGAAATAAATTAGGAAAATTGTTTGAACTTTTCAAAAAAAAAAACAATTAACGAAGAAGGGAGAGAGGGGTTTGGGGGGGGGGGGCAGGAACGAACTATACTTGTATACCAACCATTAAATGAAACTACGGTCATAAGTAGCGTCGATGGAGTGTGGTGGGGGTGTGTGATGCGGTACAGATAATAAAACTATGAATGGATCTCAAGTTTTTGTACAGAGAGAAGACCCTTGATTGGCTTGATGAGAACTCAGGACCATAACTCATTTTGGCACCATTAGGACCCGTGGGAGAGGAGAGAGAGAGAGAGAGAGAGAGAGAGAGAGAAGGGGTGGGGAGGGGGTAGAAAGATAGGGGAAGAGCATCGGATTGGGGGCAGAAGTCTCTGGAATATAATGAAGTATTGGTCAGAGAGGTGTGAAAAACTTGTTAATGACAAGCAATGACCACCGCCACTCGCCGGACACTACCCGAAAAAAAAAATTAATTAATGACCCTCCCAGCAACAGCCTTCCCCATTCACTGCCCTCCGCCCTCTCCCCCAAACACTGACTTCACACACACACACACACACATACGCACGCACACACCGGTTCCATTGTCTGTAATGGCAAGGCAGATAATGCACCAGCCACTAATTTGTTCTATCAGCTTCAGCCAGGGGCAAATAACTGCTAATATCCTCCCTCACCATTTTTTTTCTACCGTGCGTGTCGTAATAATTGAGTTATCTCTCTTTGTTAAATCCCAATCGAGTAATAATTGTTAAACAGAGTGTTGGGTTTTTTGGGGTTCTTTTTTTTTTTTCGTCACAACCCCCCCCCCCCCCTCCGATTTTGTATTGTGTTAGATGGCTAATTTATTAGATGACTTCTTCTAAGTATTTCCTTGTATCACTATGTTCTCTAATTTTTACATTTCTAATTCACAGTATGCATCTGTGTATTTTGAATTCCCTTCGCTGAAATGCCATGCATATATATTCTATAAATAGACATATAGGAAACATATATTTAGTAAATACGAGTATATTATTAAGTCTATGTGTATTTCATATGTTTACCAATCTTTTCGCCAGTTTATCTGTGTGTTTATAAGACAAGATTGTTATTTAAAATGTGTTTTTTTTAATACAAGACAAGTAACCACAAGTGATGTTTTCTTGTATGTATAAGTACTCTCCCCTGATTTCATTAAAATGACAATTAAAATTTAAAAACTAAATACAGTGTAATTTTTAGTTACATAGAAATAAAGAAATAATTAAAAAAAAAATACTTACTAATATTTTTACCTAAAATTATACCAACTTAGTTCATTTTTAATTCATGAGCTAAATATTTATTTTTAAATCAATTTTTTTAGTAGTATTTAAACTAATTATTACTATTTTTAGATGCAAAACAATCTATACTTATAATTTAGCGAATTAAGATATAACTTTATGATATACTTTAGTACGCTAATTGTATCGTCATTTGACGACGACATATTAGTTTCGGAGAGTATCACAGAATTTTTGACACGATTTTGTGATCTCTCCTTCCTGGTCTGAGAGACATACCATGATCCACGGGGGATGGATCATAGGGGTTCTCTAGTCAGGAAAAAAAAACCATTACTTGCGAGGGTGGTGGTACTGTGGTCAATGAGGACTATCTGAGACCGCAGTATTCACAGCTGGCGGAGGTGACGGATGTGGTCGGCACACAACACCCTTCCACTCCGTCCCACTCAAGCACACCTGCGCAGCCTGCCATTTCGGGCTGAGGGTACATGCACACTATACCCTCCCCTCTGTCCGAGTGGCAGGAAAAACCCCTTGCCTTGCCATTCTGGCCGATCGGCAGTACACACACCCTGCTGGTCTGGCAAGTTTGGGCAAGGATTAAAACCCATCTTTCTGCCATCCCTGCAGATGATAGCGGGTACACTCACCCCGCCGCTCTGTAGGCATGGCAGACGTGCATCAGCGCCGCCAACAGTGCTGGTGTGGTAGGCACACTACACCCTACCATGCTGGCAATGGCGGCGTTAAGAAAAAAAAAAAATTTTATTTAAATTTATTATTTAAAAAAAAAAATTGTATCGTCATTTGTTTTGGAGAGTATCATAAAATATTTTGTGATCTCTCCTTCCTGGTCTGAGAAACATACCATGATACACGGGGGATGGATCATAGGTAGGGTTGCCATATTTTTTCACGGACCAACCGGGACAGTTCTGTCTTTTTTACTTTATGTTTAGGGGTGTCGGTTCCGGGGGGGGGGGGTATGAAAACAGTAATGTAAAAAACACTTAAAATATAGAATAGATAATCTTTGTTATTTTATTCATAATGGTACACAAACATGATATTTTTACAAAACAAAACAGTTTTCTTCTTGTTGTACCACTCGTATTTTTCACTTCTGTAAATTTGTATTACTGTGTTACTTACCAAAATGTTACTGATCACACAAGAGCAGATTAATCATTCTCTGATGTAATAATTTTGCTCAATTATTTCCAAGAAACTTTACCCTGAATCTAAACCGGGACAATTTCAACAACCGGGCGGGACACCGGGATAACCCAGTATATCCGGGGCTGTCCCGGCCAAACCGGGACGTATGGCAAGCCTAATCATAGGGGTTCTCTAGTCAGGAAAAAAACCCATTACTTGCGAAGGTGGTGGTACTGTGGTCAATGAGGACTATCCGAGACCGCAGTATTCACAGCTGGCGGTGGTGGCGGATGTGGTCGGCACACAACACCCTTCCACTCCGTCCCACTCAAGCACACCTGCGCAGCCTGCCATTTCGGGCTGAGGGTACAGGCACACTACACCCTCCCCTCTGTCAGAGAGGCAGGAAAAACCCCGTTCCTTGCCATTCTGGCCGATCGGCAGTACACACACCCTGCTGGTCTGGCAAGTTTGGGCAAGGATTAAAACCCATCTTTCTGCCATCCCTGCAGATGATAGCGGGCACTCTCAACCCGCCGCTCTGTAGGTATGGCAGACGTGCATCAGCGCCGCCAACAATGCTGGTGTGGTAGGCACACTACACCCTATCATGCTGGCCATGGCGGCGTTAAAAAAGAATAAATTTATTTTTTTAATTTTTATTTTTATCTATTTAAAATTTTTAGAGTAAAAAAAAAAATTCTATCGTCATATAATAGAATAAAAATTCTAAATAATGCTATTAATTAAATGAAAACATTCTAATTTCAAATGGTTACGTAAAGCTCCTGTAATAAAAATATGTATTGTAGTGGTATCTATCTATTTACTGTACTAAATTATAAACGTTTATATATGGAATTTTATCGAAACATTTCTAATTTTTTCTAAGTAAGATGTATATGAATATCAAATTACTTGTATGTAAATATGTATAGCAGTTAATACCATATACTACTTTTATCAATGTTACTATGTGTACTATAATATGTTATTTGTCATTGTAACTGATTTTATCAATTTAAAAAAAAAATAATAGTATAAAATTAATCAAGTCAACAGCTATCTCAGTGATGTTATCAAAGTCAGTCTTCTTGATTCATAACGATTCCTTGTTGCCAAATAACTCAAGTACTTGCTGTTGAATTAAGTAAAACTTAGAAAATATATTTGGCGAATATTATGTTCGATACCCTAAGTAAAAAATTCGTTAATTATAATGCTGCATCAGCTCTGTGAAATTCCATAATTTTTTTTTTCAATTACTTCAGTAAACATAACAATATATTTTTTTTCTCGGCTAAATGTATTTAGAAATAGTTTTAAATATCAGTAAAAAAAAAATATAAAAAAAAATTATTCACAATATACAAGGGATTCATGCCCATTTACATAATGTCACACAAGGACCATAGGTTGTCATTCATATTATGTTCTATTTAATTTCTGTCAACTATAAACATTGTCTCATTCCCTTCTTATATATTACATATGAGCTTTTGAGTCCATTAAAGCTTGGTTTCCATGGACACAATATGACTAAATCTGAATACTTTTAAGGCCTGTGCCTGTATTTTGTATTTATAATATTGTGTTACTAGCTGTACCCTGCAAAAACCTTTGCATAGAGTTATATCCCCTTAGGCTTGATCGGCAGGCGAGGTTATTTGTTGGTTTCGGGCAGATCCGATTTTTTTTCATGTTTGTATTTTAAACTGGAATACTGCTGTATTAATTCTTTACTTTCGATTTAACGCAGAACCCAAATCGCTATTATTTTATTAGATTTTTTTTTGTATAAGTACAAGCTAATTATTTTCTTTTTTTTTTGGTATTTTTTTGTTACTTAAATAACATGCCTGTTAAAACAATGACTTTTCTTCGATTTCGCCAGATTTTTTTTTTACCATGAAGGCCCGAAATGAAATGAAACTGTAATTGAAAAGTGGGCGGGAGTGAGATGGAAGCAGGTCGTTTGGAATAGTGACCATTACTGACCATCCAGAATATAGGCCGGGGGCCATAAAAGTTGCTTCTCTTTTCCTACTGCCCGCCCCGTCCCGCCTCCCACATACCCACAGCCTTTCCGGACATTTATGCCCTGTCTTAATGGACATGTCTAAAAATGACCGTAATCAATAATTGGTGATTTGCATGCACACGACCAATGTTTGCGGTTGGCACACTGGACAGTGGTCAGTTATGGCTGTGCGGCGATGTGGGGGGGGGTGTTTAGTCACCGTGGTCCAAGGCATGCTTTCTATTTTTCTTTTATTAATGTCCATCCCCCTAACCCCTACCACACACACACAAAAACACACACGCGAGTCTCGGACCCGAGGCAATAACGTGCAGGGCAACGGCCGAGCGAGTGACCGGAAGCCCATGTAAGACAGGTGTCAGTCGTGATGGACAGATAGTGGGAGCACGTACAGCAAATGAAACCAATTAAAAGGTTCAGCCGTGGTGTTAAATAGAACTGTCACTGGGGGGGGGGGGAATTTGTGTTTGGTGAATGGACCCGGGGGTGGGGGGACTTTGTGCTCTGTCACTGGCATAGATATATCGAGGCAGGTACTCGTAGCTACAGAGTTTTGGTACGAATCTATCTTATGTATACTCATGCGTTGTACAATTGATCTATCTGTCTGCCTGTCTGATTAACTGTCTGTCTTACTGTCAGTCTGTCTCTCAATCTGGTCACTTTTTCTTCATTGATCTTTTCATTTAAATATATAGACGTCTGTCTGCCTGTCTGCTTAAATGTCAGTCTGTCTCTCTGTTTTGTTTTGCTCTCCCCGTCTATCGGTTTATCTGCACATTTGTCTGTTTACATGTTTTTTCGCCTGTTTGTCCATCTATCCTTTTGTCTATGTGTATGTTGGGCTCGTTATCTTTTTAATTCATCTGTCTATCCCATGATATGTTAGTGAGTTCGTCCAACATTAATGAGTGTGTCACTGTTAGCCTTCAGTGCTCTAAGTTTTTTACCCTGATAGCTGTACACACACACACTGATGGCTGTACACACTGATGGCTGTACACACTGATAGCTGTACACACTGATGGCTGTACACACTGATAGCTGTACAAACTGATAGATTTACACACACACACTGATGGCTGTACACACTGATAGCTGTACACAAACCCTGATGGCTGTACACACTGATGGCTGTACACACACTTAGATGTACACACTCATAGCTGTACACATTAGTAGCTGTACACATGCATAGCTATACACACTAGTATCTGTACACACGCATGGTTGTACCCATTCATAGTTGTACACACTCATAGCTGTACACACTAGTATCTGTACACACGCATGGTTGTACCCATTCATAGTTGTACACACTCATAGCTGTACACACTAGTATCTGTACACATGCATGGTTGTACCCATTCATAACTGTACACACCCATAACTGAAAACACTGATAGCTGTACACACTAATAGCTGTAAACAGTCATAGCTGTACACAGTCATAGCTGTACACAGTGATAGCTGTACACAGTGATAGCTGTACACACTGATAGCTGTACACAGATAGCTGTACACACTGACAGCTGTACACACTGATATCTGTACACAATGATATCTGTACACATCATAGCTGTACACACTGATAGCTGTACACACTGATAGCTGTACACATCTCATAGCTGTACACACTGATAGCTGTACATAGTCATAGCTGTACATAGTCATAGCTGTACATAGTCATAGCTGTACACAGTCATAGCTGTACACACTGATAGCTGTACACAGTCATAGCTGTACACACTGATAGCTGTACACACTGATAGCTGTACATACTGATAGCTGTACACACTGATAGCTGTACACATCTCATAGTTGTGCACACTTATCACAACAGTTCTTAGTCACGTCTTGCTTATTTACCTTCCCCTACATATACAAAAAATAAAAGGCTGACCAAATCAGCCAGAGTAGTTATGAATTGTTTGAAGGACCTATGCATAGATTTCTAGAGATGTTTTGTGGCCCCTGGACAAGTACTGTCTAGGGTCCTCTGAACATCGGATCTTACAGGGTTTCTTACTTGAAAGGGTCGCTAAATTTGCATGTTCGTATGAACAGCAATAATAGCAGAGCATTTAATGATTAGCTCTATTATTTAACTATGAGATAAGACATGGCCTCAATAATAAAGTTAATGCTAATATTATGTTTCTGTGCTTATAAACATTTGCCCATGTACGAGATGACCCAGTTATTCCCCTGCCTTCTTTCAGCCTCCATTGTTCTTTGTACTGGTCAATTTTCATACACGTAGGGACCCTGTCCATCTGCATTCAGCAGTCCGGGGGGTATGGGGTAATCAAGGTAATCTAGCTCTGGCACCCCATCACCGGTCATCCGTGACCGATGGACACTGACCTTGACGGGTTTTCCCTGTCCTCCGGTCCCGAGTGAACGTGAGCCTCACACGTGCGTCCAGGGGCGAATTTTTAGACTGTTAAATGTGGACAGTGGTCAACACACGACGATATGATGAGGACATTGGGTTAGGAAGGGGTTAGGTTTGGGTGGAGGGGGGTAAGGAAGGGGGTAGGTTGAGGGGGTTATTGTGGGGTGGGGCTGGGAGGGTAGTTAATACCACGATTTTGGATTTTAAGTTTTGTGGTCAGCGATTGAATGACCACTCGCCGGTGACCTTATGCGTGTTATGGGATTTTAAGCCTTGGGGATTTCGGTCAAATTTAGCGAACCGTCGTCGGTTTGAGTGTCCAGTCTCTTACGCTTGAGTGGACATTGCTAATCTAGTTTTAAATCAGTGATTCGGATCAGAACAGCTGGTTAGTCACATGTAAAAAAAATACAATTAAAAATAAATCACCAAAAGACGGTTGAGGGGGCGGAGGGAGGCGGTGGTTTGAGTCATTAACCGGAAGTTGATAATTCCAATGACGTAATTATACAGGATTAACTGAATGACTTACATCAGCTTTGACACTAATATTGTTTATATATAGTTAGTTATTAGTTTAAATTGTTCTCGGTAAATGTACGACCAATTCTTTTGGCTGCCATGTCGTTAATATAAAGCTCGCGACTTGACGCTCGCGACTTGACGCTCGCGACTTGAAGCTACTTTAAACAAGCCATGGTTTTTCCTTTCAATCGATTTTTAAACAGTCATTGAACACACAACAAATGAAAGCTTTGTAATAGACTATTTACTGTTTGACACTTGAATAGGGAGGAATGCATCCGTCACGTGATCATGTCACGCGGGAAGGTTGATTTGTGCATGTCATGCATTTCTGTTAACATGACATTCTTACGCAACACCATGTTATTTCATGCTGATTCATTCCTGACTTTTCAGGGGCAGATGAAATGTAGAATTCATCCGTTTCTTTATCCTCGACATGTGAAATTATTGTGTGGTTTGTACAACGCCCAGTCGCCTTTTGGTTCCTTGGTGATCAAATTTCACCTGGAAAAATTAACTTGATTCTCACCGAGGATCGAACCCTGGACTCTCACCGCTTGACCATCCGTCCACGGTAAATTTAGATATGGGGCACCGTATTGTTTTCTTTCAATGATATTGTTCTAACTCTCCCCCTTGTTTCGGTGGTGCGCTACGAATAGGGAATTCCCGTAGACCAGCGCACCGTATAATTTACGTATTGAAAGCAGTGACTTGTGTGACGTAGGAAAAGCAGAGTTGTGATGATGAGGCCGGCATTGAAAGATGGTGACCATTGTAATCGTTAACTGTAAAAAAAGATTGTTAAATGCTGTGTTTTTTTTAACCCACGCATACGCTGTTATGATTTCCTTGGAGTATTTAACAATATAATGTATTTACAAGGTTTTCAGATCAAGGTTTTCATTGTGTATTGACATATTGCATTTCTGTTAGAAGGTTATTGCCATTTAGTGAATTCATCGTAGCATTTGTGTGTGTGTGTGTGTGTGTTCACAACATACATTCAGCTAACTCCGTAACATTCACTCCACTCACTGTATTTACTCAAAAATTTCAACAAAATCAACATTGTAACTCAAAGAGTCATTTCAAGAAACCACCAATACATATATTCAAAACAGTCGAGTCTGTGATTCAAATCGATCATCCATACATCTTGAATATGCGCCTTACTTTATTACTATTTTTTCATTATTTATTTTTTATTTCTAGGTCCCCATTGTCCAGACAGGGCGCCCTTCTACCACCACGGCTCCCTGCAGTGCCCTCTTCTCCTCACCCCCCCTCTTCCACCACAAACACAGTGTCTTCTTGAACCAGTTCTGACAGCTTTGAATCACGTTTTACCCCACCCCGCCGAGGAAGCAGAGCTAATTCAGTCCACAAAAAAATATAAAAAAACAGGACTGGAGAAAAAGACGAAATAAGAACAAAAAAACGAAAACCATCTCCCAGTATGAAAATGTTCTCTTCCAATCATCATAGTAGCTTGTGCTAACGCGTCGCCTTTATAATGAAGCCCAGACCCCTAAGCTGATCTCTTTAATTAAGACTATTCACACAACTGTTGGGAGTGTGACCAAAATTGGCCAGGGAAGGCACGGAAAGGGCTGGCCAAATAAAGTCTTTAAAGATTATAGGAAATATTAACGGAAGGGGAGGAAAAAAGATGGGTTCTTGTACTTTGGTTGGTACATTGTTGTATCAGTCTGTCACGTCATTCAAATTTCTTTTTGTTTTTTATAATATTATTTCTTTAAAGATATTTTTTTCCTCTGTCTGCGAATTATTATTTAATATATTAAAGAAAATTCCCATTTTTTTAAAAAAGAAAATCTGATAAAAAAAATAGCATTTAACAGAAGAAAGCTAATAATTTGAACAGATAATTATTAAGGCAGCCATTTTTGCGTGAGTGTTTGTGTATTTTTTTTTTGGTGTCCATGGTGAGGAACTCTCTGAGAAAGTTGACGGGCTGTTTAGAATGGATTCCTCAGAGTTTGTTGAAGTAATCAAAACATTTCCAGAGCCGTCTGACGTGGAGACGTGCGCCGGTCTCAGTCAAGTCCAGCAGGCCCCTTACTTAAAGTGACGTCTGCCCCGGGGACACGGGCTATTGTAGTCCGTCGCGCAGTGAATGAATGAAAATTAAAATCGAAATCTTGTTGGCTGATTTAATTTTCATTTTTTTTCCTTTCTTAATTTATTTCATTTGGCAATTGAATAGTTTTTTTTTTGTTCTGGTCCAATTTTGTCTCTGATTTTTTTTTCCGACGGGTTGAGAATTAAAGTCAATAAAATCTGTGACCCAGCTATTTCACTACACTGCGATCTACTGGTACCGGGTTCGATGTTTATAGTTTTTTTTTTATTTTGAATTAGATTTTCCCTAAAGAGAAAAAAAAAAAGACACTTCGCTTTAATTTATTTGTGAGGGTCTGATGACCGAGAGTGTTTAGAGTGCTTGACTGTCAAACGGAGAGTCCCGGGTTCGATCCTCGGAGAGAACCAAGAAATTTTTTCCAGCAACGTTGAAATAAGTACCTGACTTAAGTTGTGAAAGTAAAGGCGGCTGGGCGTTGTGCTAACCACACAATTCCTTTATAGAAACAGATGAATTCTACATTTCATCTGTCCCGACCGGCCTTTAGGGCTAAGGGAACTCTTTTTTCTTTAAATTAATAAATGCAATGTATACTGTGACTTTGTCGAAGTATTACATGCAGATATCATTAAAAAAAATATACAGTTGTAATTAAGGTCGTTTCCTATGTCATGTTCGATACAGTATTATCTTAGTTAAAAACGCTTATGCCAATTACGGCCTTAGTCAACGAAGTACTTGGTTAAAGACGATTTGCTTCAAGAAAAAATATCTTGGATACAATCACACTGGCTTTTGGTTTACAAACTAAAAAAATAATAGTTTCAAAGAATTCATAGATTACTGTTGTTCTACTTTTAGAAAATAGCGCCCTTCATAACGATCGTCTGTCTTAACGACGGTAAACCTTTCCTGGAATAGCGCCCTTGATAATGATTGACTGTCTTAACGACGGTAAACCTTTCTTGGAATAGCGCCCTTGGTAACAATTGGCTGTCTTAACGACGGTACAACGTTCTTGGAATAGCGCCCTTGATAACGATTGTCTGTCTTAACGACGGTAAACCGTTCTTGGAATAGCGCCCTTGATAATGATTGTCTGTCTTAACGACGGTAAACCGTTCTTGAAATAAACTCTTTAGAACATTCTCTGACACCTTTTGCTTTTCTACAGTTTTCAGGAAACTCTTGAACTTCATTTCTAGAAAACAATTTAACGCAATTGTTGTTCATTTGTTGTTGTTTTATCTTTTGTCCTTTTGACAATTGTCGATGGGTTACCTCCAACAAACAATAGTGGGAGGTTCGGGGAGGGTGGGGGGGGGGGGAAGAGAACATCGTTGACTAATGATATCGCCAACTACTCCTCTTACCTACAGATTTTTTTTTTCCAGACAAATCTGTGAATTGCAAGTGGCAGAAAAAAAAATCTTGATGAACTCTCCAGAGTGCTTTAGTTGGGATTCAGTTTGGGGTTGGGGGGGGGTGAAGGGTCTGAGGGGTAGAGGGGAAAATGACCCCTTCTCCCTTAGGTCATTTTGCAGAGTACAATACAGCCAGAGGTGGGGTAGGGTTGGGAAGACCTGGGAGTGATGGATGGCCACTAGAAGTTTTTATTTTTTAATTTTCTTTTCAAGATAACAGTCAGGATAAAGCAAACAAAATAAAATTGTAATGATAATAAGAGAATTAAGGGAAACACCAAAAAGGGAATGTTATCCAAATGTTTGTAGAACCAAGAGTTGCCTTTCTTGTTTTAGTGTGACTATTAATTACCCTCACCTTCAGTAACATTTTTTTATGCAACAAGACTTAATTTGTTTTATTCTGAGACATCGCAACTGAATGTATTACACCATGACACTGGTTGTATTATGCCACGTCACTGGTTGTATTATACCACGTCGCTGGTTTTATTATACCACGTCACTGGTTGTATTATACCACGTCACTGGTTGTATTATACCACGTCACTGGTTGCATTATACCACGTCACTGGTTGCATTATACCACGTCACTGGTTGTATTATACCACGTCACTGGTTGTATTATACCACGTCACTTGTTGTATTATACCACGTCACTGGGCACCGAATGGGCACTTTTAAAAGTGTTTTCATTTTTTCATAATTGGAGGATGGCGCCAAAAAAATTGAACACCAGCCGGGCGCCACAATAGCTATCTACGGCTCTGCACAACACCACTTGTTGTTCTATCTGTGTCACATTAATTAAGAAGTGAACTTCTGTTGCAATTATTTTTTTTTTGCTTCATAATTTTTTTTTTCAAGACACGTATAGCAAAAAAAATATGTTTAAATGCTGGACTTTTTGAAGTAAATGTGATTTTGTAGCCTTAAAATCCCTTCACCATTTAGCTCCATATATTATTGATTTATTCTTTCTGTGTGTGTTCTTTTGCTATTCGTTTTAATCATTTATGTTTTAATTAATTCTTCTATATCTTCAGGAGACATGTCAACTGTATTCCTTTGCGTTGAATCCATTCATACTAACATGTTCATATATATTCTTTCTAGCATTATATCATGACTCCTAGAGAAAGATTTATGGATGTTTTAATGCTATATACAAAGCACAAACGAACAAAGATTTATGTATTGTATAAATTAATGGACTAACAACATACACGGTATATATATATATATATATATATATATATATATATATATATATGAAAGTTATTTATATGTTTAAACTTGTAGTCATTACCTTTATTCAATAAATAAAGTTACATTATATAAAATTTTTCTGTAAATATGACTAAGACCGGCAACACTCACGCCTCGTCCCTGATATACATATATATATATATATATATATATATATATATATATATATATATATATATATATATATATATATATAAAATCCATAATGTATGCTTGGTAAATTATTGCTCAACGTCCATCGCACCAACCACTAACTAAACAACAAAATATCTTGTCAGTTGTTGCGCAGTGAATGGGAGGTCAAAGGTGAATACCTCCCACACAACGTTCCCTCGACTCATACTAAATTAACATCACCCGCCATCAACATAAAAGTTCGATATCATCAAAAGTTCTGTGTGCGACTATCAACACATGAACGTCACAAATTATAATCATCAAGAAGTTCTGCAATCAGCATGAGAGGTAGACAAGCAAAACTCGACAAACAAATTAAGATAAAAAAAAAACAATTATAAAAACAACTTTAGAAACAATGGCTAATAAAACGAAACAAAACAAAAACTAGGAATGAGTTTTTCATTTAACGATGGCCTCACAGAAGCAAACGAAAAAAAAAACAACCGATGGCCATTGAAGTGCTTAAAGATGGCCAGAGAACACGAGCCATACATCAAAGGGCTGAAAGGGAGATACGCGAACCTGTAAGATTGATGAAGCTGGGGTCGACAGAAGTGAAAGCTAATTTGATTTTACTCGATTTCGGCCAGAAACATGAGACAGGCGTAGAGGAATGGGGGTCTGGGGGGCGGGGTGAGGGGAGAATCGGGGGAATTTTTTGGGGGGAATATCGTGAATAAAGAAATCATTAGAATGTTTCTATGTACAGTTATTTAAAAAAAAAAAAAACATTTCCCCATCTCTCTAACTGTAGAAAGTGATTATGTTATTGCTGTTGTTTTTGTTGTTTACGTCTTGTCAATGATGTTTACGGTTCTCAAATTATTGATGTTTCCTGGTTAAAAAAATGATTTGATGGTTTGGAACGAAATCAATAATTGAGCTCAAAGTAGTAAAATAATCTAAAATGTAGATTAATATATTTTTTTAAACAAATACACAAAAAAGAACTTTCAATTTAATAACTTACACTCAAAATGCTAATAATTCTAAATAAAAATTGTCCCTAAATACCCCCTATTTATTTCTCTATTTTGAGTTTAACTAAGAGCTGAATGAATCCATCCTCTCCCATTCACATAAAAAATATAACGTAAACAAATTTGTTTAACGAATTTACACTCACTTTTATAATAATA
This sequence comes from Bulinus truncatus, assembly GCA_021962125.1. NCBI lineage: Eukaryota > Metazoa > Mollusca > Gastropoda > Planorbidae > Bulinus > Bulinus truncatus. The sequence goes on along the minus strand of JAGDYQ010000017.1, from coordinate 7,048,209 downwards.
GAATCATTTTTATTTAGAGAGTCAGTCTCTAATAGTAAAACGCAGATAACTCCTTACTCCACCATCCACACACAACCACACACACACATATACACACCACATATACACCACACAAACACATATACACCACATATACACCACACACACATACACATAGGTCCAACCTCGTCATTTGAAAGTATCATTTAATGAACGTGTTGTATACCAGACACCTACTCCCACCATCATTCCCAATGTAACGGACCATAACAGAATACTGGACCCCAGTACTCTCTCACGCTCATCCGGTATATAAATCGTAAACGGCCCCCAAAATCATGTTTAGATCCGACCATTTCCTAATGGGGCACAAATCAAGTAATTTTTGGTCCATTCTGGATTCGAACGCGAATGATCCTTTGCGCGTGATAGTTTTCAAGATCTGAACCACCACGTATTACAATAAAAACTAGGTCAAGAGAACCATAATAAACATGTAAATATATTATTATATCATTAAGCAGGAGCCAAAGTATTTTTGTTTTTCTTTTAAGACAGTGTGTCCCAGGGGTGTTTCTACTAAATTGGGATTTTTTTTTGGGGGGGGGGGGGGGGGGGGAGAGAGCTGCCTGCATAAAAGAGTTGGGGGAAGGGATTGGTACGAGAACTTAAAACTCTCTGTCTTGTTAACAGCAGCAGCACATGTACTTTAAACTGCCTTGTTAACAGCAGCAGTACATGTACTTTAAACTGTTTTGTTAACTGCAGCAGTACATGTACTTTAAACTGTTTTGTTAACTGCAGCAGTACATGTACTTTAAACTGTCTTGTTAACAGTAGCAGTACATGTACTTTAAACTGTCTGTCTTGTTAACAGCTGCAGTACATGTATTTTAAACTGTCTGTCTTGTTTACAGCAGCAGTAGATATACTTTAAACTGTTATGTCCACTGCAATAGTGCATCAGCAGCAGTGCATATACTTTAGACTCTCTTATTTGTCAGCAAACAGTGTATACAGTTCATTAAATTCTTAAGTAAAGATATTTCCCTGTGACTATTTCACTGACTTCTACCATCCTACTTCCCAGCCAGTTTTTCCAATAATTTAGAATAAGGGCTCCAAGCGTTTAAGCTGAAGGCTACTCACGGCCATTTAAGTACTTCTCCGTGGTCACTAATTAAGCCTTTAGAAATCCATGTGTCCGAGGCAGATGATAAATGGACACTCTTCACATTCAGGGCCGTCTTGACTGTAAAGGGAAAATCTTGGCCCGCAGTCTTTTGATCTAATTCAAGTTTTCAGTTAGTTTGTTGTGTGTCTGTCTCATTACAATCTCATATTATTTGTTTATATTTGGTTTGTACATTGTCGTCTTTTTGTCTGTCTCATTACATCTCATTATTTCCCTACATTATGTATGCACACTGTCGTCTTTTTATCTGTCTCATTACAATCTCATATTATGTGTTTACATTTGGTTTGTACATTGTCGTCTTTTTGTCTGTCTCACTACAATCTCATATTATTTGTTTACATTTGGTATATACATTGTCATCTTTTTGTGTCGGTCTATCTGATAGTTATATGAGATCTAGTTAAAACGAAGTGATTAGAGTTGACTTTGGAAATATTAATAAAACAAACTAACTAAACATTATATATCCATTATAGGTTTTCTGTCATTTCTCATTAATGAAATCTATTATTGCAGTTATCCTTTTAAAAGACCGCCATCGGAGCTCGGTTACATTTTCTGAAAATGTTTACAGAGGGTTTAACCAGTTTTGATTTGTAGATAACGTTTAACTTGGTGGTGGTGGTGAAACAATGAACCTAATCGGAGCTGTGCAGTGTGAGGGTTTAAATCAATCTACTACATTTAAACTATTTTTTTTTCTATTACTATCTCCATGACCTTGAGCATCGGATAGCTATAAGGGATGTGTTTAGAACAAAATGAGACTTAACACTGCTGGTCCTAAAAATAGCCATATTTAGTGGGCATGGCTGAGCTTTTCAATATACATCTATATACATCTATATACATTACATCGATTTGGGTTATGCGTTAAATAGAAAGTAAAGAATTAATACAACAGTATTCCAGTTTAAAATACAATCATAAAAAAATCGGATCTGCCCGAAACCACAAAAAATAACCCAGCCTACCGATCAAGCCTAAGGGGATATAACTCTATGCAAAGGGTTTGCTGGGTACAGCTAGTTACAGCTAGTATATATAAATACCTATTCAATGTTTTCTCTTTATCCTGTGCGTTGCCTTCTTTTTGATTTATAAATGATGTATACTTTTTTAAGCGTGTATAAAAACTATTATTAACAAGGCAAGGGCATGCACCCTGATAACAAATGGGCAGACAACCTTATAATATGTGATGGCTTAACGAAATTAATTAATTAAAAAAATAATATATTTTTTTCCTCATTGAAGAGAAATATTGAGGCTAGAACATTTTTTTTTTTAATTTCATAAGGGCCTTGTATTTTTTGTTTATTTGATGGAAATTTAACGTCGGAGATTTTTAAAATATGTTTTTATGTATTGATGCATTTTGGCCTTTTATCTTTTTGTGTTCCGTACATAACAGAATTAACCCTTAACGGCTGGATAGCGAAGTCGACAGTGAACTCGACTGATATATACAAAGCTCAATGGCTGTTAAAGCCAAAAATATTCGCCGATGAATTGTAGAAGAGATAGGTGCCACCAAGTCTGTAAGCCCACAGACGGGACGTATGGAATATGTCTGTCTGTTGTGTCCGTTCGTTCCAACCCAAATACGACCACATCGTTTAACTTAAGGGTTAAATACAAATATAACGACAAGCTAGGAACGAATGTTTTCTCTAATTTTCTGAAGTTTGTGTGCGGCAAAATAAATTGACAGTGTGCTACTTGGTAATACAAATTTAAGCGAAAATTAACTGTAATATAGGTCAACTAAACAAAACACATTTGCACGTTCGTTTTTATCTGTGCGCGCGCAAATCCGCACATGCTCACTGCTTAGAATGAACACTTTTTTTGAGCAATTTAAATTATTATTTTTTTTTTTTGGGCTTGATAATATACTTATCTGATGTCACATTAAACATTTATACGGAGACAAAATTCCGATTATTTCTTTAAATTCCTTTAAATATGTTAAGTCGCCGCTTACTAAGTGTCTTTGAGACTCACTAAGGTGTGTCCGGAAAGATCGACTATGTAGGCAGCCAACATTTTGATGTTTGGAGGGGAGGGGGCGATGTCCCTCCTGGGGGGGGGGAGCTTTGCAGAGTCTTTCAGAGATCTTGATGGATCTAGGCAAAGTACTCAGATAGCGTTAGAGCTATATCCAAAGGTACATGAAGGGTGTCTCTTCGGTAGTGAGTAGGTCAGCTCAGGTGAACACTGTCCGTGTTTGATACAATACAAATGCACTGTTGAAAAAAAAAGTAACTAGAACCGTTTGGAATTGTAGCCCTGTGGCGGACATGTGCCCGACAGAATATATACTTACAACATCAGCTATTTCACAATGACCTTCTATGGCCCTCAACCATTTTTGTACATACCCAATGCCTCACCCCCTCCGACCCCACCCCCCTTAAATATTACTGAAGCAGCCTGACAAAATCCCAGACCTGCGCAGCTCATCTTTGATTAGAGAGTACCCCCCCCCTCCCAATCAACCTACACACAGGTACACGCGCCCATGGAGACAAACAGATGCACAAAATCACTCACATATCTCGCTCACACTGCTCGCGTCATGTACCTACCAGTGAGCAGGGATAGTGAACAATGGCAACAACAGTGGTGAGCCGTATCAGTGGCTCGTCGATGCATTCATCTATTATTCAACAAACTACATGCACGTGAGTCGCTGTCTCAAGTCCGTTGCTGGGTGTCGAGGGGGTCGGGGCGCGGATAGGGCGTAGGAGTACCCTCATTATTCCCCCCCACCCCCACATCAACAGACGTACACAGACGTCTTGATTAAAGATTGCACATGTTTGTTTATTGTGGCCCATGTTCTGACACATGGGTTTCTTCCCTTCGTCTCCCCGGGCGTATATTTTTAAGAGACGACAAAAAAAAATTGGAGTAAGAGAGGACCAGGTCGATCAGTCGAATTGGCCGACGAGTTTGAAACTTAGAACCTTTCGCCCTGGGGGCGACCGGAGATAACACAAAATGGAACAGATGGCGGTAGATTCAATAAATTGCTCAATGTTTGGACACAAGATACAGCAGTGAAGTGGAAATAATGATTTTTGTATGTACCAGGTAAATCAATGTTGACCTCTCGAGTCAAACACAACAAGGTATCAACATCTCCATTTTGGATATGAAAGCTGGACACATAGTCAGTAGGCCTTGCATCTTAAATGACTTAGTCAGTGGAAATTGTCTCTTATATCAACTATTCAGAGGAAGTTGTCTCTAATATCATTTAATTAGTGGAACTAGTTTCTTGATACAATTAGCGGAACATGTTGTTTATATCATTTAGTCAGTGGAACATGTCTCTTATATCATTTAGTCAGTGGAACTTGTCTCTTATATCATTTAGTCAGTGGAACATGTCTCTTATATCATTTAGTCAGTGGAACGTGTCTCTTATATCATTTAGTCAGTGGAACGTGTCTCTTATATCATTTAGTCAGTGGAACGTGTCTCTTATATCATTTAGTCAGTGGAACGTGTCTCTTATATCATTTAGTCAGTGGAACTTGTCTCTTATATCAGTTAGTTACTGGAAGTGGTCTCATACCACATAGTGGACCTAACTTAGCTCATTGGACTTTGAACACTCTGTCGTCCCTCAGTTCATATTTCCGTCAGTGTATTTTGCGTTCAGATACCATGACATATTCGTAGGCTTCATTCAAAATAAACCTGCTGGGGCCCTATCGGGCCCATAAAATATTATATTTAAATGCCCCACAATCGGCCAATGTCTGATCTATCAAATAGTTTTGAGTCTGTCTGATAAGTCGTTGAGCTCAGCATTCTATTTAGAACGAACACAACTTTATAACGATGAAACAACAAACCAAAACATCATGCAACTTTTTAATTATCCACAATACAGCAGCTGGGTTTTTTTTATTGTGTTGTCTCCCCTTAAAATGTTGCGTGGCATTCCCTTGAGTTTCTCGTGACCAGTTTACTATGGGGGACAACTCATAAGGTCATTAGAGTTCAAGGGTTGGGGGGGGCGTAAACAAAAAACATAATTGAAGTAGTGACAGATTTCTTCTATTGATTATACCAAAGACCAAACATTCGATTATTGAAGAGGAAAATACAATTGTGTGTGTGTGTATATATATATATATATATATATGTATATATATATATGTATATATATATATATATATATATATATATATATATATATAATTTCTCTTTGCAATAAAGAATTGGACTATTGGAACTTGGTAGATGTTAATGTCTCTTTTTATATCAGGACTTCAATAATTACAGGATATTGTTTGGCTTGCGAGACGGATAGTCATGGATATGAGGCAGTATAACCAATGATTTAATTGGTCAATCGATCTATTTTTTTTTTTTTTTTTTGGTTTGTCTGTGTATCTATTAGATTGTCTGTTCATCTGTCAATCTCATTGATTGTCTATCAATCAATTTTATCTTTCTGTCTGTAATTCTATTTGATTATCTATGATATTTGTCCAATAATCAGAATATCTGTCTGCTAATCAACCTATTTGATTGTCACTCCATGGTCTACTTCTGCACGTTGGTCGTCAGCTGAGTGTCTATAGTCTTAGAAATTTTATTTTGTCATCTCAGGATTTCTTTCTGAATTGACCCTACAGCCTGGCAATTGGTTCCTATGCAAGGACCTAACCTATCCGACCGATGCTGCTGGTCAGCTAAAGAGATAATGACCATCAAAGCACCCCTGTTTAGAATGTCCACTTTGCAGAAACCTCACACCAGGTTGCACGGTCACATAAGGTATTTCCTCTCACGTGACCGTCTGTAGCTATGACAACGGCAGATCGTATTAACATGGCTGTACACAACACCTCCTCCCCCTGTCTGTTTATCTGCACCTCCCCCAACCCCAACCGTTTCTTTTCTCTTCATCTCCCAGTCCATCCATTAAACAGAAGCTCGTAATTGCGTAATAATGTTCTATCCTTGTTCCCGGGCTGAAGGGTCAGCAGACTAGCCAACGGTCAGCACGTAGGACTGAGACTCCCCTCGGCTTTTTTCGATATTCAGCAAGAATTAATGGCTTTCTGCTCGGTAAGAATATAAAGTAATCTATTATACTCCTATAACAGTGACCCATACTGTGGGTAGTAATGTTCTTTGTAAGTTACAAAGAGTAGTGTTCTTTGTAAGATACGAAGAGTAGTGTTCCTTTAACTTACGAAGAGTAGTGTTCCTTGTAAGTTACGAAGAGTAGTGTTCCTTGTAAGTTACGAAGAGTAGTGTTCCTTGTAAGTTACGAAGAGGGGTGTTCCCTCCATACCCGTTTGTCGAGCACAAACATTACAAAAGAGCGCACCAAAGATTTATCTCGGTGGTCCTATATATATATATATATATATACTAATTGAAATGTTTAATTTATTTCCAAAACTAAAGCACTCAGCCTTCTTAAAAAAAAAGGGGGGGGGGCATTAGCGTAGAGTAGCAGGGTGCTGACCAAATCAAACAGCGCGGGCTGTTGTTTGCCCTGGTATGACTTTTAAACTTTTTTTGTGTAGAGAACTTTGTTTGCTTCTGTTTCGATCAAATAAATCAACCAAAACAAAAAATTGTTGAATGTGACTGACTGCCTTAGGACCACTGACAAATGTTCGGGTGTGCCTCCCCCCATCTACCCGTGGTGGCTTTATCAGTAAGATAATGAGTATTGATATTCCGTTTTACCTGTTATATATTCTGTTTTACCTTTTTTGCACATTCTATTTTACTTTTATGTAAACTGTTTTACCTTTTTTATTTTATGTTTTACTTTTTTATATATTCTATTATAACAATAAAAAACCTGTTTCTCTCTCTCTCTCTCTCTCTCTCTACCTCTCTCTCTCTCTACCTCTCTCTCTACCCCTCTCTCTCTATCTCTCTCTCTACCTCTCTTTATCTCTGTCTCTCTCTCTCTACCCCTGTCTCTCTCCCTCTCTCTCTTTGCCCTTCTCTCTCTCTCTCTCTTTCTATCTATCTATCTATCTATCTATCTATCTATCTATCTATCTATCTATCTATCTATCTATCTATCTATCTATCTATCTATCTATCTATCTATCTATCTATCTATCTATTTCCTAGAATGATAAAAAATGTCATTTCTCTCACCTTCTGACACACCTTCCTCTACCGCAATATGTACGTGAGTATATCCACTCTTCCTCTCTATGTACCCGTGTATGTCCCCTCTTTCATTCTGTTCATCTCTCTTAAATCTTATTTACACGTAATGTGTACAAAAAAAATCCCGCGTCAGGTCACTTAAACGATGGGACAATTTTCTGAACCAAATCTTTTTTTTTTGTTTTTGTTCTTGTGTTTGGCTTGTGTTTTGGCTGGTGTTTATCTGTGGCAAACCTCCATCTATCACGCTACATTGCAGTGTACGAGACTCTGGCCAGCGTTTACCCAAAACTTTTTTTTTTTTTTTAAAAAGCCAAAAAAAAAAATCTTTGTATCCGTGTTGAATGCTACAGGCGGGAAGCTTTGGCGGTTTTCTGGAAGTTCGATATTCTAAACATTGCTCCTGTTCTGCCTGGAGTTAATGGGGAAGGTTGTTTTGGCCAGGAACCACTCTATTTTAACCGCGTCACGACTATGTCTGTTTGTATGGTGGTGGCGGTGGGGGGGGGGGGGTTGGTTGTGTATGTCCTAAAAAGGATTTTGGCTGAACGGGTGGGAGTAGTGAATCGAGATGGGTGGGAGTAATTGCGTGAAATGTAAAAAAACGGAATGGTGTAACGTTAAAGCGCTCATTTCATTTTTCGTTTTGTGTGTGTGTGTGTGTGTGTGTGTGTGTGTGTGTGTGTGTGTGTGTGATTTAACAAGATGGGATGGTTCCAATGTGATGATGGTGATGGCGGGTTGGGATGGTATGCAAGAAATAGGACCCATTTGAAGAAATGGGTGGGTATGTGTTTGTGTGTGTGTGTGTGGGAGGCGTGGATTGTGAATAGATAATGCCCGTATGAATCCTGCTAAGTACTTCGAAATCAGACGCGTGTCCACTGGTGTATTGATTTATTGAGACTATCAGACAGTATAAATGTAGAGAGCGAGTGAATGTGAGTAAATGATCGCTGAATGTTATTTATTTTTTTTTCGTTATTTATTTTAAGAAAAATGTAACCCGCTTTTCAATTCTCAAAATCTATTTAATAATTTTTTTTTTATTTAAAGATCGAACTCAGATTATTATTTTTTTGTTCTGCTGTTACCGGTGGTTTACGAGGGTGCTGATGGTCGTGATGTAAAGCGCCCGACTGTCAACCTGAGGGTCCCTGGTTCGATCTTCAGAGAGGACCAATGGATATTTCAGTTCATGGGGAAAGTTCCCGCATTATCTCCCGTGGTGCCTCCATGGTCATTGCACTTCGGTTACTGTGGGGATGAAAGGAGGGCATTATGATAAAATGTCCCATTGGTGGCTTGTAGGATATGAGATTTCATCTCATCCTCACATGCACTTCACACACACACACACAAACACACACACACACACATTTACATACATACATATGAGGGATTTAACGACGTAAAATTTGATTCTTGAAACTGTACATTATAAACCAAAGAGATCGTTACATTTTAAGATATCTTAAATGGCGTATTTATAACTTTCCTTAGCTCATTTACTAAGCCCAACAACTCATCTTCATTGCACTGAGAACCCCCCCTCCCCCCCCACACACACACACCTCAGCCATCACCAAAACTTCAGAATTCAGTGTATTTCATATTGGAGAAAACTTTTTTTTTGATAAACTCTTGTTGTGGATGTAAACCGGTAACCCGCCCCTAACCCTGAACTCTAACCCTAACCCCCTTAACCCTCCCCTAACCCTAACCCTTCCAACCCAATGATCCTTTTCCCCCGTTCGTTTATATATTAACCGTCTTCCTCATGTCCACGTTTATTCGAGTGAACTTATCAACGGAAGGCGCCGTTAATGGACGGCCCGAATGTGAGATCGAACAAGGTCGAGGTTGATTTCATGTAAGGAGGGCAACATTTACAAGACGAAATAGAATTTTTTTTTTAAATCATTTACACATGAAGAAATAGAAAAAAAAAAAAGGGTCAAAGATAAACTATGTCTTCAACAAAAAAAAAGAAGCGAATATTTTCTACATTTTTATGCTAAACCTGAATTTATTTATTTTATTTTTTTTTTAAATGTTTTTTTGGCTGTAAAAAAAAATAATTTTGGCTGCTGAAGGAAGGAGTTAGCATTGAAGCGAGCGAAGTGTTAACATGGTGGAACACACTGTCAAACTGGATGATTTTTTTTTTCCGCATGCTCGAGAAAGTTCAAATTAGGGGGGGGGGGGGGGGGGAGAGAACGTGGCGAGGGTTCCGAGTGTAATTCCAGATTTGTTTTCTGATCTGGGTTACGGTCCTTGTCGTTGACATTTTTTATTTTTTTTATTAAGGGGAGAAATAATCTAAACATAAATAGAGAAAACCAGAAATATAAGATATCGATGGGTGTCAGTGGGGATGGGATGGGGAGAGGGGGGGGGGGTGTAGGGAAGAATCTTTGCAAGCAGTTGAGTACCCAAGGAGGTGTTTGCAGAGGGGTGGGGTGGGGGAGTCGTTTTTTATTAGTGCTACTTAAATAGGAATAGTCAATGTACGAATGACCTGCGCTGTGATGCGTGAATTTTCATAAACCATTTTATGAACCAACACGTATCAGGTGCTGGACAAGACAATTAGGGACGGATCGGTGGATAAGTTGCTCCAAGGGGGAGGGGGGGGCAGCTTGACAGTTGGACTGATACAATGGATGGTAGACTAGGTGGCGCTTTGGTTTCGAAATATATCTACATAGTGAATGATACGTTGGATATCTCTTTCTCTCTCTCTCACTCTCTCACTCTCTCTCACTCTCTCTCTCTCTCACTCTCTCTCTCACTCTCTCTCTCACTCTCTCACTCTCTCTCTCATTCTCTCTCACTCTCTCATTCTCTCTCCCTCTCTCACTCTCTCTCACACACTCGCTCTCTCACTCTCTCTCTCTCTCTTTCACTCCCTCTCCCTCTCTCTCACTCTCTCTCACTCTCTCTCTCCCTCTCTCTGTCTCTCTCCCGACCCTTTCTATCTCTCTCTCTCTGATCCCTCTCAGTTAATCTGTGGGCTTAGACTTAGTCACTTAGAGACCGTGAAATCCAATTCGTTATGCTCCTCAGCATATGGGAAACTGCCGTACAGGCCCAATGGCTATCGAGCTACCCGACTGGTAAACCTTGTGGCCCACAAATCCGGAGTACTCCAATAGCACATGTTCGGAGTACTCCAATAGCACATGTTCGGAGTGCTCCCATAGCACATGTTCGGAGTGCTCCCATAGCACATGTTTGGAGTGCTCCAATAGCACATGTTCGGAGTACTCCAATAGCACATGTTCGGAGTGCTCCAATAGCACATGTTCGGAGTGCTCCAATAGCACATGTTCGGCGGTTTCCTCAACATGTCTGCAGCGGCGGCACAGGGAATCGACATGGGGCCTCAACCTCCATAAGCACGGACCAATAGGACAACGCCCAGTGCGTAACTGGGACATAAGTGCTTACTCTCATTCCAGCCTCCCCCCCTTCTCTCTCCCCGTTGCAGCTTCGGCTCTGGTAATGTCGTAGAAAGTGAACGTGATATTACCCCCCCACACACACACACACAGACTGGTGGATATATGCAAAGCTGTTCTTGTGAACGAGCAAACATAATTTCTACCTCCTCTTTTTTTGTCTTTGTTTTAAATTATTAAATGTTATTTCTCGGTTGTATTTTGTTTCCGTTTTCAAATCAAATCAGTTTCTCCCTTAGCTATTTCTGGCCAGCAAAATAAATAAATAATAAAATAGTTATTTTTATTGCACATTGATGACAAGCAAATATTTCTAAATTTTTTTTTAGGGTCGAACGTTAATTATTCATTTGACCCCTATCCCATCGCCCCGACCTTTCCCCCGCACCCACCCCACCCCTTGTTTCTTTCAATCAACAGTTTCATCCACAGCCTGCTCATCAATATCGCTCAGCCACAGGTTGGGTAAACATTATGGGGCGGGGAGAAAGGGGGAGAGAGAGAGAGAGAGAAGAGAGAGAGAGAGAGAGAGAGAGAGAGAGAGAGAGAGAGAGAGAGAGAGAGAGAGAGAGAGAGAGAGAGAGAGAGCATTGGATTTGTGTAGAAGTTCATTTAAAAAAAATACAAATGTCACAACTGAAAATTGTCAAGTTTCAATACTTAGTCTCAAGTAGCTTACCACCAGCCCCTTACCTTTAAGTAACATTTTAGATTTAAACAAAAATATCACACACATATAATAGGTTATTTTAAATAAGTCGGCCATATAAAATAACTTAGTGTAGTCTAAGTAATTTATTAATATCAGGACGTGTTTCAATCATTTGCTTTATTCAAAATATAAATGAAATAAAAAAAAATGTATTTAAGATTGTCAGACTTTATCTCTAGCAATTTATGAAAGGAATATAAGGAAATATGAACTCATTGTATGGAATACAGATATATATAAACCAAATAAATTATTTATGATTATGCATGTGTCATAAGAATATTTATAGATATTAGGTTTTAGATGAATGGTTCTCAGCCGGCGTTACGAGAACCACTGCAATAATATATAATTTATGTCTAAAAACAACCGCGAATTTGTGGAATGGCTGACTAGACAACCAGCTAGGGCCTCATATGACAAAGGGCCTCCCCCCAATGAAAAATGGCCCCAATCCAGTAAAAATTCTAATCAAATTTGATGATTCCTATGCTCGGGAGGTGATGTTTATTCATATTTATTTCTTTGAGCCTATAAACTAATTATGGGACAGTTTTTTCTTTTATCCCCGCAATGGCCGTGGAGGCCCAACGGTAGACATATGTAGGTGACAGGGACTCGCCAGGGCCATGTGGGAGTGTACGGTGGGGGCCCCGTAGTAAGTATAGCATCAGATTTGACAAGAACTTTAAATGGACGGGACCTCTTTGGCTTTGGTTGCCCATATTTCCTATTTAAAAGAACATCTTTTCTTTTTTCCTAGGGAATCCACAGATATATATGAAAATATCTGCCTAGCCCCCCCCCCTCTTCCCCAAGACCCGAGGAGCGGTTCTGACGACCCACATTAGTGCCTACCAAACTCGTCGCCTTTTTGCAGATAGGAAAAGACAATCCGCTGTAGAGCTTTACTTTCCCAGCTAACCAAGTTTTTTAAGTCACATAACTGCCTGTACCCCATCAACCCCCCCCACCCATACCCAATCTAAGACCTGACGACCATAATCCACCTTAGTGCCTACCAAAATTGCCGCCTTTTCGCAGCTAGGAACACACAATCCGCTGTATAGATTTACTTTCCCAGCTTACATTGTCTTCAAGTCATATAACTGCCTGTACACCCTCCCCTGTCCCCCCCCCAGCCAACCACACATCGCAGCCATTACTTACTTATGAGTCTTAACTCCCCACACCCCCCTCCCTCTCTCTTGTATTTTATTTTTTTCTCTTTTCTCAACAAGTTCCACACTACACTTACTTTAATAATAGACGAGCAGTCGGCGACCCGTTTCTTGGCGTGTCTCCTGGGACCTCGGACCGGAACATCGCTAATTAAAACGGTCTTTGCCCAGAAGCCGTCTGATTGTGTTCCTATGTCGTTGTCTCTCATGTACTCACCCAGGCACGGGACTCAGAAGTGGGGAGGGACAGGAGAAGGTGGGGGGTGGGGGAAAAAGGGGGGGGGTGGATGAACAATGCACACGTTGAAAATGGTGAGCGAGGTGGAGAGAAAGAGGGCGCGGAAGTAGATGAATAAGTAAATGTTGTGAATGGAGCCTGGTTAACTCCACCCCCACCCTAACCCCCCCTTACTCTTAACTCTATCACAAGGGGATATTCTAAAAAAAATTCAGTAACAGAAAGAAACAAACGCAAATCTAAAATTTTGATTATTTTATATGGTTGACAATATTACACTCGGTGTGTGTTTTAGGATCTAAAGATTAGATTGGACTTCAGAATGGTGGAAGAGATTTAAAAAAACCCAAATGGACTATTCCGGCAGGCCCACAATGGTCTATTCCGGCAGTTACCACAATGGTCTATACGGCTGGCCCACAATGGTCTATAAGGCTAGCCCACAATGGTCTATTCCGGTAGTTAACACATTCCATATATTTTTCCCTTTTATTTCGTCCACCACTGCAACAATACGGACAACCAACAAGCACCAAAATGGACAAAGGCCCCACAATGGTCTATACGGCTGGCCCACAATGGACCCACAATGGACTATTCCGGCAGGCCCACAATGGAATATTACAGATGACCAACAATGGTCTATTCCGGATTGCCCACAATGGTCTATTCCGGCAGGCCCACAATGGAATATTACGGATGGCCCACAATGGTCTATTCCGGCAGGCCCACAATGGACTATTACGGATGGTACACAATGGACTATTACGGATGGCCCACAATGGACTATTACGGATGGCCCACAATGGTCTATTACGGATTGCTCAAAATGGTCTATATAACAGCTGGTTCAACTACAGCTTGTAACTTCGATGCCGGATGAAAACATTGTGTGTATCGATACTGCTGACCAATTACGCTTAATGGCAAGAAGGGTTGTATTTGTCAATCATGGACTGATTGTTGGACTGATGAATACACGAATGATTGTAAGGATTAATGATTGGACAGATGGATGTATCAATGAAGGTTTTACTGGATGACACAAGAGAGAATAAATGGATTGATGGATACATGAGTTATTGAAAGTATTGATCGGTGGATGGATGGATACCTGATTGAAGGATACGCATGGTGTACATGTTTTGGTGGTTGTTTCCTATTCTTCGATGTTTCGCGTTTTGCTGTTATTTGCGTTTTAAATAAAGCTTCCTCAACTCTAATTGCTTAGCCTGTTCTATTATTTTTTTTTTACTCTTTAACTTTGATGAGTTATTTTAACGCCAATTTTTTCTCCCTCGCGCGAACTTCAAAAGTCATTTTCCCTCACAACCTCATCATTTTATTAAAAAAAAATTGTTTACATCAAAGACCACAAAAATTTGATTACGTCCATATTTTTTCCCCAACAAATACTTTATTTTTTCATTATTATTATTATCTTTTTACCGGACTTGTGGTCATCATAAGTGACTTCACACCGACCCTCCCTTCCTCCCCCCCCCACCACACCCCCACCCCCACCACACATGCACACGTAAAGTATCACAAACCTGTATACACACACGCGCACGCTCACCCACACTGCGCGCCAAAATAGACCGCCATTACTTTTGATTTCCTTTCACTTCCGGTACTCTTCCAGGACATTAAAAAAAAAGATGGCGAGAAAATGTTTCAGATGGACGATAAAATATGTCCGTATGTTCGTCTCTTCCATTTCATATCATGGTGGTCTACTGGTATGTATGTGTGTGTGTGTGTGTGTGTGTGTGTGGTAGGGGAGGTCATTCACACACACACATACACGCACATACAAAGATAAAGGAAGGGGGGAAAAAAGGATACTCGGTCTTTTAGATGAAGCTCATTACAGGAGATGTGAAGAACGTCGGAGTTCCACCAGAGACCATGTTAAATATCATTTAATAAAGTTGCTGCTTGATGTACTTCAGTATCACTTGTACCAGAAGCCTCATCTCCTTCACTCAGTACCAGAAGCCTCATCTCCTTCACTCAATCTTTATATTTCCCTCTCTTCTCCCTCCCCCCTTCTGCTTCTCTCTCTCTCACTCTCTCACTCTCTCTCTCTCTCTCTCTCTCTATCTCATACGCTGTGTATTAAATAGTTATTTTCCTCAGTGACTAGAGAGCGATATAAATTATTGGACTGTGTCATGTTAACATTTTACCACTGGTTGAAAAAAATATAAATAATAATAATAATAATAATAATAATTCTACAGTTGCCAACTTTTATTTGACTTTTATTTTGCTTGAGTTTACAGCTTGTAAGTACGTTTGCGGGAAAATGTTAACAGTTTTCAGAACTTGTTTGAATCAAGGAATGTACTTGACTGATTAATTGTGGAATGCTGAATCCAGTCGAGACATTGCTGAAGAAATCTTTGATTATATAGAGAGTCAATTGGCGTGAAAGATGGATAATGCAAAATGTTTTATAAGTTTTTTTTAGTGTTACTGACATTAACAAAGTATTGATCAGTGTGTGTGTTTATTGTAAGGCGGAGGGACAATATAGTGGAGAAAGAACAGTTTGAATACTCCAAATTTTATAAAACATCGCTAAGTTTTATGAGGGCAAACGATGGTATAGAAAAACATTCACTTGTAAACCAATTATCAAAACCACACCCGATATGTAGGTACGGAGTGACAATGGCTCAAAAGATCCCTGGAGGTCACTTCTTAAAGTCACCCAAAAATCTCTACAAGACACTGTCTAGGGCCCCCCGACCATCTCTGGCTCTGTCTAGGTCCCCACAAACACCTCTGTAAATCACTATCTGGAGCCCTCAAACATCTATGTCACTGTCTGTGGCCCCCAACCATCTCTGTCACTGTCTGTGGCCCCCCCAACCATCTATGTCACTGTCTGGGCCCCCAATCTGGCCCACAATGGTCTATACGGCTGGCCCACAATGGACTATTCCAGCAGGTCCACATTGGACTATTCCGGCAGGCCCACAATGGACTATTTTAGATGACCCACAATGGTCTATTCCGGCAGGCCCACAATGGTCTATTCCGGCAGGCCCACAATGGAATATTACGGATGGCCCACAATGGTCTATTCCGGCAGGCCCACAATGGACTATTACGGATGGTACACAATGGACTATTACGGATGGCCCACAATGGACTATTACGGATGGCCCACAATGGTCTATTACGGATTGCTCACAATGGTCTATAACAGCTGGTCCAACTACAGCCTGTAACTTCGATGCCGGATGAAAACATTGTGTGTATCGATACTGCTGATCACTTGCGCTTAATGGCAAGAAGGGTTGTATTTGTCAATCATGGACTGATTGTTGGACTGATGAATACACGAATGATTGGAAGGATTAATGATTGGACTGATGGATGTATCAATGAAGGTTTTACTGGATTGATGGATACAGTGAGTTATTGAAAGTTTTGATCGGTGGATTGATGGATACTTGATTGAAGGATACGCATGGTGTACATGTTTTGGTGGTTGTTTCGTATTCTTCGATGTTTCGCGTTTTGCTGTTATTTGCGTTTTAAAAAAAGCTTTAAATTTATTATTTTTTATTATTTTTACTATTATTCACTTTCTGTAGACTTCCTCAACTCTAATTGCTTAGCCTGTTCTATTATTTTTTTTTCTACTCTTTAACTTTGATGAGTTATTTTAACGCCAATTTTTTCTCCCTCGCGCGAACTTCAAAAGTCATTTTCCCTCACAACTTCATCATTTTATTAAAAAAAAAATTGTTTACATCCAAGAATAAAAAAATTTGATTACGTCCATATTTTTTCCCCCAACAAATACTTTATTTTTTTATTATTATCTTTTTACCGGACTTGTGGTCATCATAAGTGACTTCACACAGACCCTCCCCTTCCTCCCCCCCACCACACCACCACCCCCCACCACCACCACACATGCACACGTAAAGTCAAGTATCACAAACCTGTATACACACACGCGCACGCTCACCCACACTGCGCGCCAAAATAGACCGCCATTACTTTTGATTTCCTTTCACTTCCGGTACTCTTCCAGGACATTAAAAGAAAAAAAAAAGATGGCGAGAAAATGTTTCAGATGGACGATAAAAATATGTCCGTATGTCCGTCTTCTTCCATTTCATATCATGGTGGTCTACTGGTGTGTGTGTGTGTGTGTGGTAGGGGAGGTCATTCACACACACACACACACACACACACACACACACACGCACATACAAAGATAAAGAAAGGGAAAAAAAAAAGGATACTCGGTCCTTTAGATGAAGCTCATTACAGGAGATGTGAAGAACGTCGGAGTTCGACCAGAGACCATGTTAAATATCATTTAACAAAGTTGCTGCTTGATGTACTTCAGTATCACTTGTACCAGAAGCCTCATCTCCTTCACTCAATCTTTATATTTCCCTCTCTTCTCCCTCCCCCCTCCCGCTTCTCCCTCTCACTCACTCTCTCACTTTCTCTCTTTATCTATCTATCTATCCCATACGCTGTGTCACAAATTATTGGACTGTGTCATGTTAACTTTTACCACTGGTTGAAAAAAAAAATAAAAATAATAATAATTCTACAGTTGCCAACTTTTATTTGACATTTTTTTTTTGCTTGAGTTGACAGCTTGTAAGTACGTAATGCGGAAATATGCTAACAGTTTTCACAACTTGTTTGAATCAAGAAATCTACTTGACTGATTAATTGTGTATTGCTGAATCCAGACGAGACATTGCTGAAGAAATCTTTGATTATATATTGAGAGTCAATTGGCGTGAAAGATGGATAATGCAAAATGTTTTATAAGTTTTTTTTAGTGTTACTGACATTAACAAAGTATTGATCAGTGTGTGTGTTTATTGTAAGGCGGAGGGACAATATAGTGGAGAAAGAACAGTTTGAATACTCCAAATTTTATAAAACATCGCTAAGTTTTATGAGGGCAAACGATGGTATAGAAAAACATTCACTTGTAAACCAATTATCAGAACCACACCCGATATTTAGGTGCGGAATGACAATGGCCCAAAAGATCCCTGGAGGTCACTTCTTAAAGTCACACAAACATCTCTAGAAGACACTGTCTAGGGCCCCCCGACCATCTCTGGCTCTGTCTAGGTCCCCACAAACACCTCTGTAAATCACTATCTGGAGCCCTCAAACATCTATGTCACTGTCTGTGGCCCCCAACCATCTCTGTCACTGTCTGTGGCCCCCCCAACCATCTATGTCACTGTCTGGGCCCCCAATCTTCTATGTCACTGTCTAGGGCCCCAACCATCTCTTTCACTGTCTAGGGCCCTCGACTATCTCTGTCACTGTCTAGGGCCCCCGACTGTCTCTTTCACTGTCTAAGGCCTCCAACCATCTCTTTCACTGTCTAGGGCCCCCAACCATCTCTGTCACTGTCTGTGGCCCCCCAACCATCTCTGTCACTGTCTGTGGCCCCCCAACCATCTATGTCACTGTCTGGGCCCCCAATCTTCTATGTCACTTTCTAGGGCCCCAACCATCTCTTTCACTGTCTAGGGCCCTCGACTATCTCTGTCACTGTCTAGGGCCCCCGACTATCTCTGTCACTGTCTAAGGCCTCCAACCATCTCTTTCACTGTATAGGGCCCCCGACCATCTCTGTCACTGTCTAGGGCCCCCCGATCATCTCTGTCACTGTCTAGGGCCTCCGAACATCTCTGTCACTGTTAGGGCCCCCGAACATCTCTGTCACTGTCTAGGGCCCCCCGATCATCTCTGTCACTGTTAGGGCCCCCTGAATATCTCTGTAAATGTCTAAGGCTCCCACTCATCTCTGGAAGTCACTGCCCAGAGCTACCCAAATATCTCTGGAAATCACTAACTAATGCCCCTTTAAATTACAAACGGCTCTATGAATGTGGGCCTATATAAAAATTAAATTTGATGTTAAAAATATATGGAACAAACAATGTTATTTAAAAAAAAAACAATCTCAGGTAACTCTAAAATGTTTTAATCCCCCCAACATATCGAACATATAAAGATACATCTGGTTTAACTTTCGCCCTAAAATTAAACAAATATCGCTTGAATTACCGAATGAAAGTATTGACACAGACTATTTGAAGTTCTTGTACTTTTGTATATCTATTATACTTCTATAGACGAGTATCTACTCACGCGATGTTCTGTACAGTAATGCTTTTAATAGAATATTAAATCTTTTCTCAAAAATATTTTTTTACTACTAATTGTATTCCTTATAAAATATTATTGAATGCGATATATTTAAAATGTCATAAGTTTAACATTACCTGTTTTTCTCTTCTTTCTTTAGTTCATTCAGCAATCTTTCTGACCCGATCATGGCTGGAAGATGTTTCATTTTTTTTTTTTATAATCCAATTTTTAACATTAAATAAATCTTTACTATTCTTTTCGTTTAAAGTCGTTAGTAAACAAAGCTGTGTCATCAATATTGATTTAGATAATAACAGTACGTAATTTATAAAAAAAAAAATTAAACCACTTATATTCATTTTTATCACATGATATATGGTCTTTAAACAAAAAAATTAAAAGTCTACTGGTCAACACAGTTGTGAAATCTGATAAGTTGAATCTATGGGGATTTCCTTTAATTTCATCTCGAGTATTTCACAATGTCGCAGTAATTCTGTTTGTTGTAAATTGAAATATAATGAGTCGTCCCGTTACATAATGACAAACATTACAAGTAGACAGACACATTTACCAGGTTTGACAACGGATGAGAATCTAGGAGAGCAGCTTTCCGGTATTTTTTTTCTTTTCCGTTTCATATTTTTAAAAAAACCTGAAAATCCCTCGTTCAACCCTCGGTGAGAACCAAAGGAATATTTTCAGGCCCTGGTGAAAATTTGGTTCCAGTACCTCGTCCACTCAGCATTAAATGGACACCTGTCTAAAAGTTTGGGAAATAAAAATGGCTGGACAGATGAATTCTACACTTTATCTATCCCGAATTCCCGATGGCCCTTTCGGGCTAAGGGAACTTCAGTTTTTTTTTGTATACAGTCTAAGGTAAAAATGGAAGGATGTGCGACAAAGTGGTGTAGAGCGCTCGACTGTTGACGTGAGAGTCCTGGGTTCGATCCTCTGTAAGATCCTATACTTCATCTGCCCCGACGGCCCTTTAAGGCTAAAGGAACTTTACTCTTTTCTATGCATTCAATAAAGAGGCTTACAGTTGTCAATCTATTATCAAGATTTAGTTAAAAAAATTAATGCAATTATTTAAGTTAGGGGGGAAAAACCTATTGGAACAGATCATCACTGAAATTAACAAAGAGTCATATGTGACCCTATGAGCCTCAGTGAGCCATCACTGACATATGTACATGACAGAATTTTTTTCGTCACTGTCAAAACACTGTGAAACTTGCACTTTCGCCAACATGTACAAATTCTTTTTTATCCTTCATAATAAACAATTGTCAAGTGCTTTCCTAATGTATGTGCTAGCCCGGGAAATCTTATTATTAAAATTTCATTACATGAGTTATATTTTTGGGAGCCTTAATACACTGGCTCGTATGGGGACCCATCGCGCTGTTATTAAGATGGCTCTAAGTATGCCCCATAGAAAAGTTTAAAGGTGACGGTTGTAATACGTTGAGAGCATGCGCCATGAAGATACTCAGTTTGGATACTGATGTATTACATAAATCGTCGGTCCCCTACCATTGTTGGTGGTGGTGGTGTGCGGAATGAAACGCAGAGCGTGCTGACCCACAGCCACGTGCATACGTCATGGGCCTCTTATAGATCGAAAAAAAACAAAACATAATTACATTAATTAGCCTAAAACATAATCATGCAATAAGCTCTTAGATTTAAACGAATTGACAACAAATGATTTCCACTTACGCTCCTCTTCCTCTGGCTTCCCACACTCTCGGTAAATGATGACAGCTGCATTGCGGCTAACGTGGGGGCCTTCTCTTGCTCGTCAGTGGCTTATACGTGTCAGCAAGTCCCAAGTCCCAACTCAACCTGACCGTATGTTATGGTAATCCTTGAAAGTGTTCAGTGTAACAAAAGCAACAACTTTAAATCTTATTTCTTTATTTTTTTTTATTTTACTAATGGATATGGGAGGGGGGGATAGTTTTCCTTATTAAAAACAAACAAACAAACAAAGGTCGAGCAATTAAAACGTCTTTGTTTTTAATACGTCAATGGTTCGACCTTCGCCCTTTCACCCCCAACAATTAAACCTGAACCAACAATATACATTACCAATATTATTAGCCCGACTGTTGCATCAAACGATATCGACCTTGCTCATGCCCCACTTCACTCCCCTTCCCAACCCCTCCATCCTCTCTACCCCTTCAACCCCCTACCCCCTGCACCACTCCACACTTGTTAGTCACGTGTGAGGTTCCCCCGTGGGTCCATCATGTCATAGTTAGAAGCCGTCGGGCGATGTTGAATAATAAATAATTTTTTTTTCCCTTTCAGAGTCAGGGACCCCCCCCCCTTCCCCCTGCTCCCACTCTTTCTTCCTCACCACCACCACCATCATCGCCATCTCTACACGCTCGACCCGCGCGATATCATCACAGCCATTTTTCGACCACTACCCCTCTGCTGTTTTCTTTCTTTTTTTGTGTGTGATACCATCATCACACCAATCTCTAACCCCCCCGACCCTCCCCCACCCCCCATTCCCTCACCCTCAAAAGCAACGAGTCACATATTGCAAGTGACAAGTCCCCATTCAGAGGGTCGGCCTGTGACATATTTCGGTATTTTGGTCACACACACACACACTCACACACTAACACACACACCAACACACACTCACACAAATATTAACCCAGAAATTAAAAAAAAAAAAAGTTTTCGCTGACCTAGATTAGAAAGTTTTCACCGCTCCTGGACCTCTTCAAAAAAAAAAAAATCTCTTTTTGAAAAAAAGAAAGTTTATTGTCATGTACTGAGTAGCGCGCGAGACTTAATGAAAGTTATAAAATCGGTCTTAAAATCGACACACACACACACAAATACGTCTTTTTTTTAAAACAAATAAACTTTGTCTCAGAAAAATATTCTTCTTTTCATTAAGATGGAGTGAATCCATCTTTTTAATATTTTTTTTCCTCTTTTAATTCCGTTGATCCAAGTGAAATGAATTACACAGGAATAGAACTATTAGTTGTAAAAATCAATTTAAAAAAATACAACATTTGCTATTGTAATTAATAAATTACAACAGAAAAATAAATAAAATATAAAAAAAAACCAGTGCCGGACCAATACATTAGGGGGCCCGGGGGCTTGGCCTCTTTGGGGGGGGGGCATGCGTTTGGACATTCGACACTATGGCCTGAGATAATGTACTTAAAAATTATATACATATATTAAAAAACAAAGAATTATAATTATGTAGCCTATGTATAGATCTTCGATCTTTAAATTACAAATTTTCATTTCATCGCTACCCATCTGAAATCCGTCTTCGACACCAGCGTGGGTCGCGATCCAGACTTTTGAGAACCACTTGTTTGGCTCATTTAAGGCCAATAAAATATTTTCATTGAGAAATGAATCAAACTGTTCTCTAATCTTTCTTGAAGCAATTTTCTTGTTTTTTTCTATGTTTTTTTTTTGTTTTGCTTTGTGTTTTTTTTTTATTGTTGTCCTTCATCAATATTCCATACTTGATGATAAGCCGGGCGTCGGGCTTAATAATTCTGGGGGGCGCCAGCAGAACTTTCATCAGTGCCCAGGCGCCTGTTGAAAAATATTTACATAGCAGCATGGAGCTGAAGCATCATGGGACACAAAGTGAAAAGTGGGGAAATTCGGGCTAAAAATACCAACCAATAAAAAAAAAAAGCTGGTCGATTTAAAAAAAAAATTGTATGAAGGTTGGAGAATCAGGGGGTATGAGAGCAAATAATTCTAAAAAACACGAACCGGGAACATCCACGGGATAAAAGATTGGTGGATTAAGGTCACCAAATGTTATTGGCATACTCAAAGTTTACTCAGTGATGAACAAATGAGAGGGTGGGGTTGGGGGGGGGGGGGACAGATTTTTTGTTTTGTTTTGTAGCACGTGGCAAGTGGTTATAATTTTGTGTTTTAATAACCATCCAGTTATTCACGGGCACATTCTTCTCTTGAAACATCCTCACTGTGTGGAAGATTAAAATAAATAAAGAACTAGAACAAAGTTCTGTTATTTTTTTTTTGGTGTAGTTGAAGGTGCGAAAATACAAGTCCAGGAAGTAACCTACATGGAGGACTGGATGAATTAAATTTTCGTACCCCCCCCCCATTCGAAATTATGGTTTATGATAAGAATATTTTGTTTTTTCAGAAACTTTAAACTTCTGTGGGCCGTAGGCCACTGAGAAGGGCTAATGTCCGTTAAGGGCCCCCGACGCAGAAGAAAAAGTTGGGGCCCTTATAAATTTTGAATACTTTTAGGCTTTCTGGGGATCTCAATAGGTCGGGGAGGTGGCCTATGACCGTCACTGTGTGTCCTCCATTACATCCGCCTCTGCACAATGATATTGAGAGTAGTAATTTTTGTTTAATTATCCAACGTATAACTTAATGATAAATGACCAAATATAAATTTTACTTTTTTTCATCAAAAAAAAAAAACCCCACAACAACAATGCAGCTTTTTTTTCACGGCACATTCATTACCCCTGTCGGCACACTGGCTTGCGTATAGATTGTTTTATATTTAGATAATAAGCCATCTTAGCGGGGGAAGGAACAGTTTAACGGAACTTTCTGTTGTCTGTGTGAGCTGTTTGCCTCCCCTCCCACTCCCTTCCCCACTCTCCGAGTTTGCCCTATTCGTAAAAAGAGACGAATGGCGGCCCCCTCCCCCTTTTGTTCTCATAACAGTGACCGGTATCGATTGTTAAATTAATGAGTGTACAATCTCCATCAAGGGGGTAAGTTTTCCTCCCCCTCCACTGTCTGATGGGAGCTGACTGGACGATGGATGGTCAGTCTGTCTGAACTTTCACCTATCCTTTGGTCATCTCAGCCACCAATTTATCCTTATCAAACGTGTCTTTTTTTATTTTCTTTCCTTTGCAACTAACACTTTCTGTCTTCTTAGCCAAATAAAGTATTTTGTTGTGCTAACTAACCAACCCCCCCCCCACACACACCCTACCTGGTCTTAACATTACGCGCCAGTATGCGGGGGGCTAAGGAGAAGGTCACATGCGGGGCATACAACGGTGTCATCTATAAATATCGTATCTCTAATTTTTCAGAAGGTTTTGTGCAGCCCATGATATAGCACTTTTTGTGTGTGTGTGTGTGGGCAGCATAGCGTTTTATTCGCCTACCAAGCAAATTATTTGTTCGCTCTATTTTTGTGTGTGCGCTCTATTGTTGGGCGTGAGCTCTATTGTTGGGCGTGAGCTCTATTGTTGGGCATGCTCTCTATTGTTGTGCGCGCGCTCTATTGTTGTGCGCGAGCTCTATTGTTGTGTGTGCGCGAGCCATATTGTTAAGTGTGCGCGCTTTATTGTTGTGTGTGCGCTGTATTGCTGTGCGCATGCTCTATTGCTGTGTGTGCGCGCTATTGTTGTGTGTCTGCTTTTGCTCTGCGATTGTGTGCGCGCCGCGCGCAGAGGTACACAGACCGGAGCGATCAAATATCGGAAGGCATTTTCATATACTGAACCTGAAGTTATTGCCCGTACCCTCAACACTGTTGGCGTCAATAGTCTTCAAGCTAGTCACCTGTGACGAATACCTACTTCCCATTATATTACTTTAATACACGAGGAATTACTATCATTTATATTTCTCCAATAAATAGTTAGTATCAGCAGGGTCGTCGTTGTGATACAAGGGTTCTTTAGGGCAGTGCTTCTCAAAGTGGTGGGCCGCGGCTTTTTTTTTTTTTCCCCCTCCTCCTTTCTCCCTCCCTCCCTCTCTCTCTCTCTCCCTCTCCTCTCTCTCTCCCTCTCCCTCTCCCCCCTCCTCCTCCTCCTCCTCCTTCCCTCTCTCTCTCTCCCTCCCTCCCTCTTTCTCTAATGGGGGCCCCCCCCCCCCCCCCCCCCCCCCCCCCCCCCCCCCCTTCTCTCTCCTCCCTCCCTCTCCCTCCCTCCCTCTCTCCTCCCTCTCCCTCTCTCCTCCCTTTCTTTCTCTCTCTCCCCTCTCCCTCTCCCCCCTCTCCCCTCCCCCCTCTCCCTCTCCCCTCCCTCTCTCTCCCCCTCCTCTCCCCCTCCCCCCCCCTCTCTCTCTCCCTCCCCCCCCCTCTCTCTCTCTCTCTCTCTATATATATATATATTCCGTGGAATTTCTGAAAAATTATAAATTTAAGCAATCTAAACCCAAAAAAAAAATAGGGGGGGGGCGTGACATATTGATTGGCGTTCCAAGGGGGCCGTGACTTCAAAAAGTTTGAGAAGCACTGCTCTAGGGCACTGAACCTTTGGTCATTATATTTGATGGGAGGGGACCATACTAATCGACGAATACATTTACATATATATATATATATATATATATATATATATATATATGTGGAGAAATAATATAGTTTAAGTTTGATGACTGATTCGCTGGCTCCACTTTTGCAGTATAACGTCATTCCGCCATCTTGAGTGCTCAAATATTGGAAGCTTTAGTGTATACGTCATTAGGTACAAATGACGTATATTAAACAAACAGTTGAGCATGCTTTGTTTATAGTTAGTCTAGCTTTGGGCGTCTATGTAGATGGATGCATATTTACAGTTTGCTATTATTACACTCCCCTCCTGATTCTACCCTTTATGTCAGTTCATGTTCAAGTATTAAATGATTATTTGATGTTGCGCCATGGAGTTAACCGTGATTTCTACTGTTGTCTGATTTATTACACCTTCTACAAGATCTTCAATAAGGACCCGTAACATATGTTGGCACCTCACGACGTAAGACTGTTTGACTTAGCACGGATTCTGGGAGCAGCGGGTGGTTGCGTAAGACTCGTTGTGTAATTACCGGTTAAGTATTCATGTCTGCAACGGTGCATTGGCGGCCACCACCCTGGGTGCGCGTAGTAAAGCATGTTCTGTAGTGGCCCAGTGTTTATTGTTTTGCTGAAGTGGCCAACGTTACTGTTCTTTAAATGTAAACCTATTGTTTGCTAAGTGGCCAACGTTGCCTGATAGCTGGTGGTAGCCCTATTGTTTCAAGTGGTCAGCGTTCTGTTTCCTTTGAAGTAGCAAGCTGTTTCTGAAGTGGCCAACGTTTTTGTTTGCTGATGGCCAACCCCTTTTGTTTGCTGGTAATGCGGCATTCTTTGTTACCAGTGGCCAGCCTGTGTTTGCTGAAGTAGCCGGTACTGTTTGCTGAAGTGGCCAACCACAACCGTTTTGCTGAAGTGGCCCGACGTTACTGTTTGCTGAAGTGACCATCCCTGCTAATTTGCTGAAGTGGCCAACCTATTGTTTGCTGA